>JAOUQW010000027.1:7588745-7601102 GCA_028565825.1 Olivaichthys viedmensis
ATCCGGACGGACTGAGGTCTCCCAGTCAAAAAGTCCAGGATCCAGTTGCAGAGGGAGGTGTTCAGGCCCAGCAGGCTTAGCTTTCCTATGAGTTGCTGTGGGATGATGGTGTTGAATGCTGATTAATCCTTTTTGTCCAGGTGTGTCAGTGACAGGTGGATGGCAGAGTATATGGCATCCTCTGTTGACCAGTTGGGGCGGTATGCAAACTGAAATGGGTCCAGTGTGGTGGGAAGACTGCTCTGACACTAGCTCCGCCCTGTCTCGTCATGTTAAGTGTGTCTAGCTGTTTTCTGTTTGTTTCCCCTGATTAGTCTATGTATTTAAGCTGCTGTTTCAATCCTGATTGCTGTTCAATCGTTTGTTGTTTATGTGGATTCTCTATGTGCCAGCTCTCAGTTTGTTTGTTTTATAGTGTATGTTTAGTAGTGATAATAAAAGTGGCTTCAGATTTGTATCTGTCTCTCGGCTCCCCCCTCGTGTTACAGAACAACCCAAATATGGATACAGCGAGCCGACTCTGAGAAAAGCCCGTTGCCGTGGATGCAGTGAGCGGGTACGAGCTGTATCAGGAGCTCGCTGTACCAGGAGCTCGAGGAGCATAGGTGGAAGGGCGAATTCCTGAGTGCCGTCAGTACAGTGATCGCCGCAATGCGGCAGCTCGCCCCAGCCATGGATACAACGAGCAGGTACGAGCTGTGCCGGGAGCTCGAGGAGCATGGGCAGAGGAGTGAATTCCTCGTCACCATCGTTGCAGCAGTCGCCACGCATGTGTACCTCGCCCTCCACGTCGATGAAACAGGACCATGGCTGCTGCAGAATTACCGAAGTTTACAAACACAGAAATTGGTATACTTATATAGAATACACTCAAGTGTGTGGTTTCAAAATATATGTTTATTGGAAGACAAAGTTTGGTCTTCAGGTATTACATTGCTGTAGCCTAGCAGTACATGAACAATAATTGAATACATGCAACTGAATTCTGAAACGCTAACCCATTTGAAATGAATAAGGTCAGTATGAAAGGGTGTTTATGAGTGTTCAGTTTATCATATATAAATCAGTTTAAAATTCTTGCACAGATTGTTACTATGCATATGTTTGTTTGCAGTATGTGCATTTTTGGTATTAATTACTGATGAGTTGGAAAGTGTTACACCTAATTTGCTTATATATAATTTTTATGGTACTACTGTTTCTAATTCAGGATGTCATGGTCACTCCGCCTGGCACGGCTGTGCACGTGACCGCGCTAGGCGGTCGCCATGACGACGAGCGCCATGTGTTTTATGTTTATGTTTGGTTTCGTGTTGTTCATGCCCCAGTCTCGTCATTGATTGTTCCCAGCTGTTTCCTGTTTGTTCCCCTTAATAAGTCTGTGTATTTAAACCCCTGTGTTTGTGTCCTGGTTGTCGTACATTGTCTATGTCTGCGTGTAGATCGTCCGTGTTACTGTTAAATGTATGACTCATCTGTGTTAGTATTACTCACCTGTCTCTGCGCTGTATTTTTGTCTGCAAATTAAACAGCTTGCATCTGTATCCACCGTACCACAATGGCTGACACAAGATTTTTTATTTCTATGGATAAAATGGTTATGGTTAAAAAGTGATAGCCAGTAGCTAGTAATAATGACTATGCTAACAGGGTGATAAAATCTTCATCCAAACATATGGGAGATAAATGGCTCTCTTATGGAAAAGCAATATAAAATCTGTTAGGTCAGCACTTGTTTCATCGCCCTTGCACCAGGGTGAGAAACAAAGGTGAACTGTAATGCCTCGTAGTGGCCGAACTTAAGTGTGTGGCACGTCCCCATGTATCATGGGACAAAATAATGACCCATGTCTTTATTACAGAGGTTATAAGACCTAGACTTTGGTGAAGTGGAAAATAAAAGGAACTTCCCAATACTGAAAAAAGTCTTCACACACACACAAAGACCCACACACCCATGCATGGGCCTCATTCTCTGGTTTGAGATGGAGTCAGCTGACCTGCCTTCTCAGACTGTCAGATGTCTGAGATGTCCCTGGGACCGTAAATCGAGCCATTGCTTCACTCACACTGGGTGAATTTCAATTTAAGATATTCAGGCATAAATCTGTGGTGAGTGGGCAGAAATAAATAATGAAGATAGCAAGGGACTTTGATTTAAATAGTCAAGCAACATGTGTGCCTATACCATGATGGAATGCCATAAATTCCTGTTACTAGTTGGAGAACTGCCTATTACATGTCCTCAATTACCCATATTTTATCACTTTTAACTAGGAGCTCCAGGAGCACTGAATCCGATGCCTGAATGACTAAGCCTTAGATAACCCTGTGCAGTAATGTTTGGGGCTCGTCTAATGTTTTCTGCAGAGCATGTATAACTGATTGGATGACCTCCAAGCTGGATCATAAATCCTCTGGCTGGCTGACTCCAGCCTGCACCTTATTAGTATGAGTGCTGTTGCTGCTTCCTGCTCAGGTAGCAGACATTTCCTATCTCTTGGACTGCACTAAGGCTTGGGTACTCAGCCCTGTCCGTTCCAGAATATCACAGTTGTGTCAGCAATCAATTTTTTAATAACTGCTGAACCTTTATTAAAGGTGTCTTGCAATAGACAGGGAATAGAGAAGCACTTACCTTTAAATATGTCTAAGAAACAGAACCGAATAATCTCATTACTGTAAGACAATATCTACCTCAGAAACACGCAATATTCAATATTCTCAATGATTACAATTATGCAGGACCACAGTTGTACATACAGTACCTATCAGTAGGAAGGCTTTAATTAACTGACTATATGTATCCCCTCAATTGTAAACTGAAAGCACCATAATTTACATTGCAGTTAATGGTGCAAATGTAAAGACACTCTGATGGTAAACTGAGGAACATAATGTAGGTTTATTCTGGACTCTGAACTGACCTCTAAAGGGAAAAAATCAGGACCTACACATATCCTGCAACATGTTGCAGTTGTAAATTAAACTATTCTGTAAATATGTATAAATAAAAATAAATACATTTCAATAAATAAATAAATCTATTGGATTTTAAACATTTTGTTGTGTCCACCAAAGTGCAAAACCACAAACTGACATTGCTGAAAAATGGAAAAATGGACCGATTAAAAAAGAAAAAGGTCCCAATAAGCATGTAGACAGTGTAAAAATATGTTTTGATCATTTATTAGTTTTCTGAAGCTGTAGCCACTTTAATAGCAATGGAGCACAATCAATTCACAGGTTCTTGCTAACCGACAAGACTTTGTGTGCAGGATTGCTTGCCTATTTAAAAAGGGGAAACTTTACTTTATCTAAAACATTAGCAAAGGCTCGGTGCATTTACGACTTAGTTGTTTCAACTTGGTTGGTGCTGTGCCAACCAAGTTCTCCCACAGAAGCACAATAAAGCCTAGACTGGCATCTACAGTATCATGTAGGAGAAAGTACAACGATAAAACTGGTAGGTAAAATATAGCTGGAGCTATATTTTTGCACAAGAGACTATAATTGTAATATTTATTCACAAGGCAGGTCAGTTTACCGATATTACTTATAAACTCAGAATCACTGTTACTACTGCTGCTGTTACAATGAGTCACTTAGTTTTAATGTTCATAATGTGTCTACAAGATGATTGATTAATTAATGAGAAATAAATAAAAAAACAATAGTTTACTTATGCTTATAACGTGAACCTATAACGTGAGGTTTTGTTTTGCTTTGTTTATTTTAGTATGAGGCAGTAGGCACTCTGGCTAATGTTAGCTGAAGTCTGTCGATTAGCCGCTTAGCTGCAAGTAATATTATTAACTTCTGTGCTAATCAGTGACTAGAGGAAGAAAAGGTGAGTATAACCACCAACAGAAAACTGACAATATGGCACAGTCTTTAAACTGACATGAATTTATTTTTTATGTCGATGCACAGTGGTATTCTTTTAAACAAGACAATGGTTTACACATTTCTTCACAGGCCTTCAAATGTTTTTATGTTTTCTGCCCCTTTAACACACCGTGACCTCAGTATTATAAGGTTCTGTCTGGGTTAAGATTGAGTGGCAGATAGAAACTTATAATAAGGTTCCGACTAAGGTCACGACATGGCACTAAAACTACTTCTCTCATCTTACATTACCCAATTTAGATTTTCCTTCAAGCTACAAGAAACTACAAAGCTGACTCATGTTTTTGAAAACTGGTTCGAATTTTACCAAATTAGAGAGTTAGAGGGACACATAACATGCCATTTGTGTAATCATTATTACATCAAATAGCTGTTTCATTTAGGATTTACTTTTTTAAAATCTGTCTTTTAACCTGTCTTTCTGTCTTTCTTGTACCTCTATACATTTCAGAGTGCCTGACATGTTATGTACCAAATAATGACATTATCATGACCACATTTATTTGTTTGTTTGCTTGTGCTTTGTCTTTTGGTTTGTAAAAAATAATAATTATTAATATAATAATAATAATAATACAGAATGTGTTTGTGCTTGGTCAGTCATGCTTAATCCTGTAGAGAACTTACATAATCTGACAGTACTAAAAGCGTAGATAAATGCTGCTATCATCAGTAAACACATTAAAGTCTATTAAAGCGTAATCACACATCGCTGTTCCCAACTTACATTTAAAGAGGTAACACTTAAAGCAGCATAGCACACACCCCTCTCACCCCATCAGCATGCCTACACAATAGCACCATTTTTTAGCATTGTCATTGTGTGAAGAATATGTATAGCACCGACATCTTCCAAGTAAAGCACTGAAGTTTGTGTACTTTTTCCACTGCAGGCTGCTCCTGCTGCTTTTCTCTCTCAGGTCACAGAGTTCACATTGGGATAATAAAGCTATTACTCTTGATGGTGTTTCATTCTTAGCGGGGGAACTTGGTACCATGTATGAGGTGGAAACGATAATCCTCATGTAAATGTATTTAATTGTCTTGACAGTGAAATGCGCAACCTTGGTGTAAGGTCACTGTAGCATGGATTAGCAGCCAGTCTAACCATGTAAGATGGCACTTAGAGATAATTAACTCCTATTAGAGGAAACTGACACCCAAGGAGACTCAGTGGGAGAGGAATAGCAGGGGAGAGGGCCGTTATGATAACCTTTTGCTCAGGAGGCGATGAAGTGGAAGTGATATGTGTGGTTCCTCCTCAACTGCAAACTGCATTTTTGACCCTGTGCATGTACATCATGCTCTGCCAGCTGGCGACTGAAGAAGGACTGACAAATCAGCCACAATACACTGAGTGCTGTGTTGTGTTTGCTGATATGTAACAATGTGGTTTCTTTAACCCAACCACTCAGTGAAGCAGACGGGGCTTAGTCAGCACGACTCTCATGTCCCAGCAGAGACGCACACACATACACATGCCACTGGGGACAGTGGCGTACCACAAATCTGTGGGGGGCATCCCGGCAAGCCATTAGACGATCTAGCCCACGAGTATGGGCATCATGCAGTAGCTTTGTAGAGGGTGTTGGGTGTGAGCACAAATTGGCTCTGACCATGGAACTAATACATACAGTGACAGGTGTTTCCATTTCTGGTTGAGAGTATGTGCGATTTTGATGGCACTTCTCAGTTTTTTTTGTTTTGGTTTTTTTCGTCTGTCTTTTGTTGTGTTGTTTTACCATTCTTTGGTCATTGGTCAACTTCGTTTGCTGGTTGTCAGTTGTGGCAGAGCTCCAACAGACCTCAGTTGAGCAGCAAAATTCCTCTAGTCTTTATATTCCATGCACCGTGTGTCCGCCGGCCATGGATTGAGTGCAGTGCCTGATCACTTTTGCCATGTATGTTTGACTCTCTCTCTGTGCTGTATAGTGCCGTTGTTCTGAATGGTCTCAAGGCTTTTCGACACTGTGCTGTGATGTGCCTGTGCTCACTTCATGTGGCGCTTTGTGCAGCTCTGCAGTTCCACAAATCCATGGTACAGCGTTTGGAGGCGTGATGCCCGGTGGTGCTGTGGCCGTAGCTAGACCATTGTAATTCCATCACGGCAGCAGCTTTCAAAGGACTCTGGTTGGCTACTACAAAGTGTGTGTGCAATGCCCTGCAATAGACTGCCCTCCCATCCAGATTGTATTCCCGCCTTGCTCCCAGTCTTACCAGGACAGGCTCCGGATCCACTGCGACCCTGACCAGGATAAGAAGATGAATGAATGTTTAAAAAGGAATTCATCAGCTCTTCAGAAATACATAACAGCTTGGTTGTTGAATACCAAACTAATGCATCCTGCTTATTTTGAAGACACGTTGACATGTTATTGCTTATGGTGAAAAATAAGATCGCTTTAAAAACAAATAGGAAAATACCCTTACGCCAGCCTTAACCAGCAACCCCAATATTAGTGGTAAGGCAAAGCAGCCCAACCAGAATTTAGTTTCATAATCGCAATGGGCCGTATTCAGTGTTGAAATAAGCATGCATAGTGAGGAGTTAATACAGAAATTGCACTCATCAGTAGTCAGACCTCAGATGTAATTACAGACTTACTATATACTTGCGCGTGCATGGCAGAGCTTGCCAAAAACAGAGGTGTCATAAGTTAGGCGCGATTCTGACCTGAAACTGAAGTCCATTTTTCTTGCGCAATATCGACTCAAACTGTGAGCAATATTAAGTCCAGAGCCACTTTCTGATATTTTGATGTAATATATTTTACCTTAAAATTCATGTTTTGGGGTGTAAATACACTCAAAAACTATGTAATGCCATTTGAGGGCAATATTAAATGCATAAATATGACGTTATGAATGAATTAAATGTATCATACTATTTGTACTATAGTATTATCCATACGCACGGAGGAGCTCAGAGGAGATGGCATCTTAATCGGAGACATTGCTTATATTGAGGACCGAATTTTACTACACTTACTTAAAGTGAGCTGTAACCCTAGCAGATGAGTGCTTGCTCAGCTTATCCATTAAACCATGGGCACATTGTCTTTACAGAAGAGCACATCAAATTAACCAAAACATGGGCATTATTTTATCAATTCAATAACTCAGCAAATTGAAAGCACAAAAAAGTAGTCGACATCACACACACACATAAAGATTTCATGACCTTGATTTAGTGTCACATGGCAACATTAAATTGTGCACACAACTAGCTATGTTGGCGCATAATATAAAAAAATTAAAAAAAAAATTTCGTGGCCTGTCCAATCACTTCTGCTGAAACTCAACAGTAGATACAACATTTTTCATCCCTGCCTAAGCTGCTGTCGATACAAAATCTATCTATATATATATATCCTCAATATATTAGCAATATATTAGACACCTATTAGATAGTTTATTTGAATGTTTACCATCTTCTCATTTGCATATCATCATATTAGTTTTTCTTTTTATTTATTTATTTTTAATTGTCTCTTGCTTTTACGCTACATCGTATTGTAGTTGACAGCAAAAAAAAGTGATCTGCCTCATCAGTCTGTATTTTCTATCCCCCGTTTTATTTTTTCACGCTTAAAGGCAAGTGCTTGTCTTTAAAGGCTGTGGTCTAGACCGAACTGAAAATCCCTTTCTCCTACACCTCTACTCAAGAAAAGTCAGACAACTTCGGAGGCGTGAACTGCATGCAGGTGTATGTGTGGGCATATTTGTGTTTGAGAACAGGATTCTTAAAATAGAGTTCAACAGCCTAGGATTAAAGTTGTGACCCTTCATCCAGGAAGGCATTTGAGTGTGCCAGAGAGCAGCAGGTGTATTGTAATTGCTGTCTCTTTCCACAAAGCGCTGACTAACAAGTGAATAACTGACAGAGAGTGAGAATCTCTCACACCTTCATTGTCTCCTCTTCTCCCTTGAGACACAGAGCCCAGGGGCAATTACATAAGATTTTAAAAGAACAAAATGGAAAACAAAGAGTCCTTCTTGTGGCACAGTACCCTATTAATATAAAATCTCTGAAATACATAAGAGGCAGTGTTAACACCAGTGGTAAGGGCCCAAAACAAATTTCAGCCTCCATTTGCATTTGAAGCAGACACCATAACCACATCAGATGTCCCTTTTACCAGAGGGCCTTATTGATCTAGTTAATTAAATTTTTCTCTGCATTGTGTAGAACATCCGGAAAGTTGAGAGCCAACCCGGACCTGCTGTGTAAGTGCATCAGACACAGAGGAGAGCAAGAACTGAATCAGAGTGGTCAAAGGGATGTAACTCTGTGCTGTCCTTCCCTCCCTAATTCAAATATATGTCAAATATTCAAACATATCATGGAGCAGATATTCTCATTAGAGATGAAAGATAATTTGAATAGTTATTGATTCCTACTCATCTCCCAGAGCAGGGCTGCTGGAAATCGTGGGGGTTGGGTGAAAGGTTTTATGTTGACAATAAAGTGGGCCTTATCGCCATGACCGCGCAGCCTGACAAAAAAACAGTAAATAAATATGCGTAGCCTGGCATCACTCTAGTAAGGCGGGTGATTTAGTGCTATTTGTTTTCGCTTTCTATTTATTTTGCATGATGGCGATATTTACGAGGCTCAGGGAGAGGGACCCTGGGTTAAGAGTACTCTCAGACATGACAGCAAGACGCACAGCCCAGCTGAAAGCCAATTTCCAGGTAGACTACTTTAAGTTTTATGACCCCGCATCACCAAACCCAATATAATTACTCAGCAAGGGCATTTCGTCATTCAGCCCTGGGGGCAGGATTGAAGGAAGAGGTGGGGGATGAACAGAGATGAGATACTTACTATTGCATCTAAGTATTTTATGTTGTCCCCTGCTTGTTAAATGGCCATCGTGTGACGAGAGGTTATGACCTTACCAGTGTTGTTATTAATTGCCTTATTACTCTAATTAAGACATAACACCCCATGTGAAGTGGACTTGATAGAAATCACTAAGTAGGTGTGTAATTAATAGATTGCATGTTGAAGGTCAATCTTCATGATATCTATAATAATTCTGGGCATGAGGGAGTAGAGAAGAGAGTATTACTGTATATGCAGAAGGACAGCATGGTTTTATGATTGGAAGAATCTGATCACATGGAAAATTCATATGAATTCAAACAAGCGAGGGTGATGTAGTTGGATTTTGTTTTATTTTATATGAATAAGTTGTAAGAAAAGACACTAACCCCGCCCCTAACCTTAACCTTTTCATATGAACTGATTTGTGCGAATTGTTATGAATTTGCAAACATGAGACCATTTTGAATTGAAAATGTATACAAATTTACTCAGGACAACTTGTATGAAAAGTTATGAATGGTTAAAGTCCAAGTGAGCTGAAGTTTTCTTTACAATGTTATCCATATAAATTCCAAAATCGCTCCCACTTATTAGACTTTCTAGGCTTTTTTGTGAGAAAAAATTAATATACTGTGCGTCTCTTTCTGAGTGTTCCTTTCCCTTTTCCTTACATCTTCCTTTCCAGTTTCTCTTTGACTGCTATATGCCATACGGCCCTTTTCTTTCACTGAGCATCTCCATTACTATCCTTCCACTTTGTTACAGCTTCTCGGTCTGCACCAATAGCTCTGAAAAGGTGAGAATGTAAGGCTGCTAGTCTATGAATGAAACATGATGACTTCTAGCCATACAGCGGGGTAGATGAGCTGTGGACCACAGTCCCTGTATGAACTTACTCACATTGTACGTGCCACAAGGAAAATATATCTGTGAAGTTGAGGAGAGCACTGCATGATTGGCCCTGCTGTGGGTCAAATCATGGATTTATAAAAGGTCTCAACGTTTACATGCTGTAAATGTAATGCATGTGTCAAAGTGCTGGGCAATGATGTATGTGAACATTATAAATGTCATAAAAATTCTAATGACATTCAGTGGAGTAGTGACGTGATGTGAAGGGCAATAATCAGCACCTCTGTCACGGTGTAGATGGGAATGGGCAGACACAAGCGCAAGCCGTTTTAAACATTTACTTTTAAACTAAACATCAGGTAACCAACATAAAACAAATACGGAGCTTACAAACAGCACGACATTTACAACCGATGACAATCAAGACTATAATATGAGAGCTTTAAATACAAGGACTAATCAGGGAAAACAAACAGCGCCCACACGGGAATCTAAGGGGGGGCCCCGAGCTTGCAGGCTCAATGTCCATGTCCGGGTGAACACATGGAGACCGGTTTTGCATGGGAGCCAGGCAGACCTCCCCAGCAAAGCCTGGGAATGGATCACAGGCGGCATCAGGCGGTGGGCGCGGAGTGACGACCCCGTCCGCGCAGGCCTGCAGCGGAGCGAAGACCCCTTCTGCGAAGGTGAGCTGTGGAGCAAGGACCCCGTTTGCACCAACGTGCAGCGGAGTGAAGACCTCTTCCGTGAAGGCAGGAGGCGGAGCGACCTCCGTGCTGGTCTCCCAAAGTACCGGAGCAACCACAGCACTGGCTTCCAGCTATGCAGGGAAGACCATGGCACTGGTCTCTGGTGGTGCAGGGATGACCATGGCACTGGCCTCCGCGGTGCAGGGACGGCCATGGCACTGGCCTCCAGCGATGCAGGAACAACCATGGCGCTGGCCTCCGACGGTGCAGGAAACTGGGAAACGCCCTCTGCGGTGTCAGGGAACTCGGCAACGCCCTTGGCGGCGTCATGAAACTGGGCGACACCCTCTGCGGCATCAGGGAACTGGGCGATGCCCTCTGCAGCATCTAGGAACTGGTCGAAACCCTCTGCGACATCAGGAAACTGGGCGACACCTTTTGTGGCATCGTGAAACTCAGAGATGCCCTCCGCAGCATTAGGGGACTGGGCGATGCCCTTCGCAGTGTCCTTTATCCCCCCCAAAATAATTTCTAGGAGCGGGTTCTCCTCCTCTTCTTGGAGGCTTGTGAGCTTGCCTGTTTGTGCTCCGAGTGCCTGCTGCGGCGGGCTCAGAGGCTTGGCATGGAGGACGAGGTACCCCTGTGTGGCGATCGCCACACCCACAAGGACGAGGAATGTGCCCCTCTGCCAATGCTCTTCAAACTCCCGGAACACCTCGTGCCCGCTCGTTGCATCCTTGGCAGGAGCAAGCTGCCGCCTCATTCACCCCTGCTCCTGTGCTCCGACAGCTCCCGGTGAAACTCATCCAACCGGCTTTGCTGGAGCGGTTTCTTTGGGGACCAGCTCCACCAGCGTGGGCTTCCCTGTCGGGGGCCCTCTCCTCCACCGGCTTCTGTGGCATTGCGGAGTAGTCCTCGCTTCCGCGGCTTCATCCGCTGCGGCAAACTCTTCCGGCAAACTCATCGGGTCCCTCGCCTTGATCTGCCGCTGGCAGATATTCCTCCACCCGTTCCGTGAAGCTAAACTGAACGTGGCTCGCTGTGTCCATTTTAGGTCTTCGGTTCTATCACGGTGTAGATGGGAATGGGCGGACACAACTAAATATCAAACAGGTAACCAACATAAAACAAACATGAAGCTTACAAACAGCATGACGTTTACAACCGACGACAATCAAGACTGGAACACGAGAGCTTTAAATACAAGGACTAATCAGGGGAAACAAACAGGAAACAGGTGGGTACAATTAACATGACGCAGCAAGGCGGACACTGGACAAATGTAAACAGAACCACGTGGCGGCGCCGTCTTTATGGCCATGCAAGGCGGCGTGCACGTGACAACCTCTATGGACTGAGGGGAGAGGGGATGATGAGTAAGTGCCACCAGATATGTGTGTGTTCTTCAGACGATTAATTTCACCAGAAAATATTGTATAGAAAATATTATAAAAAAGTATGAAATTAGCAGGTAGGTTATGAGTCCAAGACATTTGAGATTGGAATATATTGACATTTTAAAACCATAATTAAATTTATTTCAAATGTCAATAAATTTAAATTTCTAACCAGAATTTCATTTTCTTTTGTAATATGTAATAAACTTACTATTATGAAGAAAAATCTTTGCAACTAATCATTATATTGTTTTGTCCTTCATTATTGTTAGTCTTGTTCATGGTAGTGTCAACATTGTTATACAGTATTATGTTAAATTTTTTTAAACATGTAAAACATTCTGAATATCGCAATAATTATCTGAGAACAGGCAATGCATCACTGTATCATATTGCTTAATTAGAAAATTCATAACGTAATTAATTGCAATTTAGTAAAACATAACTAATTTTAACATCATTTTAAACTTTTTATGAAATACTTTTTGGCCCCATTTTATTGTCTCTAATAACTGTGTAGTTACACATAAACTATACAGGGAACTATAATGCAATTACTGAGGGTGTTTGCACTGCTACATGTATACATATCGTCGCTGTCTGATGAAAAACACGTATCTCCACTTTTCGCGGTTTTTACTTTTTTCCATATATGGAATGTGGGCAAAAACCTATATCT
>JAOUQW010000027.1:7602102-7612522 GCA_028565825.1 Olivaichthys viedmensis
ATGTCAGTTGTCATGAAGGGCTTATGTAGGTGTCATGTAGCCTTCTGAACACTGCCCTACAGTAAAGTGTTACCAATGCATTTATAATGCATTATGGATACTGGATTCATAGGAAGTGTTACCAAATTGTTTATTATTATTTCTCTCACTTTCTCTCTGTCTGTCCCTCTCAATCTCTTCAGCTTTCCCTTTCCTTCTTTATAATCATACTTTTTTAGTTTTCAAGCATTAGGGAATTTCCCAATCTTACTTTAGTTTTGTGTGTGTGTGTGTGTGTGTGTGTTTGGCGGGGCCAGAGAAGTGAGCTGTGTGGTTCACATCCAATGAGGGAATAAACACTCTAAAGGTAGATTGATGGATGGGCAGTTGAGGCTGTGGTTGTGTTAAAGGGTAAGGAATCCAGGGAGGGGCTTTAAGAAATGACAACTGAATGGATGGACAGATTAAGAGAGTGCATCGTGTCTCTGGAGAGTGAATGGTGGTGTTTCATTCATTTTGGCCCTGGTGGAGGCTCTGGGATAGTCCCAAAATAAGAGTGAGTTGTAAAGTGAATCATGTCAAGGTGGAATGCTGGCCTGTGTGTATGAGAGTGTGTGTGTAGGGGTGCATCCAAAGAAATAGGGTTGACATGTAAAAACCAGATTGGGATAAATATTCATGGCTTATACACACGGCTTCACACAAGCATTAGAGACATGTCCAAATTGCCAGTTACAGATGGCCGTTAATATAAAGTCTCTCCCTGAGGACACACAATGGTCCAAGAAGGAGGGATTGAATTAAGTGGTAGTGCATTATAGCAAGGCCGTTTATGTGAATGTCAAGCGAAGATGAGCTCCGGTAATATATTTCTGTGAAGATGTAAATCATAGCATGGCATAATGGTGATTTATAAAATTGCTGATGTAATACAGTTTCATACAGCTTTATAGAGAAATAATTTCATTTCAAAATTGTAAAATGTTTTCCTTCAATATAGACAGTGAGTGTAAAGACATCACTTGCTAGTTTATAGGTTTTCCTGTCATGTGTCTTTGCCGAAAATGAATCTGAAGATATTTGGTATCATTTTGATGCCAAAACTAAAAAAAACAGTGAATACTGAAAACTTAAGGTCTGACCACCCAATTTGTAGTTAGTTAAGTTAAGCCCTGAGGACAGAAACAGACATACTGAAAATGTGTTCACAGTAATTGCAGCTATTATGTCTTTCTTTTTTCTTCTTCTTCTTTTTTTTCTTTCTTTTTAAATTAAGCACCCCATATTTATTGAATATTTCATGTCATATTTTTAAAATTTATTTAAGCACAGGCACATGTAAGGAAACACATAAAGTGACACATTTTTCTATAGAAAAATATATTTGTATCAAATTATTTTATTTATTTTTGGCTAAAACACAATGTATCCATCAGAAACAACAGAGATTTAAAATATCTGTTGGATTTTTGACAGTACATTTATACACAAAATAAATATTGAAAACGTAATGGATAGGACCAGAAATCAGTAAAGGCATGTTTCTTAAGAAAATGGAAAAATAACATTCAAATAATCAATTTATATACAGAACAATAATACCAATGCTGTTAGAAAAAAAGATTTAGATTAAATGGTTAGGTTTGTATGTATGTGTGTGTATGTGTGTTGCCCTTCTTACTCGGCCAGATCTGCCTCTCTCAAGCGGCGCTGTTGCTCTATACTTTCCCTCTTGCATGATCTTACCTTCTTTGGCGCTTTACGTTTAGGCTCGGCCTCAAAAGATCTTCTTAAAATCATCTAAAGATCCAATAACTCTTCAGCATACATAAATAAAAATTTATTTTATTTTAGTTTTATTTTTTTGCTGACAGAGCTGGTGTGGCACGTTAGCTAGATAAAACTCTTAGGCATGTGGCTTAATTGCTAATTTGCTTAGTGCTATTAAAAAAAAAACAAAAAAAAAACAGACCTGGTGGATAACTTTTAAACCCCTTAAACAAACATAAACAGCCATAATTAGTACATATTATGTAGTGACCCATGAGCATTCAGGAATTTAATGTCCATTAGCAGTACTATTTCCTGTTGCTTTGCCTTTTAATTTAAGATTATATTACATTTATTTTCCATTCAAAAGGGAAGGTGACTGCACTTTTCATTGTTTGTGCATCTAAAGTTACTAAAGAAATAACTTGATGAAAAAAGGCCACAATAAAAATATTGAGGCAGGCTGTGTGTAGTAGCGTTGATGGAAAAGCCTTCAGTCCTTAGTAAACGTGTTGTTTTTTACTCTAGGGAATGTTATGTTTGACCCTGGGTGGCATGTTGGAGGGGCTAACATGCTAAAATGACCTGGACTAGATTACTTTGTGGCTTGCTTTGTTTGTGGTTCAAAAGGTGGTTCAACATGTGACAAATATGTGCGAGCTGTAAAACTGAACATGTAGTAAATTTCTCTTTTCTCTCTCTCTCTCTCTCTCTCTGTTTATAGGTGATTCATCCCAAGTGGGTAAGTCAACTCTATTTAATCAATTTCTTCCTGCTTTGTGAAAGATCACACTGAGCTTCTGAAGGTCATGATCAAGTCAACACAAGATGCATTGATTGTAGTGTTTACACAAACACATTCAACACACACACACACACACACACACACACGCACAAACACACACACACTACTTAATCAGTTGCCCACATTCTGGTGTAATAAGCACTTTGGCATTGTACCAGACACAACCTGGCAGATTAAAATTGTACCCTAACAAGGCAAATTCATGCCTATAATTACTATAATCTCTCACACTTTCTTTCTCTTTCTCTTTCTTTGCCATAAACATTTAAAGACTCCAGATAATACTAGCTTTGATTGATTGATTGATGGAGCACAAAAACACAGAGCAGAATGTTTGACATTTTGGCCTTTGCTCCTCTTGATTGGCTTGAAAACATAAATCCCACCACACAGCAGCCTCTATAACCAAGACCAGTATTGTGTTATGTATGCCTGTTGCTCTTATAGCAGGAATGTGTCTTAACAGTGTGCAAGATAGTATATTACAGATCATTTTAGTTTAGACTATAAATGTATGTTTTATATAAACATACAGTGTATAAATTATTTATATTTCTATTGAGTCAATTAACACTATACATAAGGATAACACTTTACTTAAGGCTAGTGTTCATACAGCTACATGACACCTGCATAAGCCCTTTATGACAACTGACATAAACCTACATTAACATTTTATAAAGGCTTCAGGTGTCATGAAGACTGCTTTCGTCAATATTTGTTGATAAGTTGACATAACACCTAAGTCAACTGATGTAGATATTTGTGTTACGACACTTTCCGGGCTGACTTCATGACAACTGACTCAGTGTACTCCTGGTATGTCACATAATAGTGATGATGTGACATGTCAAACATCAAAACCAAACTCACTTTTATTTAGGGTCAAAGAAAATATACATAACTTTGTCACTGCAGTGTCATGACACTGTCATAAGTATTCACAAAAATCTTAGAAGCAGAAAATACAGATAACTGTTACAGTGTAATGATTGTCGCTGTCAAAACCTTCACGATGTAACAGTGACGCTGCAGAACATCTTTTGGAACCTTTGTGCGATTTGTGAGCTACAAAGTCAGTTATGATGTTCTAATGTAAGTCAGCGCGGAAACTGTCATAACACAACCTTATGTTAACAAAAATCTGTCACTCAGATGTTATGTCAAGTTGACATCAAAATGTACTTCTTGGAATAAGCCTTTATAAATGTCTACAGTATGTAGGTGTATGTCACTTGTCATGAAGGATTTATGTAGGTGTCATGTAGCCTTATGAACACTACCCTTAAATAAAGTATTACCTTATCATCTCTTTATTCTCTTGAGTGTCACTTGCTAAGCACCACGTTAATATCACATTGTAGCATGGAAATATGTTATATAGGATATATTAAAAAAGCACTCAAACTGTGTGTGTGCGCTTGTGTGTGTGTGTGTGTGTGTGTGTGTGTGTGTGTTCCCAGCAATCCTTTCTCCGGTATGAAAGAAGTATAGTCATTTGTAATAATTTATCTTTTGCACCTAACTTGCTGATAGCTGGGTTTAGATAATGTAGCTGGTTCTTTACTATATACTATATAGAGTAATTCACAAGCTACAATTCCCAGAAACCCCTGCTCCAGTGAGTCGTCTCTCAGGGCAACCATTTTAAAAGCCAGTGTTAGAGGCGTGTGGTCACAGAGTTTCTACACTTATCACTGGCATACAGACGGCAGAATTTCAAATGATAGGGATTAAGCAAATGAGCGGCATCAGGCAATTTTCCTTTTTCCTTTCTTTTCTATTGTTGCAAGCTTTTTCTGTTTATTCTTGCTGCCCTCCATGGATAGAGAAGATTTTCTTTAAAAAAGGAGGGAGAAATGTGTTTTTTAGAAATATGCGCATACGCGTGGACAAGCTCTTAGACAGGAAAATCCTACAAAGTACATGCTCGTTCAGCAGGTCCCAGCCTTAGCCTAAAGCCTTGAGTGGGATTTACCAGGTACCCAGAGGTGATGTAGTATCTACATCTAAAGCTGCTTACTAGAGGGGCTTCAGATCACGGAGTCCAAAGCCCAATGCTTCTTTCCAAACTTCCAAACAGGCCCTCTAAAAGCCACTTTGGGGAGCGCAGCAGTTCAGAAAAGTCACTCTTCAAACCAAGGCTCCAATAAATACTTTCTTCACTGGGAGCTCGTTAGAAGGAAAACGAGAATGAAGTCAATCAATGGAGTGCGATCATGCAGGCTGATTAAATTGGCCTTTACAGCCTAATGACAACTATAGGTAGCCTATAAAGTCTCACTTTATATTCTCATGTGACACAATATCATGTTTTCTATAAATAAATGTGATCATATCGGCATGTGTGACGCAAATATTCAGGTGAAAGCTGCTGGAAACTCGCGCGTCGTGCCTTCATTCATAGCTGCCTGAATGCGGGAGTTTTATCACAGAGGAGAAATTGTCAATATTTTATTACAGGCTCCTTGAGAAAACAACGGCCCACTCATCCACAATAACCTCCCAGATGATCAAATCTGGAGAAAGTTCTCTATAGTTTTTGCCTAAATTCAATATTTTGGAAAACGGGCCAAAAACATGCGACGTTGTGCGTGTTCTTTCAGCTGTTTTGTATGAAAAAGCATTAACGAATGTGATCTGAGTCACCTAAACACACTGCTCAGTCACGGAATCACTCTTGACGTTGTTCCGGCGCCTATGGCACAGATAGCGGCTATTCTTCCACATTTGTGAATGTGTTTATGTTCTGGATAATAAAAAGTCTCTCAGCTATTAAATTGATCGATACCGGTCTGTGTCCGCAGCGGCGACTCCATTCCGGTTTGGCCGCATTTCGCCCGAGCTGCGTGCCGGACTGCTTGTATAGCTTAAAGCCTGCACATTATTACAGTACATTATTAATTATTAAAGTATGACAGTCCATTATTTATTGTTGCTTTAGTATTCCCACACCAGCAATGCAACGCTCATTTGTGCGAGACAAAAAAAGCATGAAATGCAGCTACATTTTGCCATTTCGTCGCTAAAACCCATGTGATAACTACTAGCTATTAGCCAGTGAGTTAAGCTCTCGACGCAGTTAATTTTTCAAGAATCAGCGGCACTTTTTGGTCGAAACTGGTATAACATGTTAATTGTTAACATTTAACTCCCCCGATATTTTTTTACCCGGTTCCACAAAGGGTAAAGAGAAAAAAAAAGTAAAAAAATCAGCTTTACCTTGTGGTTGAAGTTGGTATAACATGCTCATTGTTAGTCAATTAAATACCGATATATATATAAGAAATATATATTCCCCCCATATGTTACTCTCCCGCCGCACCTCAACAGGGAAAAAGATTTTGGGGAGGGAGATTTTTTTAGGACTAAAATGTATTATTTAATTACATACAAAAACATACACCGCCCTCAGGAAACTGAATCTGTTTTATGCCTCTTTAAGATGTCATGCATGACTTAATTCAGGGCTTGCATGACTGTTGTCCTGAAGAGTTGAGTGTCCAGAACAGCTGGGTAATTTCCCTGCTCAAACACACCTGATTAGTAATTGTGTGCATGTTTAGAAAAGGTAATGACATGTGCAAAGCCCACCCCACTGCTGTTAGCTATACAACATGCTCAGTTTATGGCCAGGACATAAGTTTAGATTATACAAACATATGGCACAGAACAGCTGTGTGCATGTGTGAGTGTTCTTAAACATGAATATAACATGTGGGTTATAACATATTTTCAGCCACTTAACATGAGGAAAGCCTTTCTCTCACATAGATAGATAGATAGATAGATAATAAAATATAATATAATGTAATAATATAATATACTGTCATATAATACTTCACTTGAACCTTGCATCATAAAACTGTCATGTCAAGTTGCCATTGCATTTTTTACTTTTTTCCATATATGGAATGTGGGCAAAAACCTATATCTACCCATAGCAGTTGACATCTAAATGACCAATGAAAAGCTGATAAATCACACTGTCTATTTAACTAGTATGTCCATTGGCTGCCAGAAGTGTCCGTCAAAACCGCGTATCTACCCTCCCCCCATCCCCCCTATTCTGTGAGGAAAAAGCGAAAATCGTCTGCTGCAGTAGAGGAGAGAGCCCTGAGACCGGACACAGCAAAGTTCCCCAGAGTAGGAAAAGCCAGTTTATTGATTGATTGATTGATTGTGTTTGTGATTTTGTTTTTTAGTTTACCTAGCAGCTGAAAAGCGCCGGAGGAAGAATAAAAGTGAGCCAACAGCTCTGTCTCGATCGTAAAAAAAAAGAGAAAAAAAAAGAAGACAATACACACACTGGCTTTTCCCACTCTGGGAGGCTTCGCTGTGTTCAGTCTTGGACTCGCTACTCTACTGCAGTACAGAGCACAAAAAAAATTACCTGCCGGTTCGCCCCGACGCCTCCCTCAGTAGTTACATTATAGTTGCCTGTCAAGTTTATGTGTAACTACACAGGTATTAGAGACACTTAATATAAAGTGGGTACAGTACAGTAAGTACCTAGTATTTAATAGATAACTATGTGGTAAATACAAGTAATTTTTGGTACATGTTTTACTTTGTTACTTATACACATAGCATATAGTAACTATTGTGAAAAATACTTCAGCACTTAATGATAAGAAGTAACATAATAGTGGTGAGTAGTACCAAACTGCTTTAATAAATATATCATTGCTGTCCAATGAAAAACATGTAATGTATCTTTTTTTCAATTTTTTCAAATCACACAAAAAAATTTCAGATTCATTGTGTATGATACTCTATAAAAAAGTGTTTTTTCGTGTTCCTGAAAAATTAGAATTTTGGAGATACATGTTTTTCATTGGACAGCAACGATATGCATATCTGACTGAAAAGAGTACGTTGAATTGGAAACAAATGTTTAGTAAAGCTTGTAACATTATTTAATTATTCAACACTCACCTTAAAATAAATTGTTATTGATAATTACATGTCCAAATATGGAGCATCAAGTACCTGGTATTGTTTCTCACATTATTTACTATGTACTTACATTTCCCACATGCAAAGTTCGCACCAAGTATTGCTTACAAGAATCACATGTTTACCCATAAAGGTTTAAGTAATTTTTGCATTGTAGCACTAAGTTCTGCCATTCATACCTAGTATATAATTTACTATTTGATTATACAACATGCAAGGTATGTATTAGACATTACTTTTAATTACTATGCATTTACCTATTAAATACTAGGTAGTTTCTCTACTGTAAAATAAAGTGCTACTATTTTTTAATTAATGTATACTGTGATCTATATTAGAGAGACAGAGAGAGAGAGAGGAGGATGAGGTAAGGCCAGTATGTCCTACTGTGCTGTAAATAGTTAATGTCTGTCCAGCATCCTACTTTAAAGGTTAATTACCTTCTAATCTGTGTACAAGGGGTACAGCAGAGTCGGGGATATTAATAAGACATGACACAACATGGCTCTGCTAGGCCAAATGTCTGGACAGTCAGAAATACATTAACTTTGGATGTGTCCATCACTTAAGATGCATGATAAAATTGAGCGATCAGTTATCTGAAGAAAGGAGTCAGGGAATGGGGATAAAGTAGAGAGAGATAGTGAAAGGGAGAATTTAGTAGTTGTATATATTGATATGGCAGCCCAATGAATACCAGATAATATGAAAGTGTGCAACTGTCTGTCTATATCATAATTTAACAGATATTTATATCGGGCTAAATCTTTTTTTCTGTTTATTTTGTTGGTTTACTGATTTACCTTTGATGTTACAAGTAAATGTCTTGTGCTCCCAAAAAGTAAGAAGAGTATTATTGAACATGGTTTATTCAGAGGACGTAAAATGTAATATCCCATTAAAATGTTCATGATATAAGAAACAATAACCAAAAATGAATTACTAAGAAACAAATAACTTAAAATAATGCCTATGAATACCTAATGTGTGGTGAGTACACCCACCTTCTTTGCATTATCCAGGTGAGGGATCTACATTGGTGTTATCTAGTTAAATTCCAATTAAATGTAAATGCTGGAATAGCTGTAAGAGCCTATGACTGTGCAATACAATTATGTAATAAGACATTTATTTGCAATACTACTCAATGCTCATTTGTATGAACAGAATGGCACTATGCCTCATGTGCATATGCAGTACGTAGAAAATAATTATTGTAATCCTGCAAACACCCTAGAGTAAGAGTGGATGTTTTTTTAGTAATTCTCCCTTTGCACATGAAATGATCATCTTGATGGCACCATCATCATCTGCAGTAAGTGCAGAATACAAAGTGTGTCTTGGCATGATAGCTGTTTAGAATGAGTGGGAAATGCATTCAATGTGCTTGATGTTTCTGAAAATAGTGACAGAGAATGTAAATGTCTATTATAATGTGACTGTTGAATGCCACACATCTTAAATGTCCTGCCTTTTTCTGACTGAAATGCAAGGCAATTGTATTCTTATCAGTGCCAAAAGTGTCAGTTATTAGGTTTGAATAGGTAGAATCTGGGTGCTCAAAATTGTGTGCTTTGAGGGAAAAGTGCTAGATAAAAAGTGGATGAAATGCACTTGATTGGATGAGAGGCAATGCTGATGACATCCTTTCTCCACTTGGGCTTTTTTTCAAATGATGGAAAGGACAAATCAGAGGATTTAAAATCCAGTGGTCCCTACAGGAAAACTTCATTGGATATTTGCAACCTGTCTCTTGTGCATTTACTGCCTTTTATGCAGGGTGCATCTTTTTCACCACACTGCAGACTCATCCTCAACAAGCTTCCCGAACAAATCTCCCAGCCGTGCCCGCATCTCATCGCCATTTATCAGTCTTTTCCCCTCTATCTACCTCTTTATATGGCATCTAAGGGGTCTCAAGGGTCTCAAAAACACATCTTCACTTTCAACAGAAAAATATACCAGGGCACAACAACCGGCACAAATCCTTCATCCACCTGTGGCACAAGAGTAAAGTGGATGGCTGCCTTAGGGATCCTCAACACTTCTAAAAGTTGTTGATGGAGAAGAAAGTGCAATGTTCTGTTTAGCGAAAGAGGATGCAACAGCACTCTCCACTCCTAAGTGTCAAGTGGGCTCACAGGTTCTTCAGTCTTCGAGACTGCTAAAATAGATTGAATTATTGGATCTGTCCAAGGCATTTTATCCATATAGTGCAGTGATACACCTCCACGTTGGTTTGTATTGTCTGTCTCTGCTGCTTCCAAGCTCATTGAGCATCAATATTGTATGTCCAGTCAATGTGAAAGACAATGACAAACTTTTATCAATTTGTTTGTTAGAAAGAATTAATGATTTTAATGAAAGTATTCAAGGACTAAACTTTAAGATCATCAGTTCTCACCATGTCTTTGCTCTGAAGTGTAATTTAGAAGTCAGGCCTTGGATCTTCAATCTTATAAATGACAAGAGAGATTATAGAGATACTGAGCCCACCCTAATCACAGATCATTAGTAGGTTGCGAGAGATCTGATCTCCCATCAAGTTGTCTCTGTGAATATCTGGAAGTCTTACAGTTAGCAATTAACAGTGATTTAACCACTTGGCGATTCTTCAATAGAATAAGATTTTCTCTGAAATCATAATAAAAGGGAAGGTCACATCATTGTAGTGGCTGAAATTGGTAAGGCAAGAGAGTAAGGGACAGAGAGAATAAAAAAAGAAGAAATACTCACAATGTATGTTTGTTCCACATTATGGGCCTAGACACAGTAAAATTAATGAGAGCTTATGTAATCGTATTAGTATGGTTTACTACTAGGATGGTGCAAACGTTTTTACCGCGGGTAGTGGAGAAATGACCGATGGCAGATCAGGGTTGGGGAACGGAGCTTTTATTTTGAAAG
>JAOUQW010000027.1:7620154-7632745 GCA_028565825.1 Olivaichthys viedmensis
GGCAATGCACGCTAAACAGGACAACAGAACAATATTAAATGGGGTAGTCTGTAAAATGTCTGTAAACAATATTGACTTGGGAAAGTGTCCCAGCAGCAGCAGGATGGGGAAAATGTCTATTTGCAGTGAAAAGAGTGAATAAAAAAAATAAATAAATAAAAACTAATTTTTATACCGACACTCTGTCCGTCATGTTGGTTTTTTTTTTTTTTCGCTTGCCCCCTGAGCTGCAACCTGATTGGTCGGGAGGTAAACTTAACGCCTAGTGTGAGAGCACACTAAGATGTCGATATAATCATGATTGATCCAGTAACAAATATTGATTTAATTTTTATTTAATTTTTTTTGTCAATTTGATCAACCTGACTGCATTTGCAAGATATCCACCTTTAAAGTGCAGTGTACCTTCATCTGTGATTCACCTTACATCCATAGTCGTTGGATAAGAGAAGCAGATGTGTGACAATAAAGGAGATATTTTATTATAATGATGTTGTGAACTGACATGAAGTTTTGAGTATTTTTGAGTAAGTTTTCAGGATGAAATATAGACTTCACATAAAATTTAGCACATACTATAATCAAAGACATTAGGGCCTGCAAGAAGCTCTGAAAATGCTAATTATATGATCTCTCTGAAGCTCTATAGGTTTTTCACACTGTTTAATAGCCACTTGAAGAATTACAATCATTGTTATAACCACTACACTAAATCCAGTCTTGCATAAGAGTGTGTGTGCGTATGCATGTGTGTTTGTGGAGAGTTAACAACTGGGTTCAGACTGATCAATAAAACATGTGCTCTCAAGTGGCACCAGCCTTTGTGCCAGTATTACTCAGAAATGTCATTGCTCTGCACAGAGATGAGGTGAACTGAGCATAACGTCTTGCTGAATTCCCAGGCTGGTCTTTCTGACGCTTCCCAACCCACAATCCCCCACTGCTGTCTGCTTATTAGAAGTGCCACAGACCATAGAGGTACGGGAGCAAATAGCTGAGTTACTGGTGATATCTAGTGGCATTGTGTTGCTGGCAGATGCGCCTTAGATGTTAAAGACAGAATAAATAGAAAATATCAAGTCAATTCCAACATGAAGGGATTTTTTGTTGGCATCAATAATATGGCGGTTAATAATATGTTTAAAACATTGGATAATGTACTGAAAAATTATCAAAAAATGAAAATAACACATGAATCCCAAGGATTTTATAGGAGTCAATAAGCAATTTTCTTGTACCTTTACTGGATGAAGGCTTTCTTTCCTTGGCTGCCTGTGACCTATGAATGTCACAAATAATTACTAAACATTGATCATAGGGCCATAAATTTTTTTTTTGATCAGTCTAGTGGATTCCTTGTAATAGTGTAAACAGATCAATACTGTCATAACCGGATATACAAATGTGCATGATGTGAGAGCCTGATACTGTGTGCTGATTTTCAGTGGTTAATAAAAAGATCACAGACAGTGAAACAGAAAAATGGACAATCTTCTGAACACTCACAGGTTATTGTTATAGTGTCTATACAGTAAGCACAATGCTCACACAATAGAGGCACATTGATTTGTACTTTACATATGTCCTTGTTTATTTTTGGTAGATTTTTGTCTTTGGGTACAAGAAATGTAGGCCATGCATTATGGTTACCGACCATGTCCTATTTGCTGATTCAAACCCTATCTCAGTTGAGGAGGCTTCCATACAAGATAAATCACTCCCAAAGTAAATTATTTAACAGCATCCATAAAAACAGATTGAGATGTAACAACAGAAGGGAGGTGGTTGTTGTGTGTGACATAATATGGGCAGGAATCTTTAACAAAGATACCCAGAAGATGTAAGCCTTCACACATGCATTAAGAGCAGAGAAATAAACCACAGTGTAACATGCTATAAGTAATGGCCACCCTCCCTTGTCTGATGGCAATTGCTAATTTCCTCTGCTTTACCCTTCCCTCCCTTCCTTCCTCCTCCTACCTTCATCAGGCTGTTCATGGCACGTGCGCTCCGGGCAGGGAACAGAAGCAGCGATGTGCAAGTGCATTAGCCTTCCTCTTAAGGCATTAGACACACAGCCGGGGAGAATTGCCTCATATCATTTACCCACTCATCCATGCTGCATGATGAGTCTAAACCTCTTCCCCTTACTCGCCCAGACACTCCTCCCTTCCTTCTACAGCTCTGCCACAATCTTTTTCACAGCCAAGGCCTCCAAATTTCCTGCTCACACAACCAGTGACACTTTGAAAGGCGTGGGCGTCAGGGCCAGGACTGGCTAAATAAATTACATGCCATGCTTCTCAGAAAGGCGGAAATGACACTCACATTCACACTCACACTCTCTCACACACACACACACGCACGCGCACACACACACACACACACGCGCACACACAGATCTGAAGTGCTGAAAAAAGTTGTAATGTTGGAGTTGGATTTAAGCTTTGATGCCATTAGAATCTATCATGACTTGTCCCTTTTCTAAACTACAACTTTAATCCTCATGCACACATCAAGGACTAACACTGGTGCACAATCACTTGGCACTTGAACAACCAACCTGTAACTCAAGGCTTCAAAATAAAGGGATAAAATGAACTTTTTACTGCTCTCTGAAACCTAAGGGACTGGATCAACATTCTGCATTTCACTTCAATAAGAGAGTGAAATGAGTGTAAATTTATTCAAAGCCTGTCAGCCAGTAAGGCCACTTGCCTATCTATTTATACAAGTCTCAGAAAGAGAGAGAGAGAGATAGTGAGCGAGAAAAAGAGGGAAGCCCTGGCACTTGTCAAATTTTTTGCATTCGAGTAGATTGGCATTCATGTTGTTATTCTGAACCGGCACACTGGAACAGGACAAGAACGCACGCCACAGGGTGTATAGAAATACTTCGGAAGGCAGTCAGACTCAGTGAAAGCACAAATTATAGTTGTGCGGCATATCTATTAAAGTTTACATTGCTGGTGCAGTGAATAAAAACATTGTGACGTTTTCGTTTAGTAAATGTTAGTCTAGTTGATAAGACAGCTAAAATCTAGACAAAAAATGCCAAATTACTTTGTTTCAGGTAACACTCTATTTAAATTAATTAAAGTTTTTAATTTAGCATGAAATACTCTTGACTTTAGAATATGGTATGCAAATTGACTTGCTTAGCACTTTTTAGGTTCTAATTGGTGATGACTAGAATTCTACTTTTTAATATGAAACACATTTTAAAGTATTAATGACTTAGGGTTGTATTTAGAGTTGAGTTAAGCGCACGTAGTGAGACGTTAACACTGATATTGAGAATACCGGTATTCAGACCTCAGACATAACTACAGACTTGCACACTGCACAGATATGCGCTAGTTTCACCAAAACAAAGGCATGTCAGTTACGCGCGATTCTGACCTTGTACTTAAGTCAATTTTTCTTGCGTGATATTGATGATCAGTATTAAGTCCAACGCCACTGTCTGACAATTTGTTGTAACCACAGTATTTCAACTTAAAATTCATGTTTTGGGCTGTAAATACACACAATAAAAAAACGATGGAATGCCATTCGAGGGCCTTATTAAATATATAAATGGCATTATAAATTAATTAATCGCATCATCCCTGTAGAGGGCATGAAAAGTTTTCTTTACAGAAAAGCACATCAAATTCTGACATAATCAAAGGAGAATACAGCGATAAATACAAAAAGTAAATATTTTCTCAGATGTTTATTTTATGTCTTCTGCATTAGTGTAGTAAAAAGCAGCAAATTAAAAAATTTCCAAACATTCATTTTCCAAAAAATGCAATGGCGCAGAGACATTTTTGTATGTCATTCAAAAAAGTAATATATTAAGTAACTGATTACTTATTAGATAAAAACATAATTGAGGCTGTGTGGGATTTTACCTGCAGAGACAGAAGCAAGTGAAAGCCAAAGTCTTTAAAAGAATTGTGGCAAGCTCTCCAAGATGCTTGGTACAGCCTACCAGCCGATTTCCTTATTGATGCAGTTTTAAAGACAAAGGGTAGTCACATCAAATACTCATTCAATTAATTTAATATTTTTTTTATTGCTCTGTTTACTGTTCTTAATGAATAAATCTTTTACTTTTATTATTTGTGGGGTGATATTTTTTATTCTGCCCAATTTTCCCGGTTATTTTGTCATAAATGTTCTGTCGGAATGAGAGTGAAATCCCAGTATAGTAATCCACATGACACTAGATCCCTATATGTTACTGTATGATCACTCTGAGACCCTGATTTACTAAGATCCCAAATAACAAGCACTAATTTGCGTGTGCAATGGGATAAATTGCAAAAAACTGTTCAAAATACAATATGAACACAAAATAAGAGTGTATGTTCTGTTCATAACGTACATGTGAATGAAAACCTTTTCACAGGCTCTATTTACATGCTGTTGCTATCGGAGGAGCAAACATTTCAAATGTAACCAACTTACAGTAATATTAAGTCATCATTTTAAAAAACTTTCTGATTATTGTGCAATACTAAGGCATAATCTTGACAAACCTTCTCATTATTAAAACCTAATGATAGTATCATTTTGTCTTCAACTGGCAGAAACGAGCTTCCGCAAATTTAGTTCATGCTCTCCAGGTGTACTAATTTGCGCACATAATCACTGTTCTCAAAGTGACTTTCAGACAGCTAAATTAACCTATTTGCATTGAATCCACCCTGTATTTTGCACCTTTAGGTAGAAACGCCCCAAATTGCACTCTCATTAAGGCAAACACGCAAAACAGACAAGACATGCTTTTTTGCTCATTTGAAAGACGTAGTCCCTATTAGTAAATTAGCTTGCACGTTTTTGCAGGTGTTATCAAGTTTGCACGTGTTTTTACACATGCAAACCTTCAGAAAAATCAGGGTCTGAACCTGTATGAGTTTTTCATACCAAGTAATAGCCATTTTAAGAATTACAACTTCTGTTAGAACCATTATCTGTTACAACCCACAATCAAGTCTTGCATAAATGTGTGTGCACATACACAAATGTGTTTGTGGAGTTCACAACTCAGGTTGGATTCAGGCTGATCAATAAAACTTGTGCTCTCAAGTGGCCCCAGCCTTTGTGCCAACTTCACTAGGAAATGTCATTACTCTGCACAGAGATGAAGTGAGCTGAGCATTACACCTTACTGAATTCCCAGACTGGTCCTGATGCTTTCCAACCCACAATCTCCCACTGCTGTCTGCTTATTAGAAGTGCCACAGACCAAAGAGTTTGTTCTATGTTGCCTTCCCAGTTCACCTAATTACACAATCATACAAATAATGGCTGCCAACATTTGGGTCTTTTACAGACACTGCTTGGTGTGGGAGACATACAAAGACAAACATTTGTCCCATGTTAGAGTTATGCACTCGTAAATCAGTTGTGGGATAAAAATCCTACAATAACATTGTAGTTTTAGACTGAATCGTGAACAGTCTTGCCAGACTTTGTAATCCTGCACAAACACCCCTCTAACCGTGGTAGCCAGCACATTATCCACCTTCTAAAAGTTACTTTTGCCAAACCGCTTAACTAATTTCAGTGGACATTAAATTACAAACTAACAAGCTGATCAAACTGTGCCGGTATTCAATTATACTATATGTTTAGCCATTAGCAAGACACCTAACATCCTATTTTAATCTCCACTGCAACTGCCGCCATGGCCACAACCAATGATCAACCTCACCGCAGCAGAATCGGGATAATTGTCCTGAGACTCGTTAGTTAAACCCAAATAAGTAGATCCTTAGCTTGTAAGTCTGTGTGTCTGTACATAGGCAAAATGCTTTTTAAATGCAACTAACAATTTCACATTCTTGACTAGTTCTCAAAAGTTGAGCTCATTTTGTGTAGTTTGTACCAAAACAGGTTGATGGTAGACCTCAGCAAGAAAAGCAGAGATAAATATAGAAATATAAATGGAAACAAATGAATGAATTAAAATAAAAAAAGCATAAATCACGAAATGTATATATAAACATATATTTCCACATTTATCTCCATGTCAAGCTCTATTCTGTAAACAGTATATTTTACATTGATGTTTCCATTTCATTTTTATTTTTACATTTAGTTGTTATTGTTGGGTTTATACATTCATTTCTTTCATTATCACACATTTTTATAATTTATAAAATTAAGTAGTTTTTTTGTGAAGATTTCAGATATCTAGAAGCAAAACCATTAGAACCTGTGATGTGAGATTTAATAGTAAATCACTATATTCAATTAATCATAAAATGTATTATATAAAATCACAGACAATATACCTTATATTGTGACACAATATAAATTTAACTCAATCCTACACTCTCAGAAAAAAAGGTTCCTCATGGATTCTTTGGATAGTTAAGGGTTCTTCAATTCCTTCTTGGAGCCATCCATGACAGGAAAACCTCTGTTGTAGAGTTCTAAATAGAACTTTTTAGGGTTCCATCAGCAGGACAAACTGAAGAACACTGCTGAGGTTCTAGATTTGACCTCTTTTTCTAGTGTAGATAGTTTTTTTAACACAATCATTCCACAAAAATTAATAGGGAAATTGAGATTGTTGGGCCTACGTCCCTTTGTAACCTCTCTTTGTTACTGGGTCTTGGATTTCCTGACAGGTAGACCTCAGAAACACCACCTCCAGCACAGTGAGCATCAAAGCCCCCCAAGCTGTGTTCTCTGTCTGCTGCTGTTCACTCTGCTGACTCATGACTGAAAAGCAAAGCTTAAATCATATCATCAAGTTAGCTGCTGACACAACAGTGTTGGGTCTCATCAGCAACAATGACAAATCAGCATACAGGGAGAAGGTGAACTGGCATGCAGCCTGGTGCAGGAACAACAATGTGTCTCTTCATGTGGACAAAACAAAAGAGATGATGGTTGACTTTAGTCGCCACTGGTGATCAGTCACTACACATCAATGGATCCATTGTGGAGACGGTCAATAGCTTGTGGTTATTTGATGTGCACATTGCAGAGGCCCTCACCTCGCCAAATAAAGCGCTTTAGCATCACAATTTCCTGCAGAGACTACAAAGACCAAAACACCCCATTTTATCCTCATTATATTCTACAGGGAGACTATAAAGGACATGCTGAGCAGCTGCATCACTGTCTGTTATGGGAATTGCAACTTCTCAGACTGCGCTGTGGGATGAAATATCGTTCTGCCGTGCGACAGGAGGTACCGGAACATCCGGGCCATTACTGCAAGACTCTGGAACAGCTTCTTCCCCCAGGCATTCAGGCTCCTCAACACTCTGCTGCCCCTCAACAACAACCTGAACTGAACAAACCAGATCAAAAAGCCTCTTTACACTGCTACATTCATATGTTGCTGCTTATGACAGGTTATGGTTTACATTAAAATATACTTTGCACAGTTTTACTTAGCTTTTGCATATTATGCTGCCTTGTTTAGCCTCATGATGCCCCTGCTGCTGTGTGTAGTGTGTTTTGACCTGCACTGTCCTGTGTATTTATTGTATTGCGCTGCACTGTATTGCACTTGTAGTACCCTGCATTCACATCAGCAGCAACGTGGCAAAGCATTCATTGTCAATTAGAGGTCATTCATTGTCAATTACAGCTGGCGATTTACAGTGACAAGAGGCCAAGCGACCCTTGAAGAAACAAAATGGGTGGCACGAGTGATTTTAAAAAGTTGAGAGAAGTTTAACTTAATGCAAATGAGAAGCGAAGCAATGTGGCAACTACCAATAGGAGTGAGGGGCAGTGGGACGTGAAAACCCCCACTGTGAAACATTTGTGTTTTTTGGTTCCAGACATTTGCTCCTACTTGCAGCTCCTGAACCAGACGGAAGGCTTGCTGTACTTCTACAGGCTTGAAGTGTTTGATGTACCCAAATTTAACAGACTCCTGTGCACTAGTCAAGCGCTAGGACCGCCCATTAGCACCAGCTTAGAGCGACTTGAGAGACGCAGGGCAAAAAATGGCTTGTAACCCTGGTGTGAACCCAGGGTTACACTGACACACATTTGCACATTATGTAGCCCTATGTATCATGGCCAGGTACTGTATATAGATGGAGTAACAATAAAAACCTACTTCACATGACTTGTCCTAATATTTATGCTGAAACATTCCCACAATCAAAGCGAGCACATTTTCCTTCTTTTGCTATTTTGTAACTACTCTGAAAAGCTTCTAGCATGGCTTAGCATGTGCCCTGTACTTTGTTAGTGAGGCTGGTCCTCTTTTTCCAGTTGATTGGCCCTCCATCAAGCAGTGCATGACTGAGACAGGGCTGAATGGAGAGAGAGGTGAGAGAGAGGAGGAGAGAAACAGAGAAAAGTAGAGGACTCTCATTACACCGTCTTTGTCATTCTCTGTCTCGCCTCTCTTTTCTGCTCTCTGGGATTAGTTGCAACAGACATCTTTTTCAAATGAGGTTTTTCTTCCCTCATTCTCTCTCTCACCCTCCCTCTCTCTTTCTCTCGTTATTCTTCTGTTCATGCTCTTTTTCCTTTTTCTATTTCTGTTATTCTTCTACATCGGCTTCTTCCACCGTCAGTCGATAATGAGCTTGTCTTGAATATAAATAGTGTCTAAATGCACAGAAATATCTTTAAATGAGATTGTTCAAATGTACGTTTTTATTTGGAAATCATAGCCTGAAAAGTAATAGGAGGTTCTGCATACACAATTTTCTATACTCTCATTCCCAGTGCTGTTTTGACACTTGTTGTAAAGAAGTTCTTCATTTTTGCTACCTTAGTGCTTTATATGTACCATATTTTGTAATACTTATTTACTGAACAGGACCCTGAAATACATTATCCAAATAGGGTGTGATTGTGAGTCAAATTACACTCAGGAAGGAAAATAGGTCCTTTTATGCAGTGGATGAGTATTCAGAGATGCTTTTCTATCAAGAACTGTCATGTAGACAATATGTATTAGGGTCATTCTGCAATTGGTGGTACATTTGACATTAACCAAAAGATACAAAAATGTAAGTTTTTTTATGATAGATCAATTAGTTTTCGAAGTACTATATTTCTTGACAACAATATATTCAGTAATGAACAAGCTTAAGCTATCATGGTTTTTTAAATATTTTAAAGAAAATAACCTTCTGACAGATTAGTTCATCAAGTATGTTACGGACAAAATGTGTCATTTCAGACTCAGATGAAGTGCTCCACTTCAAGTAAAACACACCTTTAAAAATTCTTGAGTCTATTCAGACAATTTTGTAATAGATTTTTTTGTAGTCAAAAGGGCTGCGTGGTTCAAAATGATCCTTAAGCAAAAGATTATGTTTTATCATAAATATGTATTAATGTATACACTTAATTTTAAGATACATTATGCAATAGTCCTACTTGGTATGATGTAGAAATATACCTTTAGCATACCTGAAGAAGCATTTATATCAGTTAAAAAAAAACAAAAAACAAGTGTAACATAGTTGACAATAAAAGGGACATAGTTGACATGAGTAACATAGTTGACCGGACACATTATTATCAATCTGAATGTTGTTTATTTTAGAACATTTCAAACAGGGAATGTTGAAAAAAATGTCAAAAAGTATTTAAAGTGACTAACACCACTAAATTGTGAACCCAGTAAAAATGTATCTGTGAACCCAGATAAACAATTAATCTAAAGACACTTTAAATTTCACTGAAGGAACAATAACTATAATTTCCAACTTCCAATAATAATTTCTGTCTTCATAGTTGCAGTATTCTTTTTTCTATATTTCTGCAGATATTCACTTTTTTTCTTTGTTTTTCTTTCCTGTTTTGCTTTAATTTAGCTGTGGTGTATCATTTAATCACTGTGGTGTCAGTTTGGTTAAACAGAAACCTTAATTTGAAACAGGTTAATTTATATTCTCATAAAAAACAGCCCACTGAAATTTATTGTTTTATGTTCTTTTTCTTTTTCTTAGAAGCTTGAAAATCAACAAAGCCGCCGGTCCAGCTGGGATCCCAGCAGAGATCATTAAAGCAGGTGGATCCGTGGAACATGCCTTGCTCCTTAAAGTCTGGGAAGAGGAACAACTGCCCTCAGGGATGCTCTGATAGTGACCATATTTAAGAAAGGAGACAAAGCAAATTGTGGCAATTACAGGGGCATCTCTCTCCTGTCAACAACAGGCAAAGTGCTAACATGTGTCCTGGCTAATCAACTTCTACCCCTGTCTGAGGAAGTACTCCCAGAATCGCAATGTGGCTTTCGTCCATTGAGAGGTACTACAGACATCAAAGACAAGAAAAATGCTGTGAGCAACAGCAGCCCTTTTACATGGCCTTCATAGACCTTACTAAAGCCTTCAACTCAGTAGCCCGGCAAGCTCTCTGGTGCATACTATCATGATATGGCTGCCCTGACAAATATGTGCGAATATTGAAGTTGCTCCATGATGGCATGTCAGCCACGGGACTCAGCAGCAGTGGCTCTGAATCTGAACCCTTTAACATAGAGACAATGGTTAAACAGGGATGCGTAATTGCTCCCACCCTGTTTTCTATCTTTATTTCTGCTGTCCTCCATCTTACCGGCCAAGACCTGCCACAGGGGTCCCAATACTGTACAGAACAGATGGCGGGCTCTTCAACATCAATCGGTTCAGGGCCAAGCACAAATTGAGCACCACTATCATCACGGAGCTTCAGTACGTGGACGACAACGCCATTGTAGCACACTCTGTAGAGGACCTTCAGCTCATACTGAATGCCTTTGCCAAGGCATACAGAGCCTTGGGCTAAACCTTGATTCTTGAAAAAACACAGGTCCTGCATCAGCCTTCACCAAAACAGCCAACCATTCAGCCTACTGTAATGGTCGACAATAACCATCCTTGAAAATGTCGATCACTTCCCTTACCTTGGCAGCTTTCTCTCCACGACAGCAGATGTCGACTGAGATAAACCATCATCTGAGATGTGCAAGTGGGGCCTTTGCGAGGCTGAGGAACAGAGTCTTTAAAGATCGTGATCTGCAGGTTCAAACCAAACTCCTGCTATACAAAGCAGTTGTCCTCCTCACTCTGCTGTATGGAGCTGAATCGTGGACTACATACAGTCGGCACCTGAAAGTACTTAAACAATTCCATCCAAGATCCCTACGAAAAATTCTGAGAATCAGCTGGAATAACAGATGTACCAACATCAGCATCTTGTAGGAGGCCAACATGAATTGCATCACTACCACAATAATGCAGTACCAACTCAGACGGTCTGGCCATGTCATTCGGATACCAAATACACGCATCCCTAATCAACTTCTGTATGCCCAGTTGAAAGAAGGACAGCGATGTCCAGGTGGACAAAAAAAACGCTTCAAGGACAACCTCAAAAACAGCCTGAAAAAATGTAACATCAATCTCAACAACTGGGAAGAAGTTGCCTCAAACCGAAACACCTGGAAGAAATCCATCCAAGAGGGAGCCACTTTACATGAACAGGACCTCTGCCGTGCTATAGAGAATAGGCGATTGCTTCTTAAGGAGCAGTAAACCAATAAGGTCCAACCATCAACAACATCTACCACTCATACTTGCACACATTGCTCCAGAAAACGTGGTCACGGATCGACCTCTACCGCTATCTGCTGACCCGCCAATAGCTGACCCTATGGAGGACAGTCATACTCGACTCAAGTGACTGCCAATGATGATGATATATAATAAGTTAATTTAGTTTTGAATAAATTAATTTGGATGGAAAATTCTCATGTTAGAGATAAACTGTAAAAAAAAAATATATATATACTGATCCATGTTCATCTGAATATAGCCGAATACAGCCTGTCAACTATGTTACCCATACGTAGTTCACAGGTAACATTTTCCTATTTTAGCATCTAATTGCTAAGGTTGTTTTGGCAGGTGTCACCACATGGCATCTTTCCTATCAGGCTAATATAAATTTTGACATTATTATTTTACTAAGGTAATTTAAAACTATAAACTCATGGGGCTCTATTGGGGGCATTACACTTTCTCTCCTGTCGGTCAAAGCAGCACCAGCCAATTGTGGGCGTCTGTGAGCTCATGCATACAGAGGGTAGATGGCGATTTCCTCCGAGCGCACGGGACTGCCCTGTGACGTTGCATGAGCAGCAGTTCGTAGAGTGCGCAGGACTGCCCTGTGAGCTGCATGAGCTTCATGTGTCTCGGAGGAAACACGTGCTAGCCCTCACCCTCCCCGGTTGTTGGTTGTTGTGCGATAGGAGAGAGAATTAGCTAGTGTGGGTTGGAATTGGCAAAGAAAAAGGGGTGAAATATATATATATATATATTTTTTTTTAAACTACAAAATCATAAAAATGTACATAACCTAGTTGATGGTCAATTAATCTACTCTTTCACTGTGCAGTATTATTTATGAAATTTTAAATAACAAGAAAGGAGACTTACCAAAATGTGTTTAAAATGTCTGCCACTGAAGGAAATTACATCAGTTGACGTTGGTCAAATGGTCTTGGAACAAACCATTGCTTATGTCACGGTCTCCCTGCCGTGGACTCTCGCTTCCAGTGTATGTGTTGTGAATCATGTGTTTTTGTTTTGTTTTATCCACGTGTCTTGTTTTGGTTCT
>JAOUQW010000027.1:7632845-7643050 GCA_028565825.1 Olivaichthys viedmensis
TTTGGAATGGGATGTCCAACAAGCTCATATAGGTGTGATGGTCAGGTGTCCACATACTTTTGGCCATATAGTGTACACATACATATATACAAAGACACAGATGCACGTTTACTAGGGATGTGGACCCACAGACTATAGCAGTGTCCGAAAATTTATAATTCACTAATTCCTTCCTTCCCCCTCTCCTTCCCTTTCTCCTTCCTTCCTTTCTTTCTTTCTTCTTTACGTCCTTCCCTTCTTCACTCCCTCCCTCCCTCCTTCCTTACTTCTTGCTATCTGTCAGCTCCTTGAAGCACTCTGTATTACCTTCAGGAAATGCAAATCTAGTTAATATTCAAATGTATTCAAATACTTACATTTTTAAGTAATTAAAATTTGCATGCACTTTTAAATAAATTTGACGGACCTACTGAGTAGTGAAAAAAGTGATTCTACACTGTAGAAGACATTGCCACAAAGCAGCTTTACAGAAATCTCGATGTAGAGCTAGATCCCTAAAGAGCAAGCCAGTGGTGACAGAGGCAAGGAAAAACTCCCTTATACCACATGAGGAAGAAAACTTAGAGGAAACAAACTTAAAAAGGAATCCTATCCTCTTCTGGATGACACCAGATAGTGGGATTTAAAAAATTACAGTATACAGAAAAAAGGCAAACAGTACTAAATGTTTTGAAATGATACAGAATGTTTGGTATGATTATATTGTGAATAGGAGTCCTGCTGGCTCCTGCTAGAAGGCTGACACAACTGTATATAGTCTAAAGAAAAGTAAAGGTACAAATCAACAAGGAAATCACTTCAACTACAACGTGATTGCTGCCAAAGGTAAATGCATCCTGATTGAAAAATTATGAACTTTCTTCTCTCTCTCTCTCTCTCTCTCTCTCTCTCTCTCTCTCTCTCTTTCTCTCTCTCTTTCTCTCTCTCTCTCTCTCTAGTGTGATGAGAATACTACGTTCACTAATCAAGGCCTGTATTTGAGTGTGCCGTGCTGTAAGGCAGACCTGAACAGCTGTCCTGCTATTCCAGCCTCATTCCCCTTCCAGCGCAGCAACAAAGAGAATTTCTGCATCAGCACCATGCTGGTTTCCACAAAGCTCACACAGAACGGTAACACACACACACACACACACACACACACACACACACACAAATTAATTTCAGATTAATTTACTTGTTTTCTACCATTACACAAATTGTAATAATTAATGTTGCTTTTTATTTATGCCTTTGATTTGAAAAAATCATCACTGATAAACAATTATTTTCATAGCTATTAACACGAGATGCTAAACCAGCACTGCAAATAATATGGACCTCTAAAATCATGGAACATTCATGGTTTGTTTGAACAGTAGGAGAATTGTAGGTATTTGCAGGATTTAGCTCGACTGCGTGGACTTGAAAAAGAGCTGCCGCCTCTCTTAAATAAATTTCATATATCCATCTACAGGTTGAGGAATATCAACACTATGTGACCTTTTCACTGACTAACTTATTGTAAACAACAATCTATGGCAACTGATCTGTTGTTTCGAAATACTGAAGAGATATATGGGTCATTCTACAATTAATGGTACATTTGACATCAACCAAAAGGTACAAAAATTAAAGTTTTTTTATGATAGCACTACTATATTTCTTGACTACAATATATATTCACTAATGGCCAATCTTAAGCTATGATGGTTTTTTAAATATTTTAAAGAAAATAATTTTCTGACAGATTAGTTCGTCAACTATGTGATGGACAAAATGTATGTCATTTCAAACTCCGATGAAGTGCGACACTTGAAGTAAAACACACCTTTAAAAATGAGTCTATTCAGACTATTTTGTAATAGTTTTTTTAATACCAGGTAAAAAAATTGATTTTTTTTGTAGTAAAAAGGACTGCATGGTTCAAAATTATCCTTAAGCAAAGGATTATGTTTTATCATAAATCTGTATTAATGTATACTTTTAATTTTAAGATATGTTATGCAATAGTCCTACAAGTGTAACATAGTTGACAATCAAAGTGACATAGTTGACCGGACACATTATTAGCTGAATGTGTATGCTGTTTATTTTAAAACATTTCAAACAGGGAATGTTGAAAAAAATGTCCAAAATAATTTAAACTGATGAACACCACTAAATTGTGAACCCAGAAAAAATCATTAACAGCATGTAATGCAATAAACAGCAATAAACAATTAATCTAAAGACACTTTAAAATTCACTGAAAGAACAATAACTAGAACTTCCAACAACTTCTGTCTTCATAGTTGCAATATTCTTTTTTCTATATTTCTGCAGATATTCACTTCTTTTCTTTGTTTTTTTTTTCCATTTTGCCTTCTTCTGTTTTGCTTTAATTTAGCTGTGGTGTATCATTTTATCATTTATCATCACTGTTGTGTCAGTTTGGTTAAACAGAAACCTTAATTTGAAACAGGTTAATTTATATTCTCATGAAAAACAGCCCACTGAAATTAATCGCTTTATGTTATTTTTCTTTGAAAAAGTCCAGCAAAATTCATGTTACTCCATGTTTCTTATTTATCATTTAGTTCATTCATAAGCACAGCACTGACAATAAGAAACAGATAAGAATGTGTCAAACAGTACTGTCACATTGGTGTATATATATATATATATATATAATAAGTTATGAATTAATTAATTTGGATGGAAAATTCTCAAGTTAAAGATAAACTGTCCAAAAATATACTGATCCATGTTCATCCAAGTACAGCCTGTCAACTATGTTACCCAGTTAACACAGTTTTTTTGTTTTTTTTTACATTTTTCCTATTTTAGCACCTAATTGCTAAGGTTGTTTTTGCATGTGTCACCACATGGCATCTTTCCTATAAGGCTAATATAAATTTTGACATTATTATTTTACTAAGGTCATTTAAAACTACGAAATCATAAAAATGTACATAACCTAATTGACGGTCACTTAATATACTCTTTGACTGTGCAGTATTATTTATGAAATATTAAAGAAGAAGAAAGGAGACCAAAATGTGTTTAAAATGTCTGCCAGTGAAGGAAATGACATCCGTTGTTCCGTCTTGGAACAAACCATTCATAGTTGGAATATGGAAAGGGGTTTCCTAAGAGTAACTTGTTACTCTTGACATAGATTTTGCGGCCATACATTAAATGGAGAATTTCATCAACTTTAATGTGGTGCATTGTTTAATGAAGCCCTGTTTGCATATGTACTTATTATTTTGAAATAAATTCATGTAAAATAATGCGACTATGCATGCTTTATAATGTTTATTTTGTAATCCAAACTTACTACTTGGAAAAGTGGGACATTAAAAAAACAGCAAATTCAGGAACATTATCATACTTCCCTGCTAAATGAAAAATGAGGCAGATAAAAGGTTTGTGCTATATTAAAATATGCTTTTCTAAAATGGTAGAAAGATGAACATTTTAAGAAAATATTTATAAAAAAATGTACCCCTAATTGTAGAATGACTCATCAGTCAATATGAATGTCTGCAATTCCCGGATTTCCCCACCATATCAAAATGAATGAAGAGCTTGTATGATACAAGTGTGATTGTTATGAATAAACTATCTATGACAATGACTTTATTCATGACAACGAGTTCATAAATAACCATGAAATGTTCATGAAATCTAGTTGAGGGGGCAACATGCATACATTTTACACTGTAAACCACTTCTTTATCCAAAATATGTTCTCTCTCTTTCTTCATCAAACTTTTGAAGAAGTAATTCAGAAAGCTACTATAAAGTATAAAGGAGGAGCCCTGGTGAGGGATGTTCAAAAAGCCTGTATGCAGAGAGACTGTGGAGGCATTGCAGTGCTCTGGTTTAATCAAGGCTAAAGATGTATGTTTATCAAAGTGAATTTCCCAGCTTTGGTTTTTACAGAGCCAACAAGCTTTAGAGATGTTCAGATGTTCACAGATTCAAAGCCACGTGCCAGGATATTTGATGATTAGCAAACCCCGCACCATGTAGTTACAGCATCAAACTTAAGGAAGAGAGTCAGAAACTAAAGAAAGAGAACTGTTTTATTCTTGGGTAACTCTATTTGAGTGTCATGTATTTTTCATACTAACTGATGATAGCAAAAGCTCAGTTTAATTGTTTATCAAATCAGTTGGTTTTGCTCATTGTAGGCCCTTTTAATTAATTTGAGATGTTAGTAATTACTAAAACAAATTACACAACTGACCAAGTAAATGACAACTTAAGTACAGGCTAGCATTTTTTTATAAACTGTTTTAGCGAACACAACAAACTGGGTGGGTTAGCTGAAAGCATTGAGTAAATCAAAGCCTCCTAGCGTCATGCACACGCCACCTCCGCTGGGAAGCGGCGAGCTTGGCCGGGATCCGCCAGGAGGGTGAGGAGCGGCAGACCTGGCTCGATGTTCTGGCCACCTTGGTGGCGTCGCTTGCCGAGCCAGCAGCAGCCACCGCCGACCGCCTCCCTAGTTGAGCCCTAGGCCCCCGACACTGTAGATGGCGTGCGCCAGGCCCCCAATGCCGCAGAAGGCGTGCCCCAGGCCCCCAATGTCGCAGAAGGCATGCCCCAGGCCACCAACGCCGCAGAAGGCATGCCCCAGGCCCCCCGGCGCTGCAGAAGGTGTGCCCCAGGCCCCCCAACGCCGCAGAAGGCGTGCCCCAGGCCACCAACGCCGTAGAAGGCGTACCCCAAGCCCATTACGCCGCCGACGGTGTGCCCCGCGTGTGGCAGTCGCCATGGTGACGATAATCATTAGTTATATCCTGTCTCTTCTGTCTGAGTAATCCCACCTGTGTCTCGTTCATCTGTGTGATTAGTGCCCCTATAAATATCCCCGTGTACCCATCCTGCTTGGTCCTTCATTGCATGTTAAATGTCACGTTGTTTTTGTATTCTGTGTAGTCTGTTTGTTTAATAAATGTATGTTTAAATGGCTGTTGCGCTTGTGTCCTGTCTCCCTGCCTCAACAAGCATAACACTGAGATTAATATTTTACAGTAAGTTATTTAATACCAAAATATTTGAACGTTTGCTCAACATTTTGAAGTTGTTTTTTTCCGAAGACATTTTGCATGTTCCTCTGACCTCTCTCCAAAAACCATCCAAAAAAGTAATGATGCTTCAGACACAGGACAGGTAAAGGAATTGAATCAATGCTAAAGCAATCCTCAGTGCTTCACTCATCTGCGAGCTGTCAGCAGACCAGCATTGATTTTTTGAGATGCATGCCCCTATGTCACTCACACCCCAGAAAGGAAAACATTAATCATTTACTGTCATTCTGGAGCAGATGCTTGGTGCTTTTCGCTGTTAGCTCTACACTGATGGTGCGGTATGACATCTAGTACAGTTGATGTGACTGATTGTGCTGCTAGTTTTAGCTGGTTGAATGTTTCCAGAGAAAAGAGGCACCTAAATTGGATTAAAAGGAAAGTAAACTGCTTTAAATTGGGCTTAGCTATTGTAAACAAACACATTTTGTCACCTTTGCACAATTTTTGGATATTTAGCACTTTTAGCAAAAAACATTAAGTTAAGGTAAGAACATGTGCTAACACTTCCTATGAATCATGTATTCATAATGTTATATAGCATACATAATATCTTATAATGTAATACAACATAAACTTGTATAAATGCTCATAAGTAGTTATAGTATATAACTTCATAAAGCACAAGTATATGACTTCATAATGTCAGGTTACATAACAAAATATCTGTTCATAGGGCTCTGGTATCTGATTTTTTTTCTAAGTCTACTACCCCTCTTGGGGCATAGGCCGCTGACAAGGGTCCTCCAACCATCCCTGTCCTGGGCCCCTTTTCAGATGGCTCCAGAAGTAGTCCAGTCTCTTGATGTCCGCCTCCACGTCTCGGCACCAGGTATTGCATGGTCATCCTCTTTTCCGCTTGCCTTGGGGATTCTAGGTGAGGGCTTACCTGGTGACATTTGTGGTAGGCTTGCAAAGGGTGTGGCCGATCCATCCCCAGTGTCTTCCTCCAATGGCTGCTGTTCTGTCCTCTGCCACAGATATTAATTTCTGATGGTGTTGGGACATCAGATCTGTAGGATCCTCCTTTTGATGAAGGTCTGGAGCTTTTTGGTAGTTGACACTGTGGTCTGCCACATCTCAGTAGGACTGATTTGATATTGGTGTTGAACAATCTGACCTTGATGCTGAGAGTCAGTTCCTTGGAGTCCCAGATGTTCTTAATATGCAGGAAGGCTGCTCTTGCTTTACCAATTCTTGCCTTGACATCGGCATCTGTGCCTCCCTGCTTGCCGATGACACTGCCTAAATAGGTGAAAGCTTCCACCTGTTCTAGCTCCTCACCCTCCAGGGTGACTGGCACTGCGTTACTGTTGTTGACCTTGAGAATCTTGGTCTTCCCCTTGAGGATGTTAAGGCCAATCTGTGCAGAGATGGCTGCCACGGCATTGGTCTTCTTCTGCATCTGCTGGGGTGTGTAGGACAGGTCATCAGCAAAGTTGAGGTCTTCAAGTTGCATCCCAAGTGTCCACTGGATTCCTTTCCTCTTCTGCACTGTGGACTTCTTCATAATCCAGTCACTTGCCAGAAGGAAGGGAAAAGGTGACAGGAGTCAACCTTGCCTGACCTTGGTCCCCACCTCAAATGCATTAGTGAGCTATCCTCCATGGACTACTTTGCAGGTAAGTCTCTGGTACGAGTTCCTGATGATTGGCAGGTACTTGGAAGGTATACCTTAATGCCGGAGAAGCTTTAAAATAGTTGTCCTGTAGACGCTATCAGACGCTGTCAAAGTTGACATAGAGAGGGGAGTTCCACTTCATCGACTGCTCACTGCTTGTAGCGATCTGGCGTCTCATTTATCAAAGCATGCGTAGAACAAGTTCTAAATCTGTGCATAAGAACCGCCACTAGGCACAAAAAAATTGGCATTTATCACACGTGTGTATGCAATGGACGTTGATAAATCCTACACATTCTAAATTGCTATGCGCGTGCACAGACACACACATTTACATAAAGAAACGCCCCTAAATAGCCATATATGGTAAACAACTTCCCTTCAAACAATATTACTTACGTTTTATAGTTAGCCACAATTTTAACTAATTTCGTTACTGCGGTTTAAAATATATTCAGTCGGCGGCAACAATGTTTTAATAATAGTAATAATAATAATAAGCCATGATACTGGGCCCGACAGTACAATATATATACTTACATATTTGAGCTGATTCATCAAACCTGTCGTGCCTCCATGCTATACCAACCGCTGACCTCAAATTTTACACTGAGCATTTTTCTTATCGCCCGATGATTAAAAGTGCTCCCACATGTGATTTCTTCAACCCATTTTACACCAGATGCGCGCACCAAGTGTATTTTTTTTCGCTCAGTCTTATCTCTTTCGCATGGTTTCTAGCTAGAAATACAATACAATTTGCTGCTATATTTGGCAGTGTATGGCCATAATCTAGCACACAGGCTATTTTTCAGCCTGTAGTGTCCTACTTTAGCAGTGCGCATAGAAATGAAAATCTTATTAGATTAACAAACTTAATGTGATCATATACAGTGCATGTTTATAATGACCTGAGGGTCAGTACAGATATTGAGGCCTTTGCTAATGAAATTTATTGTAGTAGTTTAGGTTACACTTTTTGTTGCTTAAAAAAGATTCCTTTGTGAGCACCATCGTCAGCAATTACTCAGTCATTTATACTGACATACCTGACAATAAGTGGAATGCAAGCTCCTCATAATCAGTTTACCCACGATTACACTTTTCTACATACGCATGGTCAGGAGTAGTTCTAAATATACGCACATCCTCACGCACAACAATAACTTGATAAATCACTTCATCAATGCGTAGAAATGTGTGTATGGACGGTTTACGCACAAAGCTTTACAGTTGATAAATGAGACCCCTGGTCCGTGCAGGATCTGTCTCGCTTTCTGTGAAGGCCCGCTTTCTGTTCACAAAGCTGAGTGTCGACATGGTTCTGTATTCTATTCAGGATGATCCTGTTAAAAACTTTCCCAGGGATGGATGGAAGTGTGATCCCTCTGTTGTTTGCGCAGTTGCTGAAATCTCCCTTCTTAGGGATCTTGATATGGTAGCCCTCCTTCCAGTCTGATGGCACCTGCTCCTCTTCCCAGACCTTCCCGTCCCCGGTGGTCTCTGGGTTTGCCTTGAGTGGTTCTGCAGGTATGTTGTCGGGCCCTGCTGCCTTGCCATTCCTGAGCTGTTTGATGGTTTTCCATATCTGGTATCTGTACTGCATGTTATAATGCCTTACATTGCATTATAATGCATAACATAAACCTTTGGATTCAACTGGATTCAAGTCAAGTGTTTATAAAAGGATATAACACTAATAAGCCAGGTCAAGCTTTATGTGAAGGCATAAACCCCATTTCTCACTCATTTATAATGCATTATGAATACAGGATTCATAGGAAGTGTTACCGAATATTTTAACATTTGTATTTTTCTAGTAAGTACAAACAAGTAACTTCACTACCACACATCTCATCCTAATATAGGTATCGCATGACCCAGATGAGATTATCCTGAAGTATGAAAGGAAAAAAGTGATGAGATCAGAGATAACACAAAGTCATCAATTTGCCTCCATACATTTTTTAAATGTTACCTTTCTAATCTGAAATCCATCTTTACTACCAGCTATGCTGCTACATAGCATAATCTGGCTTAGTGCCGTAGTGTTGAAGTTGTTCGCAGCGCATGGAGAGTGTTTTGGAAAAAGCAGGGACGTTCTCACTCTACAAAAGGACGAGGTTTCAGTCCAGAGGGGTGCAGGGGTCAGTAGTGTTAACAGCAGGCATGCTGCCCACTCCATTAGTGCGTTAATTAGATGGGCATGATGCCTGCCGTATGCCCACTGGGGGAAAGCAGTGCCCTGTGTGCTGATTACGTATGCTGTTAGTAGAGCCTCTGTTTGATAAAGATATGGAGGGTGACAGTATTTAATGGCTACGGGATGCGTGCAACTGACCCACCACCATACACCCATTCCTTCTGGACTGTACCCCAGCTCTCTGTGGACAATAATAGCTCATTAGCAAAGCGCTAGTGGCGAGAAGCGTCTTGTGGGAGGACTTCAGAGGAGTGAGCAGTACTCAATCCTAAGAGCAGAAGAAGAGCACTGCACAGTGGCCAAAACACAATTAGCACTCTCAGAGTATCTAAGTCTCTTAGAATGGGCTACACTGGATAGTTATTTTTCACTTGACAGAGCGATTACTGAAATATATCTTCATGAGATCAGGTTGTAAAAACAAAACAATTTTGCTAACTATGTAATATATGGACAAGAAATTGGAATTAAAATGGGATGAATGAGTCTGTCACAGGAAGCAGCAAACTTTGTGAAAGTTTTATATTTGTGTCATTCTCAAAAAACCTTTGGCCACGACTTGTATATAATTATATAATTATAGGCCGTGTTTATAATTATAATTATATATATATATATATATGCTCTATGGTTTATCCTGCCTAGCAGTATGGGAATAACCGACACCTTTTCTTTTTTTTAATGAACGGATCTTAACGAACCGACTCGTTCGGATTCGGTACAGTCACAGTACACAACAAACAGCAACGTTACACAACAAACATGCGTTGCAGTTTAATTACGAATGATTATAAAACGTCACAGGTGATTAAAAGTGAGATTAAATATAGCACTTGATATTACTTATATATATTATATTATTTTCGCAACGCGTCGTCACTATTAAACGAATGAAACGGCGCTCGTGCGGATGTTAAGTGCGACGGTTTTTAGACTCCTTGGCAACCAGCCAACTCGCCCCACATCCATTAAACCCGCAGGAACATCGAGGGTCAAACAAGGTTGCAAGTGATTTTAATTTATCATCTACTGGAATAGAACAACAATATTTTATATCTAGGTTTATGAGTCTGCTTAGGTTTGTCTGTTAATTTAACGAATTAACCTCCTGGTGTAGCTGATCTTTAATTGACGAAGCTAATAGGCTAGTAGAGTAAGAGGCAACCTTCAAGCTGTGGAAGGTCCAGTTCGGATCCACATGAGCTGTGGAAGGTCCAGTTCAGATCCACATGAGCTGTGGAAGGTCGAGTTCAGATCCACATGAGCTGTGGAAGGTCGAGTTCAGATCCACATGAGCTGTGGAAGGTCGAGTTCAGATCCACAT
>JAOUQW010000027.1:7655004-7668036 GCA_028565825.1 Olivaichthys viedmensis
TATCAGGATAGCAAATAGTTCTTAGCTTCCTAAAAAGGTTCTACTTGGAACCCACTTTGATAGGGAAACACTCTGTAGGGTTTTACGAAGAACCTTTTTAGGAAGCTAAGAACTCTTTGCTATCCTGATACCCCTTGAGGAATGCTTTTTCCTTAAAGTGTACAACAATTATATATTTTATAATATTTTATAACAGATTTTATAAAGGTGTATTTTGTAATGTTTAAAGGTGTTTCCACACCTATAATAATCAAGTAATAGCAAATATACGTTGTAATGAACAATAGTCTCTTAGTTTTAGGCTGCTGTTTATGTTGCTCTAACCCAGTCAGAATAGATCTGTTCAGTTCTGCTACTTTTTCTTAACCCCTTAAACTGCCAGGAGCTGTCTATGGGTCCAGACTTACCTTCCTCACTCTTGTAACTACATACAGTACCTTTCCTATTAGTTTCACTGTAGTTACTGAAGAATATGCTTTACAATTTATAACTGAATGGTTAGCTGAGGGTTTAAGGAGTTAAAAGGCAACTAACAGACATATGTAGTTTCAAAAGAGGTTGTGAGGTTGGTTGGGAGATAGCGAAAGGCTTATCAATGTTTTTATTGAAATTGAAATTTGCCATGCAAGCAGCAGAGGGCTCTAAAAATTACAAACTACTCCTTTAAGATTCTCATCTGCAATCTCTGACATAAGGCATCAATTCTATATTATCAACTTCATAAATTATAAATTGTGTCCTCATTTATATTTTGTGACAATAGGAGATGCTAAATCAATTCAATTGCATGCCAATTGCACAATACATGCAAGACATGCAAAAAAGCTGATGGTCCATTAAAAAAAAAACATTCCATGTACGAAAACCTTGTCTGAAATGTTACTAAGATTGATTAAATATTCCTGAGCCAACGTAAATTCACCATTATACATGATTACACATGTAAATGCATGGACACTGCAATTCTCCTGCTGATGTATTTAGAGGAAGCATTCCTTTGCTTTTACATGGAACACTCTTATACCATGCTGTGTGAGGGTTTATATGTTATATTTCATTTATTTATATTTTATTTACTTCGTATCGCATTTGGCTAAGTTGCTAAAACATGATCAAAGATGTCACTGATGAAAGCCATTAAAGCCAAATGCCAATAAATAAAATCCAATCTGCTGGCTCCTTTCGAAATGTGGACTGGAATAAAGTAGCAGAGAAAAGAATGAGGGACGGGTGAATGGATGTCTCAAAGGAAGAGAAACGAATAAAGAGAGTGAGAGAAAGTGGGTGAGAGGAAGAGAGAGAAAGCCGAGATCGGTAGTGTGTTCTGATTTGATTTCTTGCGTAGATATAATGACTCTTCGTTTTCTATTAATCTTCCCTCTCACCAAGTGGCGGAGGCAAATCGGGGTATTAGAATCTTGCCACTGGGCACTGTGCAGGCCATTAAAACATCATTACCATCATCTCCCATTATTCAAGGACTGTGCTGAAGGAATTACCTCTGTAATTAGACCAACCTGAATTTCAACACAGTACAGCCTAGAAGGCCATCCTTACCCACATGCCCCCACATTCACTCGCAAACGCATACATGCACACACAGATGTCTCTTAGAAAGCTATTCTTATTAGTCTGAGATCCTTCAGGCTCCTATTCTTATTCGTAAAAAATACTCTCCTTTTTGCTCTGAATGCTCTCAAGAAAATTATGTTGAACTATCTTGTGAAAAAAATCTGCTTGATATTACAAAATCCCAACCCCAATATCCATAGCATGTAAATGATGTCCCAATTAAAATTGGGGAAACCTTGAACTCTTGAACCTTTTCCCATAAAAGCAATCAGTGTCTTCTCATTAGATGATGCAATTATACTTGTTATATGAAGAGCAAATGATTATAATAGTCATATACATTTACATTTAATCATTTAACAGACGCTTTTATCCAGAGCTACTTAAAAAACGTGCAAACAGTTGAAGCCGCAGCGATGCCAAGCACCCAGTGAATCTGTAAGCATTCATAATCTGGAAGACATGAGGTAAATGCTAGTTTGTACACGTGCTACAGTGGTCAAGGTACAATTGCACCCCTAACTGTGTAAAAAAAAATACAAGAGACAATCAGTGACGAATAGAACAATTTCAAAGCTAAGTGCATATATCATACAACAAATTAAAAACAAGGAAGTAATACAAAATCAATTATAGGTAAGTGCAGAGAAAATAAGGTGTTAACCTAGATACTGTCAGAAGAGGAAAGTCTGTAGACCTTTGAGAAAGAAATAGAGACTTGGAGCTGTTCGGAGCGGAGAGGGAAGCTCATTACACCACTTAGGAGCCACTGAAGCAGCGATATCTTGTGCTGCGAGCATGTTTAGACCTCAGAGAAGCACATGCCAGGCGCCCCGAAGTTAAATATATATTCAACATATAATAGTGCCAATGTGGTATCCATTTTAATTTTCATTAGACACTTAGAGAGCTTATGTTTTAAGGACAAAATCTGTGTCAAGATTTTAGAATCGAACTACCTCTGTGATTTTCTTCCATGGTGAAATGATCCAGCTCTACCTTTGCCTTCCTGTGTAATTTGGAGAGGACAATGTTAAAACCTCTGCCCAGACAATAATGAGGAAACAGAGTTCACATGTGGTATTAGTCTCTTCTTGGCTAAGTATTAGTGTTTCACTAATCTCAGGGGATTTCATTCAGGAGACACAAGTAGCAGCCAAACTAAAGAGAGCAATTAGTCTGAATTCACTTCTCATTGAAGAGGCCTGGAGAGAGACCTGATATGGCTGAGCAAACTGTTCTACTCAAGATCGAGGTCAATAGGTGATCAGGCTTGAGGATTTTCTATGTCTCTGTGATGTTCCTAGAATCATTCTACATGTCTTAAGATACTGAAATCAATGTCATTTACATTTTTCTTTAGGTTTCTCTGTGATTGGGACAGCTTTTAAAATGTTATCACATACAGCAAAATCAAGAAGGATTTCTAAGTTTGTCTACTTTGAGGATTTATGAATGTAACCTGATTATAGTCCAGGAAAGTCCATTCCACTTTAACAAAACTATAAAAGGTGCCAAGGAGACATTATGCTGCTCGTAAACAGGACTGCTCCATATCTATAGAAAGAATAAACACTTCGCGCAACAACGCAAGTATACAGGATTCAACTGACTTAAAGGCACTCTTAGGATAGCCAAATAATGCTCAGTCTATTACCAAGCATCATCAGTAAAGGATATGTAGACTTACTATCAAAATAAACAAAATAATAATTATTATTTTTTTAGAATAACAGTATCATTTTAAGTAAAATTGGATTACGCCTCTTTTTAATATACAGTGACTTACAGTTTTAAGTTCCTTAAAACAGTGTTTGCTCTAGTCATTGGTGCCTGATGTTTCACCCAACCATGGTCTCACTCTCTGAATAAGCAGCTCAGACAGGGGAATACCTGCAGATTAAGGGAAGTGAAAAACGAGTGGGAGGAAGGCACAGTTTCACATGAAGACATGAAGAGCAGTAAGCGGTAGCATTTTTCATCTGCCCGATTAAATACACTGCTGCGTTTCTAATGATCCTGCTTCATCTGATAAGAGCAATGCTCTATCCACTATCATGTCCAGGGTCTGGATGATGGAAATAATGGATAATAGATCGCATTTACTTTACGAGGCGAGGCATAATAAGATTCAGTCACCCCTCGCTTATAAGCGTACAAGACAACAGCACGGAAATAGAGCATTTATTCCAATGTGTCCTAGAGTGAGGATGGAGTTATGAGGGTCTTAGAACAATTCCACGACATTAACCTTACTTTGATTAGACACACATGACAAAGAGCAAATGTTTTGTATTATTATCTTCAAAAGGATTGAAACAGGAATTGACAAAACTGCCGCTTAGCTGTATGAGCTATATGTCACGCGCACGGCTGTGTGCTGTGTCCCGCGCGGGACATAGCGTGGCTGTAGCCACGCGCCTTTTGCTTATGTTTTGTTTCCGTGTCTTTTGTCCCGTGATGTGATTGTCCCCACTTGCATGTCGTTTGTTCGTGATTACTAAGTGTTTAAATACCCGCTTGTGTCCGTCCTGTGTTGTATCCTGTTGCATGCATGTTCGTGTGTTTGTGTTTAAACCCAGTCTGAGTCTGTGTGAAATAAATATGTTTACCGTACTCAGCGGCTTCGCGCATGTGTCCGCACTTCCGCGCAGCGAAATCACGACACTATACAGCTAAGCAGCTGTTTTTGTCAATTCCTGTTTGCGACTTTAATCCTTTCAAAGATAATATTATAATATTATAAATATAATAATATCAAATGCTTCCATCATCCAGACCCTGGACATGATAGTGGATGGAGCATTGCTCTTATCAGATGAACCAGGGTAATTAGAAAAGCAGCGGTGTATTTAATCGGGCAAATGCAAAATACAAAGTTAGCAAGAATCCCACCTTACCCGTCTTTCTGCATGATCTTCCAGCCAGGCTTTACCCGCCAATATGTCTTTTCACCTATTTATTTATGTACTTATTTACACGAGTGTGAGAATTATGTATACATGATGTGTGTGGGTGTATATGAATGAGCGTTATTCTGCAGCATACTTTACAGAGTGGTTATGCTTAAACCTACAATTTCATTTATCTGCAAGTCGAAGGTTAATAGACTGGGTCTACCCAAACTCAAAAAAGCACAGCTGTGTGCAAACACATCTCACAAATGGAAAAGGTTCAGGTGGCTTAAAGAAAGAATTGTCAGGCAACCTGGTTTTCTTTTTCTTCTACTTCTAACAGAGCTGTATAGTATATCAGGGAATTAAATAATACATTGTAGACCTCATTACCTTATTGGCTCTTGAGATAATTCACATTGTGAATTATATTCTGTAGATATCGTTTTTGGGTTGTCTTTGAAAGTGATGAAATTTCAGACCTCCCATTAATAATAAAGTAGCAGAAAATAAAGGGGTAAACAAGGAGAGGAAAATTGATTTGATACTACATTACAGGGAAATGGTTGGGTGAAAAAAATGGGCAGAGTTACACCTAATTACACAGCAATGTCCCATGACTATTAAGCAGAGCCAAGTGATTTCATGCCAATGCTTAGTCAAGTGTCTCTGTTAGGCACTAATGCTTTTCCACGCTGCTGAATGAATTCTTTGTTCAGAAAACAGCCTGTCCTTCATCATCACCTCCCTTTGCACTGCTAGCCAACTCCAAGCGCTCTCTTTTTAGCCATTTTTGTCATTTTTGTCTTCCTTGACCTATTGTAAGGCTGACCACTGAAGACAGCTCACTGTTTGGGTCTTATTGCTCTTTTGGACTCAATAGCCTAGCACAAACATATAAGCAGTAGCTCAGGTAAGTTCTACTTGGTCTTTCTTTTATGGTTTAATTTACTGAGTTTAGTTTACTGAACGCTGATGAACAAAGGATGCAAAGCAAACATTAATATGCATTCAGGTAGAATAACTAAAACTCACAAATATTTGAAACTACGGCATGATTATCAAGTGGAATGAAGCATTATGTACATGTCTTGCCTTACTTAATATCAGCTTGTTCATTTCCAACAAGCAAAGAATAGGGGGTTTTGATCTTGTGCTGCTTTGGATTCCAACAATGAAATGAGACACAAATGTAGAGCTTAACAGATCAGTGAGCAGCCGCACATTAGAGCCCTGCATAATCCAGAGCTGAAAATCTAAGGGCTCTCTATTTAATTCTAGCTAATTAAAGAATTTCTTAAAAATAAGAATGGGTTCAAAGCTCATTGACATAAATACACTCAAACACGGGGAAAAAAGCATTGCAAATGTAGATGGGAGCCAGCACTGCTCAGTGACCCATTTGTTTTGATTAAGCAAAGCATTACTTTTCCCATCAGGTTCAAATCCCCCCGAAGCAGTGTATACAATGCCGTGATCAAACAGCAGGTGATTCTTGACAGTTCTCTGATGTTTCAGTGCAACTTGACCCAGGTTTGCCCACTTGCATGGTTTTGGTGTGAGGCCCATGCGGCAACACTTTTCAATAAGGGTACCTGAAATAGCATTAATTCATACATTATTTCATGCATGAGGAATCAGTAATTCATGCATTTAGTTCAGTAAACACACTCATAACAGCAAAGCAACAATGACAAGCTAAAACACGAAGGGCTCAGTAATTACACTGTACTGGTAACACAAAAGTCACCAGACATCCACTTCGCATCTACACAGGGAACTGAGCCTGAATGTCCTTATATAAATGACCAAGAGACCCTTTCCAATCCAGTAGGACCATTCTGTCACTCTAAGATGTTCTTTCAAAGGTTTTTCGCTTCTATTCCCCCCTCAATTGCCACACTATCGATTTATATGTTAACCTTGCCCTCTCCAAATGCTGTTATTACTAAGCCGTAAGTGCCTTTTAAAAAAATGATAACTTCTACACTAATCATTTTTCTTTGGTTCTTTTGAAAGGTTTGCCACATGATGCCAGATACTCCAAGACACATAAAGGCATTAAAATAATAAATTATTACTTAATAAGTAGATTTGAATTATTTCATTATTAAAATATTTTCTAAGAAGGAATATGTCATCACTTCACTTTAGAGGCCACAAACATCAGGAACTAATAAATAAGTAATGCTTTAATAATATTGAAAACATAAAATTTTTGTTCTGTGAGATGGTGGTTTGCCAAAAAGTCTTTCTGCCATTTAGGTGTAGACTACCATGAAGACCTAAATGAACATTCATTAATAACTCATGCGAATTGATGATATTATTTTTTATTTTTTCTCCCAATTTAGTCATCGCCAATTCCCATCCACACTAACTAATTCTCTCTCCTATCGCACGACAGCCACCAACCGGGGAGGGCGAGGGCTAGACACGTGAAGCCAACTGTCACAGGGCAGTCCTGCTTGGAGGAAATAGCCAACCGCCCTCTTCCGTATGCATGAGCTCACAGACGCCCACGAATGGCTTGTGCCGCTTTGATCGACAGGAGAGAAAGTGTAATCCTTCCCACCCAGAGAGCAGGGCCAATTATGCTCTCTTGGACTCCCGGCCACGGATGGCTGTGGCATCGTCAAGGCTAGCGATCTCTGGACAATAGGGCAAACACTTTACTGTTGCGCCACTCGGGAGCGAATTGATGATATTTTACCTTAATTATTACCTTAATTAATATGTTACTCCAGCATTAGAGTATACATGAGACATGATTACCTTATGCATATTTATAATGCTTCACGATGCACTAAATGCATGAATTTATGTTTAAATTAATGCTATTTCATGTACTCATATATGCTTATTGACACTTTGGTTTGAATAAGCAAAGCATGGCTTTTCCCTTCAGGTTTAAATCCCCCAGAAGCATCATGCTCCCTGATGAAGCAAAAAAGTGTTACTGACCCACGCTTTTGGGTCCTGGCTCACACCACCCAAAAACATTTCATGAGAAATCACCTGCTCCCTGATTAAGCAAATTATCTGAGCCATGTTCCCACATGCTGACCACCGCTCTTCAGTAAACCTTTAGCTAAATTAAATTACCTGGATGTGATTTTAGTAACATTTTTTTAAAAGACAATGAGGTTTGGGCAACAAACAAGTAATTTAGGGTTGCTAATCGTGTTGACAACATGATAGGATAACTATACAAGGCCTATAGTCATTAACCAACATTGGCAACTAGCCACATCAACATCCCACCCCATCACATGAAAACCCCCTCTCACCCCCACTCCTTGTAAATCTCATCCCAATCCATTCATGACCTAACTACTTTGCCATAATCGTATCTTGAGTGCCCATGACCCCATATTTTGGGTATTTTTTGAGTGGATTTCTGAATGTAAAGTCATGATGTGTTGAGATAATTCTGATTAAATGTCATTACTTCTCTAGTCAATGTCTAGACTAGATTACCCTTAATTACTCAACTCAGTTCTCCATATGAGCTATGCTCTTATACATGCAGGGCGTGGAGATAAATTGCACTTTGTATCCCACTCTCCTCAGCTCAAGGAAATAATTATATCATGATGAAAAGAAGCGCTTATAGGTCAAAATCCTCACTTCAACCACCTCTTTCTTTGCAAGACCTACACTAAACTTGTCAAAAGATTGCGAACATCATGGTTTATTTTCAACGTCCCCAAACACAATTTAAAGCTGTGCAAGAGATATTTGGAGAGGAAGTTGCTCTTAGAAGAGTCAGATCAAAAGGTTGGGAAAATGTGTCCAACCAACTCCACAAACCTCTGGGAAGTCCTGAAAGAAGCATGGGAGAGTGTCTCTGAGGCAGGCCTGGAAATTAGTATTAACCATGTGTAACCTCTGTTCTCTTTCATGTCTGATTTTTTTTTCAGAGGTTTTTCCATTCTTCCTCTCAAGAACAGAATGCTCGACACTGACCCATCTGTGCTCTGTGGAGGTAAGGCAAAGCTCCTCTTGGTTTTTTGTCTTGTCTTTTATCAGGGGAAGTGGGAACACTGCCATCTAGTGAGACTCAAATTGACAAAGTGCCTTTGTCCATGAGTTCAAAGAGCCCCATTCCAGTAAGAGACTCTACAGTGCTGTCTCCTTCTCTCCCAAATCATCCATCAGCCTACTAAAACCATTTCCGCCTCCAACTCATTAGTGCTTTGCTGTATCCAGGCAATAGAGATACATCCTATCAGCCCAAATCTAATAGTAACTTCTCAGAACCTGCACTCTGCCTCTAGCAATAGATCAGCATCAATGATAGCTTTTCTAACAGGCATCTGAAAACGAGAGGGTGAGACACTAATAAAGTCACTCTTATCACTCCTGTCAGTGTCAGGTTCATGCTATTGGCTTTCCTGTTCCCATTTTTCCTAACTTGTGAATCTAAAAGCTTGTACAGTCCCCACCTTAATGGTATAATGTGTGGAAATGGGCTACATTGTTTAAATTTGTTAATGAGCTTTCAATTTGACATGGTTCATTCAGTTAAGCTAGAACTATTCCAAAGTGTCCCCGAAAGAATAAAAAAGAAAGCGGAAATTATTGATGGGTGGTGAGGGTGGGCGTATGAAGCAAGTTTAATGGCGCATAACTCTTCTCTTCATCATATTCTATGTAAATCTGTCAGGGCATGAACATGATATTTGTCCCCATTGTGTTACAGTCCGATCATGACACAATTTGTCTGCCAATGAAGTGTGTAACTTTTTCCTATTCCTTTAACAAGTAACTATTTAGTGCCATTTGGTGTGGTGTGCTATGAAAGGTAAAATAGGAATAGGCTGTAAGGTAGATTTTAAGGTACTATTTAAAAAGCTCTTGGTCTGTCTTGTTCATATTTCTTCTGTCTGTTAAGGTAATCTGCCATTTGAGAAAACCTTTAAAAAAGTTTAACTCATATGCCAAAAATTTCTCAGCTGTGACCTTGTCTTTGGCTCTCTTACCAATAATCTGTGTAAAAAAATCAGTTTAAAATGTTCTGTATAAAACTAGCATTGACGGTTCTCTAGCATTAAACGGTAAATAAAAAAGAAAAGAAAAGAAAAGCATACAGTTAATGGTTTAAACAATGTGAATTACCTCATACCAGTAAAAACAATAAAGAAAGAAAGGGGTAGGAAAAGGACTTCTTCCAATCATGGCCTTAGCCAACTACACTTATGCCCAAGACTGGCAGCAATGCTATTATTTGAGTAATAGCCATTACAAAGGAGAATTAGGACAATGGGCTTTGTCCGATATGGACACTTGTTAGCATACTGGGATTAAGTGCCTAGTGCTGACAAATGGAATTTTAAAAACAGAAATTTTGAGGGCTTGTTTCCAGATGTGGATCTACAGTACTTAAGTTGACTGACTTCCAAACATCTGCTCAGATTTGCACACAACTGACAATATATTTGACAATATAAATGAGGTATGATTTCAATGTGATGCATTAAAAGGTAGAAGTCATGGTGCAGAGGAGAGCAAGAGAAAGCAATAGACTAATGGAATGTGCATCTCTTTTGTTCAATGAGATCACATGACTAGCCATTGTAATGAACCCTGCTTCAATTACCTGCCAGCACAATGGAGGAAATGGACATGCCGACAATGTGATTACCTTATTATAATCACTTGTAATTTGATTGTCATCCCTATTTTTAATTCGCAGCAGAGTTGCAGGCATCACAGTTTGAACTCAACAGCTCTTGGGCATTGATACTTCTTAATTATTCAGACAATTAAAGGAAGAGTTAAAAGGAGAAACGACTATCTGGCCAGGTTAATTTCTGGTTCATTAAATTACTTTGCGAATTAGCATGGTGTCATAAATAAGAGGCTGAGGAATGAAGAAATTGGAGGGGGAAAAGGCATTAAATGAGGACATTTTTCTTCCTCTATAATTAAATAAAGCTAGCTCTGCAAATTAGCAAGCCGTTGTATTGTGCCTAGAGTGGATTTCATAATATGTAAAGGTGTTTTTCAAAGTCGCTCGGAAAGGAGAGCACCTCTGAAAGAATCCCATATGATGAAGTAACGGGGAGAAAAGGATTCAGAAAGAAGATAAAGAGCCATCTTTTTATCATGTTACCATCTTTTAACATGGCATCTTCTTTCACAGACTCATCTGTAACAGCTGGTAGCATTCTAATTTGCACAGTAAAACCGCTCTCTGATATGCATATCTGGATTTGTTACTAGAGATTAAAATATATTGGAAAAATGCATCAGCTTGAGATGCTGTGCGTCTGGAGTATTGCATATACTCACCTTTATTCGTTTTCTCATTTATTTATTTATAAAGGGTATTATTGAGTTGAATATCTGATATTTCCAAGGATTATGATAAGGCTTTGTGGCATTTTGTGGCTGCTCTCAGAGAGCACATTGTGTGGAATCTTGGAACAGTCTTTATTGCGTGTTTGTGCACATTTCCCAGTGACATGGAGTTTAATTAAGATAATTATCTTGTCCAGTTCTCTTGTCCCTACAACAGAATCCCATGCAAATGCAAGGTGGCCTGTACCACCATCAGCAATCAATCACTCAGCTGCTGGGTAAATTTGGTGATTACTGTGATAAATACAAGTCATAAAAAAATGACAGCAGCAGACAAAGGGGCATGAAAGGAGAGTGCGTCCAACCACACTGTTAAATATAATAGCGATTCAATATACAGTATGTGAGGCTTCAACATTTAATCCTGTTGTCAGAGATGTGGGTAAATTATTACTATTAATTAATGTATTAGAAATTATTCATTTTAATAATAATTCTATTAATCGGAGGTCAGGACGCACACACGAGTTAAGATGCAATCGCAAGTTTAATAAACACAGGACCGACAAGGCAGAAGGGTTAGGCATAAATCAAGGTTGATAATCAGGTGAGGGTCAGGCGATGTGTGACGTAGAAGATGTGGGTAAATTATTACTATTAATTATTACACATTATTATTATTATTAATAATAATAATAATAATAATAATAATTCTATTAATCGGGGCACCAGTCCAATGGACAAATTAATCTACTTGATGGGTACATCAACAAGATAGGAAACATTGAAACAAATTGATATAATACAGAATATATAAGAATGAAAAATATTTACAAATGTAGTTAATTCAACAGATGGGACAACTGGATAACTAGCAGAATGGAGCTGGATAGCAAACGATTCCAATGGTAGTATGTAAAATGGGTAGCAGTGGTTATTCTAGCAATGATGCCTTTAAACAAAAGTGGATCTACTTTACAAACTAATTATATCTTAACTACCATGCAAACACTGAAGAAGGAAGGTAGAGAAACCTCATAGCCTAATAGTTCAGCACGATCCCTGCTGAACTGTGCACCCACTAAGCCATAGGACTCTCTCTGTCTGCGATCTCCATTGATGCCACGGCCAACTGAACGGCACACAATCTGACACAATATCCTCAGAGATTCCAAAGTATCTGAACACCTGCTGGAATATTAGTTCAGCAGTCTCGAATGCTGTGGGCAGAGTGTTGAGGGGAATGAGTCTAAGGGACTTTGAGAACCGGTCTATGATTACCATTATGGTTGTTTTTCCTTCTGAGGGAGGCAGATTGGTTAGAAAGTCAATGGCTAAGTGGGACCAGGGTCTCTTTTGACTTCCCGGCAGGCATAGTGCGAGGGACCTTAGCTTGGGCGCAGACTGAGCAGGATTTCACGAACCTCTGGATCTCAGTGACCATGGTTTCCCACCAGTACTTTGACGCTAGGAGTTGGTGTGTTCTAGTTACCCCCGGGTGTCCTGTGGCGAGGGCCGAGTGTGCCCAAGTGCTCAGACGATCTCTGAATTCCCTTGGCACGCAAGTTTTTCCATGAAGGCACTGAGGCAGAGTTGGGTGTTCTCCTTGGGACCGGGCGATCTCTCGGTCAACCTCACAAACCACCGCAGAAGTTCTCTGGCAGAACTTCTTCTCAGGGCAGAGCAGGGTACAAGCGAGACAATGCGTCAGCTTTTGTGTTTGTCGAGCTGGGTCTGTAGGATATGGTAAATTGGAACCTGGAGAAGAATAAGGCCCACCTCGTCTTGAATTGAGCCTCTTAATCCCTTTGAGGTACTGCAGGTTCCTATGGTCGGTGTAGACCAAAAACGGGCGTTCTGCCCCTCTAACCAGTGAGGCCATTCTTCGAGTGCCATTTTCACTGCCAAGAGTTCTCTGTTCCCTATGTTGTAATTTCTTTCTGCCGGGTTCAGATTTCTTGAAAAGAAGGCCACCGGATACATCTTTGCAGGCTCTCCTTGTCTTTGGGATAACACGGCCCCTACTCCGGTTTCAGATGCATTCACCTCCATTATGAATGGCTTAGACGGGTCAGGGTGCTTCAGGAATGATACTGAGGTGAATGCCTTTTTCAGCTTAGTGAATGCTTCTTCAGCCAGCGGGGACCAAGCCAAGGTTCGTTTTCCATTTTTGAGCAGGGAGGTTAAGTTCAAGTTCAAGTTCAAGTAGGTTTTTATTGTCATTTCTCCATATACCTCGTATACATTGAAATGAAATGTC
>JAOUQW010000027.1:7680439-7695788 GCA_028565825.1 Olivaichthys viedmensis
ACAAGACTTCGCGCCTGAAAACTAAAACCAATGGGTATTTAAACACAAACGGAAAGTGAATAATTGAGATCAATTACAGAATATCCAATAGGAAACCAGAGGGGGCGTGAACAGAACCAAAACAAGACACGTGAATAAAACAAAACAAAAACACACGATCTACACAAACACACGGAACTGCCGCGCACTATAAGCGGGAGCCCGCAGCGGGGATACCGTGACACTAATCATGTAAGTGTGGGTTTTATAGGAGGGAGTGTGATTGTGAACAGGTGTGTGTTGTTAGAAGCTGGGTGATTGAGAATGCAGAAGTGAGTCAGCTGACTCGTCATGTGATCTGCGCGGTAGCTGGGGATTCTGGGAAATGCAGTTTTGGTTAGCAGTAGTGGCGGTGACAGTAAGGTAATCATTTATTAATTGTATTGCAGTGTTCCTTGCTGTGGCAAATTCAGCATGAAGGATTATTGAAATCCTTGTTATTCCTGGGTGAAAAGGTCTAGGTGTAAAATCTGTTCTTGTGCGAATATAGAGCATTCATGCTTGTAGCAAACAAAATATATATTTTATGCTTTGTCCATGTTACGAGTTAGAAGCTAGATGAAAGAGTGACAGTGAATTTGAATAACTTTTGTAAATGAGTGATGGAAAAGAACCTGTAGGTTGGTCATATACAGAGGAAAATTCTGTCAAGACAAGACAAGGTTTCCAAAATGTATTTTATATGGAACATTGATTTCCCAACCTCCTGCTGACTCTTTGGATAATATGAACAATGGGCTCAATCCAGCCCTCACTCTGTTCAACCAGTGGCACACAGAATTCATCAGGAGGAACAGACATCATCATTAGCAGGAATAGAGGATCATTATCATGACAGCTCTACAAACAGCTCTAGCAGACCAAGCGTGGAAGATTTATGCATGGATAGGACTTGGGTATGCTCCATGTATGTGTGGTTCCCATGCCTTATACTTTAGTGTAATTCAGTTCAGTGTAGTTTTATTACAGTTTACTGAGGGGTGTGATATCCATGTCCTTCACATGCCGGTGCCTTGTCCTTGGCATGTATCACATATTCGTTCCACTAGGTGCACAGGGAGCCTAAATATAACACCATTTATTAAGTGCTGTAAATCATCAATGCCGTGTATGTGATGAATGAATGAGTTCGCCCGAGATCAAGCCAATTATGCAACTGGATAATTCAATATCCTGTAGCAAACTGTCATATGAAATTCATCACTTTAACACACAAAAATTGTTCTCCCTCATGTATGTTGTCAGATTTCTACCAAAAGTTTTTGTAAGAAAAAAGCAGACCACAATTTTATGGAAACCCCAAAGAGTAACGTAAAAAACCTGCTAAAAACTTGCTCATGCCGCATTCATTAATAGCCGTATGACGCAAGAGTTTTTTCATAGAAAAGTCTATTTATTATAGACACTACCCAGAGAGACGAATACCGTTAATATGGCTGAACTGATATTTTTAGAAAGTGTTTAGATCAGTTTTTGCCGAGCGCTATTATATAAAAGCTTTTTAACTAACTACACTTTCAAAAAGTGGTGGGGACAAAACCGGGCAATTCTAAAAGTGGTGGGGACACATCCCCAGCGTAAGTTATGCCTATGGTCTCATGTTACATTTTTATTGAGCTGTGTTGTTTCACGCGCGCGGCTGAGCGCAGGACATAGCGGTATTGACACATTCACGTATAATATATGCTACATAGCATGCCTGACCATATCTGTAATATACTGAAGGACATTATGAAATGTGTTGGCATTATGTTCATCTATCCAAGTAATTATGAGGCAAAATTTAATCTTACAGCTTTGCAGTGACTGTAATAAGTGGCTTCTCCTCTTGTCTATGGCCCTGCAGGGATGCAGCACCGACATACAGTACATCCTGATGACTCCTCTTTCCTCTCCTTCTGTGAAGAGGTAATAAACATCTTATTGGCACTGTGTTATGAATTCATTACAGTGGCAGCAGGCTGGGGTTGGGAAGAAGGGCAATGTCATCTGCTATCAGAAGCCTGGATTTAATCTCTGCCTAGTCGATCTGGAAATCCAATCAACCTTGCCTTTATGCCTAATAAATCCCCAATGAGAAGCACATGTCAAATGAAAGCTGGAGAGCATTTTTCTTTTTTTCTTCCACTTTTAACCACATGTGTGGATCAGAATCCCTATTTGGGATTCATGGCGCCAAAATGTCACCCTAGTTCACGTGTCATGCCATAAATTGTTTCAAACAAATCAACGCATGTGACAAGACTTTCCTGTGAAACGTGAAACAGATCATTGCTCAGTGTAGTGTGAAAAAATTAAAAGGCACTGTCTGCACCCGTCCCAGTGTTGAGAGACCATCTCTTCTGTTGAATCAGCGCTCCACAAGTGATGAGAGCTAATTTAATTAGTAGTTAAACCAATGTTGCTACATTGTACACCTCTCTGAAGTTTGCTGTGTTCTTGGTGTCTACACAGGGAGAACTATAACCCCTATTACCTCTATGTCATATTTCTCCCATAGTAAAGAATGAAGAACGAATACATTATGCAGGTGATCAGTTATCCGTGTCATCATATGGGGGATGGTAAGGAGAGGAAAGATAAAATACCCTTTTTAGCCATCCAGGTGCAATTCTGGTTCTGATCACTTGAATGATATCCATATGTTGATTAATGACGAAAGGCTAAAATTAATTATTAGAGTAGAGGCATGAGCAGCCTGAAAGGGCGTGTGGATATACCCGAATACATCAGAACTGTCTGGAAGTTGATATCATCTCCTTGAGATGAAAGTTATGTACTGTACAAAGCCCAATGCAGTCACACTTGTTTTATTTCTAGTTTGTTTTTTCAAGCTGCTGTAACTTGCCTATTGGCTTCTTTTTTTTTAATGAGGCTTTAAAAAAAGCAACTTCAGCTGAAGTTATTGGATATGTTACTTTGTAAAGTCAACTGACTGCACAGTTTTTAATTACTTTTTTTTTCTTTTTTTCTTTTTTTTTTGCTTTGTGGGAACGTTGGTTAACCCCTTAAACCTCTAGGATACATCGACAGGTCCAGACTCAAAGGGTTGTGGCATCTGTCAACATTCTTCAGATGTTAAATACTAAACACTTAGCAGCCTCCCTTAATCTCCCTTAAACATTCTTCACTCATAACTATACATCTTTCCTATTAGTTTCACTATAGTTTGTGAATAATTCTTGGTAGTAAATGAATAATATGCTTTAAGATGAATAACTAAACAAAAAACTTAGGTTTTATGGCTAGGGTGAGCATAGTTTGTAACTATGTAAGCTTGTGTAAGCAGTTTCTATCTATTTTTAGACCCAGTGTTACTTGATCTGAATTAAACTTATCCCATTGTCAAAGGAATACATAAACATGAACAGACAGTTCCTCTGGTAGGTGATCTATCAAACTTGCAAGCAACATGAAAGCAACATCAAAACTTTTTTCTTTTACCCTTGACCACTTTCTGCTTTCTCATAGTTTGATTTTAGAAACTTCAAGAGCATCTTTTATGGTGTGATAATGTAGAGTGCGTGACTAAGGACCTCGGGATTTATATACTATAAGCTCTAGGACAGAAGGGCACGATTCCTATGGGTGGAGGAAAGGTCTTTTAGCTGTAGGAGAGCCTCATCTTCAAACCTTCTGTTAATGTTGCAGGATCTCCTGGTGTGGTTGGTATGTGGCACTTTCACAAATGCACCCATGATTATATTATGGCTGACAATCAGAAGATTTTTTCTGGGGTTTTTTTCAAGTTCAGTGAGGAGACAGTGGCAGCTGTCAGCCTATGCTGCCATGTGATGTATGGCTCTCATTGACAGATACACTTCTATATGTGGAATTTTGATGACAGGCCATGCCTGTTGTGCTCCACCTTCAGTAAGACAATGAAGACAAGACAATGCAGGAACACTGCCAAGCCAAGTGTGCTGACAAAACCTCTGAAATTAAAATTGATTTGTGTTGAACTGCATTGCTCTTACATTTCTTGCACTAACTCGATCAATCATACTCAAGGCTTCGGCCAGTCAATGATGAAATAATTAAGGTCAATACCAAGCCAAGAAGTTTGCAGTCTGCCTTCTTGTTGGTCATATTCCCTATTGTCATATTTTTTGTAATTTATGATTATCAAAACAGCTAGCTGAACCCAGAAGCTAGATCTCTGTCAAAAATGAAGGCTTATTAATCCAGCATGACCTGAGGGATGGAGGGGACTAAAGAGTGATGTCCTGGAAGGAAATAAGACACTCAGTGTGTCCTTCATACATCAAAATGGGTGAGAGTAAACTTATTGGAAACATCAGTCACTGAACTGGTATCCAAATAGGACTGATTAATCTTCTAATGCTTAACTTCATTGAGTCACGCTGCATTGTTTAATTGTAAATAACAGAGTTCCTCAAGGGCTTTTTGGACAAGGGTTATTAGCTTCCTAAATAAGTTCCTCTTCGAACCCCCTGTTATAAAGTTCTAAATACCCCAGAGGGACAAAATGAAGAATTCTTAAGGGTGCTAGATGGAACCTTTTTTTTCCAAGATTGTAGCTATTGGTCACTTTAAAATCTTACGAAGTCAATAGCAGTGAATAAGAATAAAATGAAATGGAATAAAGCAGAATAAAAATAAAAAAATAAAAAAATATTGCTCTGACTAACATGTCTCCTTTACTTTTACTCTTAGAAAAAAAGAAGGAAAAAAGGTGTTCTTTGGATGGTTAATGGCTCTAGCTATCTAAAGGGGTTTTCTTTGGAACCTTTTTTTGAAAGGGAAACCCTCTGTTGTAGGTTTTTACATAGAGCCCTTAAAAGGTTCCCCCCAGATGAACAAACCAAAGAACCCTTTAGGGTGCTAGATACAACCTTTTATAATTCCAGTGATAAATAGTATACTGTTATTCTTATTGCTAACTATTAACTTAGACTTCATATAAACTAGAATTTCCAGACTATTTGATATAAAAATAGCACAAGATTCCCAGTGCCAGCCATAAGGATGAGCTTCCCATGCAGAGTCATAGGGCAGTGGTGGCTCAGTGGTTAAGGCTCTGGGCTAATGATCGTAAGGTTGAGAGTTCAAATCCCGGCACTGCTGAGCCTTTGAGCAAGGCCCTTAACCTTCATCTGCTCAGCTCAAATGTAAGTCACTTTGGATAAAAGTATCTGCCAAATGGGTAAATGTAACACCCACACAGTGCTTCATGAAGTCATCTTGTTTCTTTGGTTTTATCTTGCAACTGTCGCCCTCAGCTTTGTCACTGGGGGGTTAAAGAACTAATATCTATAAAGCAGCTTTGAGGCAATTTGTATTGTAAAAAGCACAATAAAAATCCTATTCTGTTCTATTCTATTCTATAAAAACACCAAAGAGATTAGACATTTTCAGAGATGAGATGTCAAAGAGGACTGAATTGTACAGTGACCTTGTGATCTCTCATGCATTACAGTCATTTCAATTAAATGGGACACTACCATCTTCCTGTTTCTTTTTGTGGTTGCTACTAAAAATCATTATCATCATGGCTGCAGGGTCTTTTCAGCACTATCCCTACTCACTTCCCAACAACAGCCGTGAGTAAAGGGGGGATTTTTTTTCTTTTCAACTTCCACTTGACATCTCCCTCCATATTAGTCAGAGATAAGGATATTGGTGAAATGTTGTGACTGTCTGTCTAAACACATCTGAACACCGACACACAGACACACACACACACACACACACACACACACTTTTGCACTACTATACTTGTTAAAATTAAGTCTTTCGCATTCTAAAACCTAAACTAGCCATTCGATAACAAATATTAATTGAAACATACAGACACTCAAGGAGAGAGAGAGAGAGAGAGAGAGAGTGTGTGTTGTGGGACTGGACTGCAAAGCCTGTGGGAAGATACAGAATGTCAAATCAAAAGTTTTTCATCATTTGTATGTCCAAACATTACTGCTTCATTTCAATAATCAGCTTATTAATTTGGCAAACATCTCTCATGCAGCAATATTTGCAGGGTGAGATTTGCATCAGATGAGATTCCAAATCTACACACAAACAAACCTTTCACAAGCTAAAGTATTGCATACACTCATTTCTGGAGGCCATTCTCCCTGCCTAGTGGTCCCAATGGGGCCTTCAAAGATTGTTTGCACTATTTAGCAGACAGCTTTTGTTTTCCACTGGGGAAGGAGAATGATGTTGCTGTGCAGTGGGGATATTCTGTCTGCATGTTGTGCTCTGTGGTAGATTTGTACTTGGCATGCACTGGATGCCATCTCTGAGGGAATTACACTGCTGCCGAACCCTGCCGTGATTCACACACAACCCTGGTGTATGTCATGAAACATGCTGCAGTACCAGGAAACTGAGAACATACCACCGTACTAAGCTGAAAAATGTTAAGAAAACATGAGTCTTCATTACATACACTGGTCACAATTAGAAATGGAAGTGAAATGTAAAATGGGACATATATAAACTCTTTAATGCTAACCTTAACCCTGACTCTGAGACAAATTAACACTCTGTTTATAAGACTTACTAGAAGCAGGGTACAGAAAGCCATACCCATAAAGAACATAATTAACTTTTTCACATATCATGGCATAAGCTTTAAAAAACAAAATAATGTAGGTAGGTGTTTGAGTTGGCGGTAAGTTTTTGTAGAAAAACAAGAATAACCTCAGTCTTTTGTAAATAACTTGAAATACCACATCATTTAACTAGAAATGTGCAACAGCTCTTTTTTCTTTTTCTTTTCATAAGCGAACTTAAAGCTAGAACTCTGAATATAACTTGCCACTGGTAGGTGACTTGTTGTATTACCATGAAATATGAATCGACAGTGGCCCAATTAGCTGTTTTGTGAATAATGGCACTTATTTGTTGAAATTCTTTTTCCAAGCCAAAAAACTGATATTTTTCCAATAATGACCATTAGTGCCACCATCTGCTGATCTTCAATGACCTCAGATGATATGTGAAGATATTAATGGGGTGTTGCCATTAGCAACACAAGGTAAAATGCAAGCTGCTTCAATGAGTGGGATGAAATTGAGAAATGTGCCATGGAATCGTAAGGATATGCTAAAAATCCCAAGTGATCCACTGGCCCAGAACACTGTCTTCGATCTTCCTCCAGCTGACATATCGAGAGAACTGCCCTAGTTTCTATGTACAAGTAATCACACCATGGTAGTGACCGTTTAAGCACTCTAAATGAAACATATTGACTGCATGCACAGACAATTGTTGGTTATAAAAGCTATGAAGTGAAGCGTGTGATGAGCAAGTGTTAATATTCCCTCTTTATGAGGACCAGTTGCTTCTAGATGTAGGAAAAATATCAGAATCAATAGACAGAGACCATTTTGTCTGCAATAAAACTTCACATCTCTATGGGCAGACAGCCTCTTGTGTCTCTTGTGGATATTAGGAGAGTAGTAAAATTCATTACTTTACTCAACAGGTGTTTCCACAGCAACCATCAAGTTGTTTCCCCTCCAGAGATTGATTAACAGGCACATCGCAGCTCCTTTATGCAACACTGACAGCACAGGTGAAAATATAAATATAAGAAAGAAAGAACATAGTGAACAAGGGGGAAAAAATAATACTGACAGACCTAGAACTAGTGAAGGCCAGCAGAGCTGACCAGCATATCAAAGCCAAAATGCCTGAGAGGGTCTCATCTACTCCCTCCCCCTCTTTTTCTCTCTCTCCCTTTCCCTCTCTGAGGCAGAGCAGCATATTAATGCTTCACAAACACATCAGCCACGCTAAATGCTCTCTCATAAAGACATGAGAAGACAGGGAGGCTTTGAGGGAAAAACAAGTGCAAGGCTAAACCAAAGCAAGAGCTCATGACGAAGCCCTTTTCACAACTCAACAGCTGTAAACATTGGGGGAGGGGGCACTCTCCATCATGTCAATCGAATACAAATGCATTAAATAAAACATGAAAAGTCATTAGGTGGCAGTACAGTACATGTACTTGATGTCCATCAAATGATGCTGCATGTACAGTATCAAAAAACTGACATTGGTGGTCATTTTCTGACTACTTTTGGCTGAATATCTTTGGTTAGAGGTGTTTAAAAAAATACATGTCATTGTCATTGCTGTGCTCAGAATAGTCCACTACCAAAATAACATCTGGTAAGATGTGGTCCTATGGTTGTCCCTTGCCATTGATGGATGGGCTAGAGAGGAGCTGACAAACTGTGCATAGCAACAGATGGGCTACAGTCATCATCTGTATTTGTAATTTATTTTGTAATTTTATAATTTTGTCATTGTAATTTATACCTAACAAAATGATATACATGGGAGGTGCACCTGATAAAATGGAATGAATGTAGGTAAAAGCTAGGTATACCTAATAAGCTGGCAACTAAGTGTAGAATTCCAAGTCTAGATGTAACATGTAAAAGATCCCCTTTGTACTTTAATTCATGTTTTACCACTGTTTACTTGCTCAGTTGCTCTCAGGATCATAAAAGTTCTTAGTTCTGACATAATGTCTATAATTTCTAACAGACTTAACCTTAAATGCTTTAAACAAATATAATAATCACAACTAATCTTATACCACATACCTGGTGATTCAAACGGACTTGTTGTTGCAGAAAGAAATAAGGCTTGGCATCAACGCTCAATGCAATCTCATATAAAAAATTCAATTATACAGTTTATATTATATAGCTTTTAACAGTAGACATAGTCACAAAGCAGCTTTACGGAAATACAGATGTATATCTAGATCCCTAAAGAGAAAGCCAGAGACAAAAAAGCTCCATGAAGCATCACCAAAGCATCATGAAAGATCATATATTCTATTTGCGTTTAATACTTGCCAGAATTAATAATAAGAAACATCGTAAGTAATATAATATAATAAAGCAGGAATAATGTGAAACTAAATAATCAATGTAACTCGTATTGTCAATATTATTATAACATAATAATAATAGAAATAATACCAATCATGTGACTCTTGAACAAACTGAACAATGAACACCATCATGATATCATAAAAGCCAGAATACCATAATAAACATAATAAGATGAAATCACATCATACTCTGGTGTTTCCACATGATAAATAAGAAAAAGTTATCAAACTTCTCTTGCCATCCTAAGCAATAACCTGTTAGGCAAAAAGGGAGTATCTCTGGTAACCAGTGACACTGACATCCCTTTAACCATCTTCTGGCCTGCAGATAAAAAATGAGATGACATCTCTCCCTACCAAAGTTAAGCCTTACACCTCATACCAAGAAAAGCCATTTCCTCTGAGGTTCAATTCAACCTACTTTAGACAGATAACTTCAGCTCATCAGTAACTTTATAATAGAAGTTGTTTTCCAGTAGGTTAGGAGAATGTTCTAGTTGAGTCTGAGGTGAGGTGATGTGCCCTGCCAAGGCAGCAACTTGTCCATTTTAGGCAGCCAGTTCCATATTAGCAGACTATGTTCATATGAAAAGTGCATGTAAAAACTCTGCTTGATCAGTCTAAAGTGAATTTTTTTTTTCTCTTCTTATCGCTGAGTGCAATGATAAGAATCCTTCTGTGGCTTTTGGCATAAAATGTAATTTTACACTGAGCCTCGGTAATGTGACCTTTACCCCCTCAAAAGGTCTTCTAGGGTCTACTTCTTCATTGGCAGAATAAGGAGGAAATTTGAAGAGGTGACAATTGGAAACTCCACGGTGCACGGAGGGAATGAAGCCATGGTGCATAAACCAGCCATGCAGCATAAACCATGGTAATTGTCAAAAATGAACATTTTAATTTTTTAAACTAATGTGATACAATGAAAATAAAATATTTCACCTTGCTGCAGAGCCCAACTTGCTCATAGTTCGTTCTCTAATCCTACTGTAGGTTGTAGATGTGGTAGAGGCAGCTGTTTACACCAACACATTGCAATAGGTGTGCCTATATTTTAAATTAATTACAGTGCAATTACTTGTTAATTTGTATTTTGCTGGAGTATAGGGAAAAGACAGATGCCCTTTTGCATCAAGATACTTTTGGTATGGAATTCTTTTGTATTTTAAAATACAAAAAATACTTTATATAAAGAACATAGTACATAGAACAAAATGAACTATAACATAATTTTGCTGCCCTTGGGGTACATGATTCTTTTCAACTCCAATTCAGCCTGTAACACCAATTGCATGACCAATAATCAAAGCAAACCTGCTGGCACCATGACTCTGCACTGAATCAACACACTGTATTTTCATTGTTTCTATTGTATTCTATTCATTGAATTACACACTATTAGCTTGAATTTTCTTGTTAACTCTACAGGCTTTTCCTCAGCAACTGCATTTGTAATTCGCATACACAACGTATACCCGTTTGTTAGTTAGCTGTGGTACGAGAAGGGCTAGTGTCAGTAAATTGACTTTCTCTTGGCTTAACACATCAATATTTCCACTCTAATTGCAATTGCTTTTGCAATTGGCAGATCAATTATTTGAATTTAATTGCACATAATGAGAGAAGGTATTTCAAATAATTTAAGGTAACTATTAACAAATTAGATAAATTGTCTGTTCCCTGTCATGATAGTTGATTTCCATCCTCTCTGAAAAAATTACTAAATACATCAGAGCTTCCATCATCAATAGGCATTATAACCACAGAGCTGTCACACAGAGTTGGATATTTGAATGTGCATCAATTTATACAGAGTACGGTTGAATATTTAGTTACATCTTTTGTTACCAAAACCATGCAGCTATTATTCTGGACAGAAAAGGGTCATTCAATTAATGGAGGGCCTGAAACAGGGTGCAAAGTTGTCAGGAGTTCTAAAGATTTCCAAGTGCAAATTTCAAAGAGAAAAATGCGTGCACCGTTTTAGATATCTAAAGCAACATTTCCAGCTACCTCTAAGAATGACTCAGCTGCTATTGCCAGCAGATGTTTGCACACTTCACACACTTGATACCATATAGCTGAACAGATAGCTAAAATTCACACAGATATGGTCTCAAGAATGATACAATTTTTTAAACAGGAAGTTACAATGCCTCCAACTAAAGAAAGATAAAGCGTTTCTGTCATTACACAGGATGAGACAAAAGATGATGAGCAAGATCTCACAGTAATTTACATAAAAGCAAAGGTATTACAGGTTGCTGTCATTGTGCCACATCACTCCAGATATACCACATGCACCCTAAGCTTAATTTCTACTACGGTCACTGTAGGAACTTTGCTAGTGCTACAGCGCCTCAGACTTACCTAGAAGCTACCATCCATAAACCACACCAAGAAAGCTGGACACAGGATTAGAAGGCCCCCGGTACGAACACATTAAAGACACTCCTTGTTTATACAAACTCTACTTTCTGCCTGCCAGTTAACTGAGATGGCCATAAAAATGCCAGGCCATCCAGCCAGGTCACGCATCTGGTGCAATTAAGATAAAGTCGGCTCACTAAGGAATCTGGAGAGTTGGAGAAGGACTGAAAGAGGTTTATTCAAAAGCATTGGATTCAAACATAACACCCAAAAAACATTTTCCTTCACACATCTGGATCTGGAAACTTCACAAGACACGCATGGCATCATAGGTCATATAATACGTCATTTGTATGATAACTGCATGTTTAATGAATGTGTCATGAGAGAATCTGTGAGTATATTTTTCATGTGTTGAGCTTAAATGATGAGTTAATTAAACTGGATGGCTTTCGATTGTGCTGTAGTTGTATTGGCATTTCTTTGCACATTGCTGATTAATCCCAGTTAGTACTGTGAAATATTTACAAAATGGTATTGTAATCATTATGTAAAAGGGCTTAATGTATATTGTTTTAGACATTTAGAGTTTATATTTAGTTCACAGTGTTTTAAAAGGAAACGAGTGTCAACACAGATTAGGATGCAAGTGCAGGTTTATTCTTAACACACAAAACAGACACATAGTTAGGGGCAAAGCAATCTCAGAAGTGGTAAACAGACAGAAGGTCAGGTGATTAGCAAAACAGAGTATCAGAGGCACAGACAGGTTGGGTACAACAGGAAAACAGGCAGAGGGTCGTAAACAGAGTATCGATATCAATATAATGCTTAGAATCGTCACATGATAAACCAGGAGAGAGACTTCACAAAGGTTGTGTGAAATGGCCGGGTATTTATGAATGAGATGTAATGGGCAACAGGTGTGTGTGATCAGAAGTTGGGAGACTGGAAATGCAGAAGTGAGTCAGGTGATGTGTCATGTGATTCGGGAGTGCATGGAGGATTCTGGGGAATGGAGTTCTGATTGATAGGAACGAATGTGACAACGAGTCAAAATCTGACTGTGGGCCACATGCAAGCTGGTGTGTGAGGCCACACGAACCAAGTGAGTTATTTTTCTCTGTAGAAAATCACTCATGTTGTACATGTAAGAGTAATGTGAAAAGTGGTTAATAGTATTTACTGTGTTTCTTTTCATTGAAACAGAGACCACTACCATATTTTATTGGGTTATTTTATAGCACTTTATTTTATAAAAGAATTTGTCAGAATAAAGAACCCTAAAAATATGTGTGTGTTCCATGTGGTTTAAATACCAACGCCAAACATACTGTAGGTTGTCTCCAAGGAACATGCCGGGGGGAACTGCACCCCAGGACATCCCTTTGGACAACTGTCCAATCAGCAGTACCGAATAAGGAAAGGCAGGAAAACTGACACTCATCACTCAGTAAAAATATGAGAAGCTCACATCCATCTGTGAGTTGAGCATTGGACTTCCATCCACTTGGAGCTTCAATCATCAACTTAAGAGTCATGTTTTTGACTCCAACTCTGGCTGATACCGTGTTGATCTCAGTCACTCTCTACCATTGCAAGACGAAGATGCAACAGAACTTCTGGGCCTTCAGTGCGATCTCCTTATGACACATTGTCAGCCATAAGGCTTTCTACACGACCTCTGGACAAGCTGACTCAAACTAATGCCATGGCTGGACCTTCAGTGTGATTCCCGCCGAAATATGTCCACACAGAGACATAAGACATTCAGCACTATCTCTGCTGAACTTCGCACACACCGAGTCATAAGACTCTCTCTCTGTATGATCGCCACTGATGCCACTGCCGACTGGACTGAAGTAACGGCACTGATCAAGACCAACCAAGTCACCAACCAAGGAGACCCTATCGGAACGTAACTAATAATATTATACGCCCATAATATTATCTGAATATTTGCCTACACTTTCTCTCAGTGTATGTTTGTCATCCAGCTTCCTTCTGATAGTTGTCCAACTGTCCCATCTATCAGTTACGTCACTACCTTTAAATACATCTTCCCCTTCTTATTTATTTGGCATTATAGCAATGCCTACCTTTCTTCTTATTATTAAACTTTGTGTGCATTTTCCTCATGTGTGTGTTTCTCTCTTGTCACAAATGAGTTCCACAAACTATCAAATGATTCAATTAATTTCGTTCAGACATTAGGCAGATTATTACCATTTCTTGATGTAACCATCGTCAAGTTGTATCTCATTCTTGGAATATTTTGTCCATTAGACTGTTGCCCCTTTTAAAATGATTATTTTTCAAAATAATAATAATTTTGATGACAGTAATTAATAGTAATAATTTACCCACATCTACTACAAAACCAAGAAGGCAATGAGTGAAAATCCAACTTTTTCTGGGCTGAATCATGCCTCAATGTTTTGCTCTCTGCACAGCCAAAGTCATCTGGGATGCTGCATGACACGCAGAGACCTTCAGTGGTGCTTACATTTGATGAAGGCCATATTAACTGCCTTTGATAGTAGTTTAGTAGCTTTCTTAAGCTTAGGACCGATAATAGCTACAGTAACACACCTACAGTATTTCAATTTGAAGTGGTTGTTATCTATACTGGTAAGATTGACCTTGTGTCAGAAAAAAAGTCCTCTTTCATGAGCAACAGTTGATATAAGCCTAGATGGACAGATGACTTCTTGGTTTTCCTAGCTCCATTACAGGAGCATGCTGCTGTAGTATAAGAATTTCATTGTCTTTTGAATGCCCTGTATTCCGAATACATACAACAATGAAGCTTAAAACTTGAAACAGGGTAAGGTTTGATATAAACTGCGGTCTAAAGTTTGATTACATCCTTTACATCCAATATAATATAAAAATATATTTAAGTAATAGATCCAGCAACAGTACATTTTATGTATCAAGTTTAATATAGTTAAATTATATAACAATATTTTCGTAAATGGCGCACCAACTGTCTTGGTGGTTGGCATCAGATTTATAGATTAGTGACGTCAATCTAATCTGTCTCAAGTTATCATCTCATAAATGTATTAATAATCAAAACAATTAATTAAACAATACAATTAAATTGCATTGATTGTATGATTATTTAATCAAATTAATAAATAAAAAAAACATTGTAATTCCTAAATTATTTCATTAACATTAAAAACTAAAATATGATTTGACAGAGATGTACAGGTTTCCTTCAAGGAACACTGCAAAAAATTATATCTTAGCAAGTGAAAATATCTGGGAATATAGACAAATTTCTTATTATGAGATTTATTATAAAACAATTTTAAGATTATTTAAGCCTATTATTATTTAATTATTTAAGCCTATGACTTGACATATTTACCAATTTTGAAATTGTCTTATTTTATTGGCAGATAATTTATCTTATTTCAAGCATTTCTTTCTTGAAAATTTTACACTGACCTGAACAATGACCTGCCAATAGACAATTTCAAACTTGAAATTAGTAAAAGAATATCTAGAAATGGGTTTAATAGTCTTGGTTATTTTACTTCATTATAATTGTTTTCATTATAGTAATTAATGTACTATTTCACATGTCAGTAAATTTATATTTTCCTCCATCTCTGACCCTAACAGTTGGGTCCAGCAGGATGACTGTGACAGCCATCTAACAGAGTTGTTCCCAAATTACACCAAAACAGAGTCAGAAACCCTTCACTTCCTGGAAGACCCTAGCAAGTGGCTGCTTTCACTAGAGTTATATATACAGATCTCTCTTTGGGATATCTAACACCGCTTTACCATCACCTGCTACAGCTTAGAATATATTCTCCTTCACAGAAAGCAAAACAACAAGAATATTATTTTAGAAATATTAGCTCTGCTGAAAAATAACTACAACAAATGATGCACTGACAGCAGATCACAGAGTCCTGTAGGCTATATACAGTTATGAAATATTGTATGTATACCTGTATGTATACACCATCAACACCATCTACCACAAGCGCTGCATCCGCAAGGCCACCAGCATTGTGGATGACCCCTCCCACCCCTCTC
>JAOUQW010000027.1:7695888-7712707 GCA_028565825.1 Olivaichthys viedmensis
TTGCCATGGTTTCACTGGTAGCGCCAAGCTAGTGCTAATGGCCACACAAACGACATATCTAGCTACAGAACGTATGCCAAACCACCCATTTGACCCCAAACCAAATGTATTCCTGCTAAAATAAAAATTCTGGACGGAAATCATTTGTGTATAAATTGCATGCGTTCAGTGCATCACTGTCTAAAGTGTCGGAATGACCCAAAAACGTTTGCTCTTCGCAATTGCTGCTGCCTTTTTGCCACAAAAAACATCGGCATCAGTCTATTTTGGGTAAATCAAACACTTCAAGCCTGAAGCAGCACGTAGCAACGCATCGTGTCGCTGCCGGTGTAAGCGCAGGGTAAAGAATTAATTTAACACTAATTAAATTAGTGAAGAGTTTCCAACCACTCTTCTGATTACCTTCATTGCCCTGTTTGTTATCATTTTCGACCTTAGACTGCTCTGACTATGAGATTGGGTTGTGTTTTGGCATCTTGTTAATAAATGGCTTTTGTATCCTGTCGCTATGCCTCATTCATGACAGTAACAGAGTTGTATTGGAATTTTAGTTTCTTTATTCTACAGCTAGCAGGAGGAGTCTTAGACTTACATTTTAAGAATTGTAAAGAATTAAGTGAATCAGCCCAAAGTAATGTAATAACAGAGTTGTATCAGAATAGCAGTTTCTAACACAATCGAAACAAAGTGCCTAGATTGTTACAACCTAAAGTAACTGAAACTTGCCGAGTTGTAGTGAACCCAACGCGCCGTGGTAACATTTAAGTTTAAAGCTAGTAAATCCGTAGTGTGGTTTGGCTCGATGGCCCGTGTTTTAAACTAGTTAAGTGTTGTTGTTGAAGTGAAAACCGCATATCAATTTATGCTGAAAAACTTTGAGAGAAAAGACAGTCATAAATTAGCAGATCCCATGTTTCTAAGGCAGATCACCGGCTCAGCTAGAGAGAGTCTAGACAAACATTATTTTTGAGAAAGAGATTCTCAGTCTCAAACAGCTGTCAACTGTATTTTGATCACACCAGTGGCGTAACTACCGGCAGTGCAGGGGGGGCAATTGCACTGGGGCCCGTGGCGTGAGGGGGCCCATGGCGTGAGGCCTATTAACATCTTTGGGCCCCTTATATGTTGGTACTTACGCAAGTTCAGCACCACCTATGGCTCATAAACCAGATACAATAATTTTACAACATACTTTATCAACCTCAATCGTATCTGGAAAATCAGCCCTACTGTGAATTTCTCTCCCTCTTATTCATAATGCATCTCCTGCATGGTAGCCATTGACAACTTGCAGCCCTGAGCTGAGCTGTGACAAGGACACACTCAATTATAGACAAGCATGAGGCCAGTACTGGCAAAAGAAATAAAGCACAGAAAAGCTAATGGGTAAGGTCCAATATTCCATATACTTCCTAAACATCTCATGATTGGCACCTGCAGATCCAAGGTCTTGTCCAGTTCTAAAGCACACACAAGTTTGATATGGTGTTAGCAAAATGGAAAATTCATGGACTTTAATGGAAAAAAAAATTCTTCTAAGCATGGACGGTGTTAAATGGAGTTATAGTGCACAGTGTCTAGGTTCAAATAATAAATCTGTGTTGACCAAAGAAACATAATATTACCTTTAACTTTAATTCTGTCTTAAATAAGAGATGTATACATAGCTAAAGCTTACTGTGCAAAGTGGTATATATGCTTAGCCTCTATGGTTGTTGTCTGTCATTGATCTCCCAGAATTCTCCCTGTCTGATATGTCCCCAGTCAGCAGTTGTCAGTTTGGGAAAAGTCTTCTAATTACAGTGGCAAGTGGAGCAACACATTCCGCCAGATCAGCTGATTAGAGTTCAACAGTCTGCCCATGTCCCCACAGGTCCATCTGAAGACAGACAGCAGAGTGTGTGTGTGTGTGTGTGTGTGTGTGTGTTTTGTTTTTATTTTCAGAACTTTCTGCTCCTTGGTTTATGGTTTAATTTGTGTGTGTGTGCACATGGAGATTTTGGTCCTCTACTAGCACAGCCCTTGAGCATGTGATTGCTCTCACTCATCGGTGTGCATGTCAATACGACACATTAACCAAACAGTGGATTTTCCATATTGCTGACCTCATAATGCCCTTTCACTAGTAAAGGACCAACACTTCCAGCCCTCTCCAGGCTCAGTGTTATTCACCATGCACATGGCCTTGATACTTAACTAAAAACATACAAGATGTGCTAATGAATGCATGCAGAAGACCCTCCTCAAAGAGCTGGCTCCATCGATCCAAACACATGTAATTATTGGGATTCTCAACCAATGTAAAAACCCAAGGCTGAACAATGAAAGTGGCAAAAGGTAGCACTGAGAGTCTAACTAATTTATCCAGTTGTTAATTACAACTCTGGGCAAAGGTTTTGCTGGCATTCACTCTTATTGGTAATCTGTAGGATAGTAAATAACATTTTACTTTGATTATCAAGGAAATAATTTTTGATTATCAAGTGTATCAGAATTTGTATCAGACATCACAAACTAATATATAAAGAAATAAAGAATGTGGAGGTGACTACCATAATGTTAAATCATTTGATGTTTTGTACATTAATACATTGCTTCACTTGTTTAAACACAGTTGTTTGGTTTCTTGGTTCAGTTTTTCAGTATGACGCCCTTGTTATTCTCTCATCTCCTCTCCATTAGCTATTGATTTCATGTTCAGTAAAAGGAAAACAGCTGCTTTTCAAAAAAATAACAACAAACTGTATTCCACACAAAATAGCAAAACTACTCCAAAATGCTCTGCTGCATGATATAATGCTTTATTGTTAAGCACTTTTTCTTTATCCCTGTAATGGTTTGCTCAACCATTTTGTAGAGCTTGTTGAAAAATGTGGTGAGCCATCACAGCCACTTGGTTGAGGTATCAAGACCTTGGAATTATAAAGTTCTATCTGATTTTTTATTTTATTTTTAAGAAAAAATGAATGAATGTTATAAATATGCTATTTACATGTCAGTGAATATATGTGAGAAGTTTTACACCAAAATATTGCTTAAAAAGTTTTTTGTTTTTTTTAATAAATAAAAATACACCCTTTTTTGTTTTGGCTAAAACTTTATGGCTCAATACCTTAAAATTGCAGAATTGTCAGATGGAATCTTATAATTCCAAGGTCTCGGTATGTTATGACTTTTTTTTCTTTCTCTTTCTTTTTTTCTTTCTCCTTTTCATTTCAGCTTTTATTTCAGGGTGTTGAAAATGCACTTTTACCATTAATAGACATCCCAACCGTTTTGTAGAGGCTCATAATAAAACAATACTGTGTGTATTACTATTATTACTATTACTATACTGTTAGTTTAGTTTGGTTGCTCTAATGAACTAAGGAACTAAATGTAAATAAATCATTTTTCCATTGCTTTTTTGTTTTGTGATGCCATTCAAGGGTTTTTGGCTATATATATATATTTTTTTTCAACAAATTTTGTTTGGTATATGAGCTGTTCCTAGGAAAATATGTATTAGATGCCTTGGACCCAAGGTCTCTGTCAGGTGATTATTAAGGCATGAGTAAGCGTTTTGTCTTTCCATCAACTTAAAGCTATGGCATAATCAATGACAGGGTTAGCAACAATTGAGTTACAATCATTATGTGTTTTACGAAGCAGCTTTGATGTGGTCTTCTCTAAAGCAGTCTTTGATGGAGCAGGGTTTGGGAGGAAATTGAATTAGTCTCACTCTGTGAAAGCGAGTAGCACCTTAGAGCTTTTCTATTCAATGAACTCCCTTTCATTTACTCACTATGCTCTCCTTATCTTTCATTCTTCAGCTCACCTTTTTTATTTTGTCTCCTAATTGAGTGAGGAGGAATGAAGAATGAGGAATATGGAAGACAGCAGTTCAAACGAGTGCTTACATCATGAAATAGTTTGAAAGCATGGTGGATTTTGTTAATTGCTGTATAACTGTATTGTAGAATTCCAAGAAAATAGTGATAAGGAAGAACGTATTCTAATGCATTATGCTTTGCCTTATACATTTAGGGCAACGTCTTATGTTTAAGATGCTAAAGAACTGTTGAGAAAAAGCTACATCAACATGTACAACTAATCAAGATGCCTGGGTATATTTTTAATCATAGCATTTGCAAGACATTTCAAACACTTATTGTTCATAGAGCTTAGAACATGTGTGGCTGCAGAATGAAGTTTTTGAGGCTTTGTGTTTCTTGGATGAAAAGAAATGTCCACAGCTGTAATGAGTGGTCTCTAATGCTGGATAAGAATAGAAACCGTGCTGATGTCTGAACAGAGACTTGTCTGTTTAGGCTAGGAGACGGGCAGCTCTGGTCCTGTGGAGGTAATGAAGATCAATAGTACAGAGGATAAGAGCAGGCTGTGATCCAGGAACTGTCTCACAGTCGCAGGCCAAGGCACTATTGATTTTACCTGCACTACCCCCATCTGATAAAGAGGCTTTCAGGCTCCTTGCGTGAAAATGCAAAGAACAAGACCTATGCTGAATCAGGGTTTTTTTTCACCTCACTCTGATCTCTCTTCATAAGAAAAAGCTAAGGCAATTATCCCTTTGAGAACGTTATAGCATTGCCAATGGACATCTTTTTTATTCAATAATTATCTGGATTTTTTTATATATATTGTCTTAGACAGTATATGTTCAAACGTTTTAGCATGTTTATGCCAAAGTGTGTTTTTAAAACAAGTCAACTGAGTGGGAGTTACTGTATAATTATGTTTATCCACTGGTAAGCCAATTGCCTGAAAGAAAAAGCAGAGCAAAATTATGAAATAGGTTTTTCAAACAAGCTGGTAATATACTCTTCCTCTGAAGTTACTGTTGGTGAGAGAAGCCAATGAAAAAAGGCTGAATAGGCTCTTGTAATTCACTATGTGGATAAATTGGCCCAGACAGGGGCCTGTGGCTTGCCTGGTGAGGCGTCTTCTTCAAGGCTGCAGGAACAGAGAAACAGAAGACTGAAAGTGGCACATTTGCAGCACTGCTGGGATCAGTGTGTGAAGGTGTTTGGTGGAGATTGCCCTTTTAGCATGGGCTAGCAGCCATAAAATTCCAGCTGTCTCTGCACTGTGCAAAGTGAGCAGACTGATTATGCAGTTTATATAAATGGAAAGTTAAACTTTCTCCCTATCCTAACCTTTAAAGGCATGAGGAGGTCAATGTAATGATGCAGAGAAACATAAAGGCACTTTAAAATTCAGCAAATGTTCCTTTATTTCATTCAACCAACATACATGCAGGGTGGCACGGTGGTGCAGTGGGTATTATTGCCGCCTCACAGCTCCAGGGTCTAGGGTTCGATCCTGAGTTTGGTTACTGTCTGTGTGGCATTTTGCATGCACTTGCATGTACTCCGGTTTCCTCCTGCCTCCCAAAAACATGCTGGTAGGTGGATTGGCGACTCTAAATTGCCCTTAGGTGTGAATGAGCATGTGAATGCATGCCTGTGACGCCCTGCGATGGACTGGTGTCCCGTCCTGGGTGTGTTCCTGTCTTGCTCCTAATATTCCCAGGATAGACTCCGGATCCACTGCAACCCAGATCAGGATAAAGCAGCTACTGAGGATGATGACAATTTAATGAACATACTGTGCATGCGTCAATATTTTAGTGTTGCACTGTATCTTACTCCATCCTGATGTCGTCCTTAACCTTTCTGTAGCCACAAATGAAGGGTTAATGAGATTATAGCTATACATAATTTTTCTGTCTGTTCAGCAAAAGGAGGCATAAGGCAGTTACTTGGAGTTATTGGAGATTTATTTTAAAGGACATTTCGTGAATATTATTTGGCATAGAAATACTATAAGCCAAAAAGAATCCTTGCTCTTGTATGCTACATCAAATCTAGTGTTCAAAATTAGATTAATTTAACCGAAATTACAATTAATGACTAAAAAGCTATTTGGTGTTAGCAGTGCAGTAGACTAATTTGAACTCCACCTAATGTGTGTAAGCATTGCTATGTCTATTTGATTAAGTGCTCTAATTAAAGTAGAGAGAATCTCAGCACTGCTTTCAGGCAGAGGTGATGCTGCTCACTTTTTGGTTTATTTGTTAACAAAGCGAATGGAGGGAGAATATTACTGCTGTGCAGAACTAGTGCCATTTGCCACTGTGCCAGGGCATCAGAGCCACATGGCACATTCCTCCCACTAATCCTCTTTGAGAGGAGGCATAGACCAAGAGCTTGTGGCAACAGACACACTCTCAATTTTTCTTTTATCTCTGTTCCTCAACATCACCCTTGAGGGTAAGAGATGTTGCCACAATGAGAAAAGATAAAACATTTAACATGATGCGGTGTCTGGCATCTCGAGTTAACCTGACTCCCGCCATAACTCCATGTGATTCATCAGCTCTGAGGTTCAGTCTCTATATCCTGGGGTGGCTTTCCTGTCAAAGAATTAATGTCCCAATTGACTTTGATCAACAAAATGTAAAATAAATTTTAAAATACATAAATGCCTGGGGTTTCCAAATATGTTTAGAGGTTGAATAGTATAAAAAATTCATATCATGACAACAGTACAATCCAATATCCCATTATTAATCTGTATCTACTTACATCTGCATTTTCAAAGAGGCTAATACTAAGTGATATAGTGCAGAGGCAGAACAAACATTAAATTATTTGGCTAGGAAAACTGCTAAAGTATTTTTATAAGGGACTTGCAAATACATTTGTTCATAGTCTTCAGTAGCTTATCAAAAGAAAATCCTATGATTGTCACCTGGTATGCTAGATGACCCCATTTTAAATATGCCACTGTCATGGGCGCTCCGCCGTGCATGGCTGTGCGCGTGACCACGCTAGGTGGACACCATGATGACGAGCAGCACACGCGAATGTGCATGTTGTGGTTCTGTTTTGTCATGGAATGTCCCCAGCTGTTTCTTGGCTGTTCCTAATTAGTCTGTGTACTTAATCCCCTGTGTGTTCATGTCCAGTGTCGATGACTGTTAATGTCAATGTCTCGGTCCATGTTTCTTCGATGCCCGTTTAGTATTGATCTGTATGTTTAGAGTAAATAAAAGCTTGCAATTGCATCCACCGTCTCTTAGCCTACCTCAAATGTGACAGCCACCATCAGCTATACCAGTATAGATTGTAACATTAATGGTATGACAATTTCAGATTTACTTTTTATGGTGTACCATCCCTACCAGTATATTTGCATCAGTTTACTGTGACATGGCACATGCCTTCTTCCTTGCCTTTGTCCCACAGTGGAAAAAACACTGAATCTCAGCAGGGCATCTTAGCGTGTTGTGCATTTTTACACTCCACCTTGGCTTCACTCTAAATGGGGGTGTCACGGGTGTTGGGCTCTGTAACCTCTCGCTATATTGTTCCAGTGACTGAAAATGGGTTTTTATTCTGGGCTGAAGATGAGATAAGCCAGTGTCAAGAATGCAAAAGTTCACTGCGGACATTCACTGGGGGTTGTTGTAATGGAATAAATTCACATTCCCTCACTCTGCCTTCTTCATCTCCTAGAGGCAAAACCCTACCCTTCTTTTTCATCTGCTCTACCTCCGTCACCTTCTCAATTTTATTATGTTTAGCACCATATCTCTACCCTTTACAATTTTCATGTTTCAAAAAATCTCATTACATCTTTGCCTTTCATTCTGTCCCCATTGCTCTCCTACAATTTCACCCCAAATGTTCCCTTTCTCTTTTCTTTTTCCCCCCCAATGCCAGTCCTCCTGCTCTGCTGCAACTTTGTGAATGCTGCTGTCATTAGGATGAAGTATGACAACCTTTGGGAATTCACTTTTCTTCAGTGGAAAACCAGCAGTGCTCGACATGGAGGTCTCAGAGCAGATTGGTTATGTAAAAACCATTCTGCAGTTTAATTATTCACCTCACACACTCTAACCCATGTTAGCTTGTGTGTGTAGGTGTATGTGCTGCACATCCCTACTGTATATGACCATATCCAACAAAAATCAGTCAATTACTCATCCCACCTATAAGAGTGTGAACTATGAGACCTATCAGATTCTGCCCGGTGTGCAGCATGTGGGATTACAGTATGACACCTCAGTGCTATCAGGCTCATTTCATCCCACAGACTGTCTCTTTCCCTCTGCATCTCACTTTTCTGGGGTCGAGCGCCTATAAATATAGCTTGGATAAATATGGTCACAGCTGTTAAGCAGTTCTGACACTTTACCTCCAAATGCCCCCAACATTGTGCTGGACACCTATAAATTCTCAAGAACATTGGGTCTGTTTGATAACAGGGAGCATGTAATTGCACAACACTCGGATATTACTGGGATTCCTTATATTCCCTCCTCCTTTCTCTCCTCCATCTATTCCCTGCTCCCTAATTGGTGCTTTTCAAAAATCTATAAAATACCATGTACTCTAATTTTTACCAAGATATTTCAGTGATCTTTGCAGATTGTTGGTTATGTTAGGCACTGTATAGTACACATACATTGGGTATTTTTGAAATAATTAATGAAAAATGTCTAATGGCAATTTACAAAGTCAACTCCAGAATTATTGGCATCCTTCTTGAAAATGAGCAAAACCAAGTAGCCTATATAAAATAAACTTGGACAAACAAATTTTGAGCTTGGACATATGGGAATGCTGTATAGTTGAATTTTAACTCCTTATTTCTTTCAAACATAAATAAATGTAATAAGTAGTGTGATTTTCCCCCCCTGCAAAACACTGGTCTCAAAACGTTTGGCACCCTCACACATTTAATATTTGGTGAAGCCTCCCCTATAATGTCTAACAAGGTTGAAAATACTTGTAGAGGATCTTGGACCACTCCTCCATGCAGAACATTTCAAGCTCCTTTATATTCTTAGGTTTGTCAAATGTGACAGCCCTCTTCCGTTCAGACTTTTCAATAGGGTTCAAATCTAGATATTAAGATGGCCATTGCCCTGATTTTGCGGTCCTGCAACCATTTCTGTGTTGATTTCGATGTACGTTTGGGGTCATTATCTTGTTGATGGCCAAGTATTAAATTCCTGGAAGAAGCAACCAGGTTTTATGCTAAAATATCCTGGTACTTCATAATGCCATCATTGTCACAAGAGCCCCTGGAGCCCCTAACCGCAAAACAAACAGTCTCAAAGCATCAATGATCCACCACCATTTAAGAGTGTGTTTGGGCTTTGCCTTGTATGCAGTCCCCTTTTTTCCACCAAACACGCCAAACATTGCAGTTCTAATGAGGTTTGGTGAAGCTAGTCCAGAATTTTGTGGGATGCTCTCAGGAAGTAGCCCTAACTCTTGCAAACGGCTTGTTATGGAGTAGCGTCCAAGAGTTGATTTTGAAACTTGACAACCCCAAGAATCAACTAAACTCTGCAATTATGAAAATGTGATCTTTGAATTCTTCTTTGCATTCATCACCATCCTCCTCACTGTACGGGGACAGTATATTCATGCGTCCTTTCCTGGCAAATTATCAACTGTTCCAGGCTTTTGAATCTTTTTTTATTATTGCCATCATTGTGCTTAATGGTATTTTTAACTGCTTATGTATTTTTGATATCCATTACCTGCATGCCAATAACCATCTTTCTCTTTAAAGAAAACGTGAAATGGAAAGTTCTAACGCCTTTTTTTCCGCAACTTGATGTATTTACGAGTGAAACAGCATATTTGGGCGGGCGGGACTTTGGTTTTATCGATCGGGATTTGACTGGCTTGTGAAAAGTAGGCATTGCAAAAAAAAAAAAAAAAAAAAAGGAAGTGAGATTTAGACGCTAGCCTCCAATCAACTCACCTCCCACAACACCATCGGCACTTGAGGAGGCGAACGCGGAGGAAATCCTGCTACTGCAGGAGGAGGAGATGGAAGAAAAAACTAAAATTTCATCCCAGGAGTGAGGCCATATTTCATTGAGCCAGCCGGTAACGGAGATGGTGACACGGATGCCAAGGCTAATGTTTGTGTATATTTAGACTTAGACATCAGTTTTAGCGTAGTTTGCCTACTTACCTTCAAACTAGATGAAGCCCAACGGTGTACACTGATGGAACTGTCATGTCCGTCAGCACCAACATGTCGCTAAACCCCATCTCGTACTGCATTAGGCTTTTGAAGCAGTCCGGGGTTAAATGCCTCGTACACAACGCCGAATTCCCTGTTATTCCTCCCTCTTCAAAATGTAAAAATTCGAGCCACCGGGCCCGTATTGTCTTCCAACTGTCTCTTTTGCCATGATACAATGCCTCACCCCTTTTCTCTTTTCCATCTCAGAACAAGGATAAATATTCTCTCCTCCTATACTTTTCAAAACTATTTATAGTTGGTCAATCAAAATGGGAAAAATATGAGTTTATTGTTGGTTGTATACTAGTCTCCGCCTCGGACACTGACCCTCTGATGTATAATGTACACTTGGGCCCTGCAAAGACCATGGTATTTTGGGGAAACAAAGGTTTTGGTAATGAACAACCAAAAATGCACTTTCTGCCCATAATGCTGCTTGCTAATCGGTATCACTGCGAGTGCGAGCTAACTCAGGGGGGAGAGGGAGGTGAAACATGACCCATTAGTGAAAGATTACGTACAAAGAAGAATTTTGTCTTTTAAGTGATTAGGACAGATGAACCGTGCACAATCTGATCAAGGACATGAGCTAACAAGGTTAAAAAAAAAAAGGTCAGTTTTGATTTCAGCTTGTCTTTAAAAGCTCTTTGCAGTAGCCTACTTAATTGTAGGACTCAGGAGTTATCTTACTCTTGTACATTAGATAGCTAATAACCTGTTCAACAAAAGGAGAAGCACTTTGCACATCAATAAAAGCATTAGTCATCTTTGAAATCAGTGTTTTGCAATCGGTTGCTGTTTTGGCATTTGGTAATTCCACCTTTTATTTGAAATATTTGTAGTTTCAAAGTGTGTATATTGGCTAGCTAACTGTGCCAAGTTGAAGTATAGTGACTTGGTGTGTCACTTAAGCTAGTATGCTCCAAAAACATCGCCTAATTTTCAACATAAAACATTGTGGAAAATCAATTGGTGCATGTGTGTCAGCAGTCACAAAAGGAATAAAATGCTAGTTACACAAGAAATTTGTTTGTCTCTTTAACTGGTCACACAACGTGGAAACAACTGACATGAACAGATTTGACAAGATGAGCTGTTCACACCAGCATATAAAAACTTGGGAGAGCAGTTGGAAGATCACCGGAAACTTTACCCACTGCTTTTGGAGAATTTTGTCTTTGGAGAACAAATTATGGCATTTATTTGTCACTTTGCAGCTGAAATGGCACATTTGTCAAGGCTGTTTTTCATTTATCATTTTGAATTAGTGTCGAGTTTCCTAGCTAGCGTTACTTTAGTACAAAGTTGTGTCTAACTTCTCTTGACTGTTTTGACTTCTATTCCATCTTGTTATTGCTTTTTTTTTTACTTTTATCATTGTTCTATGCAATCTGGAAAGCACTTTGTAAACCTGTTTTAAAAAGTGCTATATAAAAGAAATACACTTTTTTTATTACACTCGCTTGCACTGTATGTTCATTGCAACCATGGGCCAGTACAGTATGCAAATGTATTACTCATGTAACAAATAAAATATGTGATTTTGAATGGCTTGTAAAAATAGGGATTCTTCTCACAGCTGAACTGAAGAAACCCCATTTGGTACGGATTTCACATCTCAGTGTTGCTGCAACTCCTTAAAACTTTAAAAAGCACCAAAATACAGGAATACTCAATTATCATAGAGGTACCCTTCAAAGGGAGTGAAAAGCATTTTCTCAGCATACTCTTTGCATCAGTTTTAGTTCACAGAGAAAAGAAAGGCAGAGAATTAGAGATAACATTTAGGAAATGATGAACACAAATGACTTTTGGTTCTGGCTTCTCAAGGTAGAAACGGTCAATTAGTGATGTTCATGCTCCATAAATATTCTTCCGCTAAACTAAACATGTATAAGATCATAAGAAAGGCAAAGAACAGTAGTGGCCAGTTCCACTATTCTAAGGCAATGTTCGTCATCTTTCAACCAACGTTCAGGTAAAATTCCTACAAGTGCACTGGGGCAAAAGTGTCATTGTTTTAATTAGCTTCAGAGCATTTTCCAAAATGAATTAATCAATCAACTACCCTTTTAAGAATGGCCCTGTTAATTATGTGGCAGGAAAATGGTTTCCATTATGATATAAATTATGTCCCATTTTCTAATTTACTCTGTGAGGCATAATAAAAATTTGAGAGTGGCATGGGGGTGTACAAAGGGTTAGACAACCCTTCCACTTTTGGGAGGAAGACATTCATTTGTGATTGCTGACATAGAACACTCAGCAGGCTGGCAGGCTAATTCATATATTTAGTCGTACTGATCCACACAACATGGTCACACTTTCAAATTCACAACAATTCGCATGACTCAATTCATATGAAAAGTTATGAAAATTAAGGTTTGGGAGTGGTGTCAGTGTTCATACCTCTTGTTGCAATGTTATTTGTATGAAATCAAACAAAATCCAACCACATAACCCTGGCTTGTTTGAATTCGCATGAATTTTTCATGAGATTAAGCTCCATTCACACCTCTTCAGAGAAAGAATGAAGACCAGGATGATAATTCATTCAACATTGGTTCAGAAAAAGGTGAAGGTTAAAAGTTAAAGGTTAGAAATGATAAAAGGGTAAAGGCTAAAGATTAAAATATGCATGTGTGATGTACCTGATAATGTAACTTTGTTTAGGTGCTTGTGATGGTATGGGTTGGCCATATTTGTTTTTGGACCAACTCATTTTAGATTTATATTATTATCTATATTGAATGATTGGTATATTGAAATTTAATTAAGAGCATATGTATACCCATTTACTTGACAATATATGACTGTATATAGCCCTACACACGTTATAGCCCATGTATACTAATTTTGTACATATGTAAACAACACCAGTTCTTAACTTCACATCAACATTGTGAACCATTTAACTCATACATTTCTGTTCTTGTTTTTGTGGTCCCCTTGGGAAAGAGTTAGAAAAGACGACCTCACCTCTGTTAAAAAAGAAAATAGGTTCCATAGTAATAGAGAGTGAAAATGTTTGACTTGAGCAAAGAGGGCCATCATTCAAAATCAGAATCTGAGCATAATATTATCTTGCAGTGCGCTAATGTGCACAAATTGACCCATTTAATTTCACCAGTTACAAATGTGACCAAATGTGAGTTTGTAAAGTTCTAAAATAGTTGTTGATGTGCATTTAGCTGAAATGTATGCCATATATTTATTACATTTAAAATCATAGGTTGTATTCATTTCCTATTAACATGTTTATGTGAATGGGGTAATTGATCACATGAGCTGAGCCTTTTACTTCAAATGTGCACCTAAGAAAGAAGATGTATGCATCAGAGCCCTATAAAACAAATTTATATAAAAGTAGTATAAGACTACAACTACAGCTACCATATTTGGTACATATAAATCTTTAAATGGTCTATTATTGATATTTTAATAAGATTGTACTGTCACATTTATATATGTAAACATAACAATTGGGATAACACATGGCTCATTGTCAATACAAAATGTAATTTTAAACAATTTGGTCTAATTGATCAACTGATGCAAATTTGAACTATTTTAAACTTACATTTTCACTAACGTTTACAAAAGTGTTACTGAAAAGGTATACAGCTGTGCCATAAGGCTGGCCAAACAATAAATTTCATGTGCTCACAGAGGAATGAAGTATTTGGAATTAAATAGATCAAGTAACTGAAAGCTATTTGTCCATTCACAAGGCACCATAATCAGACACATAAATTGTGACAAGGAGAATCTACCCAAGTGCATAAGCCCAGTCAGAGCACTGAGCTCCAATTCAGCTACAAGACATCTGGGTGTTTTCTGGCCTGTGGAAACATGTCTACTTCCATCAGTGGTCAGTGTCCAGTATTGGTTTCTTACTGTGTAAGTTACTTCTTACTGTGTCTCCATGTCTGAAGAATAGAAAGCAGCCATGGGTCCACTCTTGGGGAAACTACTGGGTTGTTGGGATGCCAGGGTGTCTTTTTTATTCTGGGTTTTTCTGTGAATCCCCTCATCAGAATGACTGGGGTAAGTACCCTGCTAACAGACTGAGATCTGGGAAACAAATATGCAGCTAAGAGCAAAATTTAATTTAAAACATTTAATTAAAAAAAATTATGGGTCTGATATGTACATGGCTCTAGAAAGTGTGGCCTTTCCTTGACACATTCACTTATTTACTCTGTTGCTATGATAAAACGTCTCACCTTTTTTCTCTTTTCCATCTACAAAAGAAAAAGGGGGGCGGGGGGGAAATAAGATATGAGATTATCGTCATATTGTTGGTTGTATACTAGTCTCCGCCTCAGACACTGACCCTCTGATGTATAATGTACACTTAGGCCCTGCAAAAACAGGTGCAAATGTGATAACCCCCCACAGAAAAACATGTAAGCTAATTTACTAACAGGGCAGTGGTGGCTCAGTGGTTAAAGACAAGGTGAAACAGTTTTAACGATTGAGATTTGATTTGCTTGTGACTCGGATGCTGGAAGCATCTCAACGTGTCACAATGATATTATTTATTTTTGGGTGAAATGCCTCGTAGACAACGTCGAATTCCCCGATAATCCTCCCTCTTCAAAATGTATAAATTCGAGCCACCAGGGCCGTAACCAAGGTATTTTGGGGAAACAAAGGTTTTGGTGATGAACAAACAAAAATGCATTTTCTGCCCATAATGCTGCTTGCTAATCGGTATCGCAGTGAGTCTGAGCTAATCCGGAGGGGGAGAGGGAGGTGAAACATGACATAAAATTATTGGTTCTTGGGTTTTTTTTGTGTGTTTTTTTTTCTTTTTTCTCCCATGCTACCGGTGACGTAATCAAAAATCAGAGTCTGTTTAGAGGTTTAAAGTCGCCGCACTTTAGTAAAAGATTACGGACAAAGAAGAATTTTGTCTTTTAAGTGATTAGCACAGATGGATTGTGCACAATCTGATCAAAGACATGAGCTAACAAGGTAAAAAAAAAAAGGTTAATTTTGATTTCACCTTGTCTTTAAGCTTCTGGGCTACTGATTGGAAGGTTGTAAGTTCAAATCCTGGCACTGCCAAGCTGCCACTGTTGGACCTTTGAGCAAGGCACTTAACCCTCATCTGCTTAGCACAAATGTCATTTTGGATAAAAGCATTTGCCAAATGAGTAAATATAAAATGTCTACAGAAGATTGCATCTTTCATATGAGCAAAATACCACATCTTGTCTGTTCTGCATGTTTGCCCTAATAAATTAGCAATTTGGGGATTTTCTACTTAAAAGTGCAAAATACAGGGCGGTGTCAAATCAAAAAGATTAATTTAGCACCCGCAGTGTAATTTACCACAGCATGAAAGTTACTTTGAGAACAGCAAGTGCGCACACAAATTAATTAAGGTCAGGTATTACATTTGTGTTCGCCCATTTCTAACATTGGAAGACAAAATAAAACCATTCATTTCCAAATTGTTTTCTGGAAATTGTCTTAATATCTCAAAATAATGGGGAAAGTTTCTCAAAATTATCAATATACTGTGAAGTTGGTTTCAGATTCTATATTGGCCGCACATTCGCACCTCCGATGTCAATAGCATTAAGAGAGCCGCTTTACTTGACATCATTCACGCAATTATTCCCTGCATGTGTCCCATTTTGACTGGACTCGGCGACAAATGAAAAACATTTATTATAACTTCTTGAAACATCAAACGGGTAACATGAACACCGGTCGCATCGACATGACATTAAACAACGGAAGACAAACAGGACTGAAACACGAGGGTACTTCTACAAACATTAATAAGGGGAAACAAACAGGAAACAGCTGGGAACACAGGTGACACCACTTGGGACGTAACAGGGGCGTGCACGAGACCGGCACAAAACAAACAGAAGCGCGTGGCGCCGTCATCATGGAGACTGCGCCGCTCGGTCACATGCACCGCCGTGCTAGGCGGCGTGCACGTGACAGCATTCACAATTTAACAGATTGCACAGGCAATTTAGAGCTCTTTATTTGAGTAAATCAGGGCCTTAATGGGCCATACCTATCAGAATCTTATCAGTAACAGTTTCAGTGGCTAATCACACCTCAGTGTGTACGCATTTCTGTGCACCGGTTTTTATCAGTGTAGTGGGGAGACAAACTGCCATGTTCCCTTCGAGTGTGTGGTAGACAGACAACACGGCAGCCAGTCTGGATTGCTCTCGCTATTGCTCTCCTTTTATTCTGCATACATATTTTAGCACTGCACTAGATGTTTTCCAGCAGCTGCAAGTCCTCTCTGGCAAGTTTGTATCAGAGTTTTTTTTTCTTTGCAATAATAATTAAATAATACATGCTCACATGTGTGCACACACAACAATACGGTCTACTGCGCTATGAAACATTGCATATTAGTCAGTAAAACAGGCTGACCACTTCATAACATTGTTTATAACTAAATACTTTGTGATCATACAGTGTAAACTTCAGTAGGCCAGCAGCAGATAAATGTAGGCCAACAGCTTCAGGTAATGTTCACATCAACCATCAGAATGGGGAAAAAATTTGATCTCGGTGATTTTGACCGTGGCATGATTGTTGGTGCCAGACGGGCTGTTGAGTATTTTTAAACTGCTGATCTCCTGGGATTTTCACGCACAACAGTTTAGAGTTTACTCAGAATGGTACAATAAAGAAAAAACATTCAGTGAGCGACAGTTCTGCGGATCTTGTTGATGAGAGAGGTCAGTGGAGAATGGCCAGACTGGTTGGAGCTGACAGA
>JAOUQW010000027.1:7756381-7773481 GCA_028565825.1 Olivaichthys viedmensis
CTTAGTGATTATTAACAAACAACATGCAGGTGGGAACAATCACATCACGGGACAACAGACACGGAAACACAACATTAGCACGTGGCGGTCGTCGTCATGGCAACCACCACGCTATTGTCTCGCGCTCAGCCGGGCGCGTGACACTTTTCAGCACAGTATGAAATATTGTTAGGCCTGTTGCTTAAACCAGATAAAAAAAAACAGTTTGTTTGTTACTTGGACCTACTTTCTCATTTAGTTAAATGGTAGCATAAGTTCCTTGCCATGTTCATAGCCCATAAGCCCATTTGCTGCTAGGTCAGGCTCTCTTCTTGCAATGTATTTTATGTTCATGGCATCTAAATGTGATTGTATCCTATGCTGTTTATTTTACTAGTCATTATTACGTTAAACATATACATTTTTTGTTTCTGTTTTTAGTGGACTAGAGTAGGCATATAGAAAATACAAGTTAAGTATTCTTACATTTTTATCTAAGGCTGTAATTGTTACAACTATTTGCACTCAGGTTTAATTTTAATTAAATTTTTATTATTACAGCCTATAGCCTGGTATAACAATGTGTAACATTTTGACTGATCCGTTCTGATTTTCCCAAATAAAACTTTCTAATAATTAACTTTAGCCTAGGTGCATGGACTATGACAGATCGGAATGTCTGAATGGTTTTGCGGGTGTACTAGCCACATGTGTACAGTCAGCTCCAGAATTATTGGCACCGTTGATAATGTCTTTGCGGTTAATTAGCTTAATTTAAAAAACTAAATGAGCAACAGCATGCATTAATAAATGGTCTATAACTTAGAAGGTCAAATGGCCAAAAGACACAATGCTCTTAATTTAAAAAACATTTTTTATGACAGACTCCCACAGAGCATTAAACCCTTATATTTAATGACAGAGCCATTAATTGTTACACTGTAGCGGTGGGACGTAGGACATAGCCCGGGGTCAGAGCGATGTCGTCCTCTGCGGGGGTTGGAGGCAGAGCAGCATCGCTGTCCCCGAAGCAGAGCGATGATGACCTCTGCGGCGTCAGGGAGCCCAACCATGCCTCTCCTGCGGCGTCAGGAATCCCAACTACGCCTCCTGCAGTGCCAGGAAATTTGGCCATGCCTCCTGCGGCATCAGGAAACTCAGGTACACCTCCTGCGGCATCAGGAAACTCAGGTACACCTCCTGCGGCATCAGGGAGCTCAACCACGCCTCCTGCGGCATAGGGTAATCCAGTCTCAGCGGCTGTCATCAGCCCCCCCCAAAAAAACTCTGGGGGGCTTTCCCTCTCCTCTTCTGCGAGGCTTGCGCCCCGGGCGAATCGGCGTAGAGCGGCTGTTTCTGGCTCCCCAGCGCGGCTTGCTGTGTCCACATTGGGTGCCTGATTCTGTCACACTGTAGCGGACGGAGGACACGAGCGCAAGCCGATTCAAACAAACAAACATACATTTATTTATTTATTTATTTTACACATACATCAAACACACGTAACATCAAACAATCAGGCACAAACTGGACGGAAACAAGAGGGCTTTTTAAATGACATGCAGGTGGGGACAATCACATTACGAGACAAGGAATCACAAACACAAACAGAGGGCGCGTGGCAGATGTAATGCAATTGTAAATTCTTACAATGGTTAAACTTTGAAATTAATAGTTTTACTCCCACAAATTACATTTAAAATGTCAAATTTTTAAATAAATTTATTTGTAAACTGAGTCTGTTTTCATGTTGATGATTTTTGACATTGCATAGTATTAGATGTTTACAAAGCTTTGATCAGAATTTATTAAAGCTGTAAGTGGTGTTACTTATAGAAAGTGGCTTTATGTCTCAACAGATAGTTTCGGTAATCATAGTATTTATTCATAAAATTCTTGTGTTCATTTTAAACAACCATTACAAGGAAATTTATTATTAATTATTCATGTTTTTAAAAACAATTTCTGAAAAAAATACAACTTTTTCAGTTAATGTGAAATGCAAATCAAGTAACTGGTTTTCAATTAAGTCAACAAACCATAAAAAAAAGCTTCAAATCAGAAAGAACTTCTGAGTCTAACCCTCTTGTTGGGAGATCACGAATTCAAATCACTTCAAAAATTCAACATTTAATTCAAAATACTGGTACCACTGACAAGCATGCATACAAAATATTTAAAAATTGAAAAACCATTAAGCTCAGTTTTATAGAGCTAGAACTATGCCAGAAATTCCCATTGTTAAATATATTACAATATATTTTGAAAAGCAGCTATAAAAAAATTGTTTGCCCCCACAATGCTAGAATAACTCACACATTCACAACCGACAAATCAGACTGCTCAGCTGAGTGAAACTCTCATATCAAACGATTCTCCCAACACTTCAACACTCATTCTGTGCAATCTGCATAGAGCAGTTACTGTGTCAGCTTTGCATGGCTGTGCTGGGATCCTAATAGTGTGTCCAAGCAGATTTCTGCTGTTTTTAAATGAATAACAAACAGAGCATTCAGCTATAGCATCATTCTGGTGTAATCCTGTGGGTTATTTACTTATTAATATGAAGATAGGAAACATCAAAACCACAGCAGCCTCTCAGAGGCTATTTAGCTAGATGTGTAAAACACTATCATGCTTTTGGAATATAGGTATCTCGTGTTAATGAGAAAAAAACATGGGGTCAGTGATTCAACATATAGTATATGTATCCTGATTCTTTAACATGGGGAAGTATTATGAGTCTTGAGGCTTTGAGTTTTCTGGTTGTTTCTTTAATGTAATCTAGTGTTGGCTGTATGTGTGTGCCTGTTTGTGATTGTAGAACTTTTTGCAGCTGTGCTTTGTGGCTGTCTGTGTGAATGGTGTGGCTGCTGAGATGCTGAAACTTCTGAGCCTGTGGTCACTCTAACAGCAGATGGTAATGGTAAAATGGTCAATAGAGGCTAACAATCCAATATATTTTGTATTTGATTATTAAAAAGTATCTCATCAGTAAACAGGAAAGTCTGTTAATCAGTATCAATGAAGCAGTAATGAATTACTTTGAAGATGTTAAAATTTAAATCCTGACCACATCTGAGCAAATCCAGCATTTGTTCTTAATCACTTAGAAGTGTGTGTCAGTGTACAGTAATGGACCACAATTTCTGGTAGTCAGTCTGAGAACTGTTTAGCTTTACTCACAAACTGCAGGGTTCATTCAGAGAAAGTCTCTTTAGAAGCCACACCAGCTGTGCAGCAGTGTATGTGGGCCAGTATATGTATTGCCTGTGCCTAACACATTATTGGGGTTTAGTCTTATAGCTGCTGTCAGCACAGATTAGCAGGTTTGGGAGAGATTCTACAACCCTGGAGAGAGAGAGATTGAGAGAGATTGAGAGAGACAGAAATAGAGAGAAAGAGGGATGCATGGAGGCAGAGGTTAGTACTAGAAACCCAAAGCTGGAGCGTAGCTGTGGATGGCTCGGGCCGTCACCATGGCAACCCCATAAAGACCAGTCCCAGATGCAATTAGCAGCGCTTTGGGTCTGTGCTTTAATGATCGAGGTTGAAAAATAATGAGAGCAAGGAGCAGCATAAAACAAATACATAAAGGAAAACAAAAGAATGTCTAACCTACGTATTTAATAGCTGCTTTGAGTCAGGATGTGAGGTAATTGCAAGAGTCGAGAAGGGGATGAGTTGAGGTGGGCACGGATTGGACATGAGGGCAGCGGGGGTCTAATAGGAAATAGCTGAGCAATGCAAACAGTCCACGTAAGCAATACTCAGCCTCCCACCACGGTGTAGAGCAGCACAGAGCAGCAACAGGGATCAATATTAAAAAGCGGGCCATTTGATTTGGAACAGTGCCGAGGGATGAAGGCTAGGCCAAGGAGCAATTAGAATTGCAATTAGAGCACAGTGAAGAGGTTTCTCTTGTATATGGGTTAATACAGAATACAGAGTTCTGCCTTCTAATCCATTTCAGAGGGAAGGAAGGAGCCAGAGGGAGGGCGTCCAACCTACAGAGGGGTGAGTGGTGCATGCTGTGGCTAATTCTTATTCAGCTTAGTTAAGTTGCTAGCCCCCTTAACCTCCATAAAAAGGACAAGGACTGTCCTTCATATGTAATACATTCATGTTATTTTCTGAGTGACCTATCTATAATCATATCATGAGCTTCAGCCACTACTGACCATAGTCCACAGTTAGACCACCTTGAATAGCAACTCCTATGTGTTTTTTTTTTTGCTTCTGTTTGGAAGTTCTATACTGACATATTAATATCTCTGGTGCTGCTTTATCATCTCTCACAGCATCTCTCACATGCTGTTCACAGCTGTTGCAAATCCAGGAGTACTTTCTTAGCTTTGAGCTTATCCTACTGCTTCTCTATAATATGTGTATCTTAATCCAGAGAGACCCTTATCTCATCAAATTCTGAGCTAATTCCAACTTCCAGCTCTCCCTCCCTCCCTCTTTTCATCCCATGTACAGGTTTGTGTATTAAATGTGTAATTTAATTTCTGAATTATTGAAGTAATGCTCGTAAACAGATGACTCATCTTCTCCAGCAATTAAAATTTCCAGCAATTGTATTCATTGCTTTCCTTTTGAAAAGCATGTAATAACTATTGTTACAATGTATGATCTGAATGCTTTTACCAGTATTTTCTTTTGAGTTATAGCTGAATAGCTGGTGGAAGTGAATAATGATGGCACAACACCCTCGAGAAATGTTTGACCCTCTAGCGGGGTATCTTACATTGGAACTAATTAAGTACTAGTCAGAGCATCAGGAACACATCATTAGCTTTGAAAAACATCAAATGGAACTGCAGCAGTAGCCCGTAGGTGAAGACATCAGAAGGTTTAATGTGCATCGTTGACTTAGTCCAGTCTTCCACTCTGAGACCTAAAGTGACCAGTGACTATGAAACTGCCTCGTTCAATGGAAATGAGGCTGTGTGTTTGGTTTGGACCATGTTTGCATTAAGAAAAAGAAAGCCATTACTTTTTGCTCTGCACAAAGCAAAGGCTCTCACTCACTCATGAGGAACTATAAGGTTAAAAGGTTGAATTTGTGGCACCATTTTGGCAGGAGTTTTAGTTGAGTTGCCCAAGTTAAATCATAAGGGGTGCTTCATTTGAACTTGATCTCATGAAAAATTTGTATGAGTTTGATTGAGCGAGCGCAATGTAGATTTAGATGTGGCAATGTAGATTTTTACAAATCTGCAAGCGTGAGACTGTTTCTTTCTTTATAAATCACCTGTCATACATTTTACAGCTCCAAGTGTATTACAGCACATGCAAAAATTAAAACATGAGTAAAACTAAATGGTTACCCTTAAAAATGTGGTAATTGTTTATGTAATTGTGTACATTAAAAAGAGAACATTTAAAAAAGAAGAAAATGAACTAACAACTAAGCAGTGTTGGAATAATGATGAAAATATAACAGTATTTCTAAAGTATAACAGCATTTTTAAACAAAATACAAAACTAAACTTTTACTAAAGTGTCTCTAAATAAAAATAAAATCATTAAATTACATATTTATTTTTAATTTTTTAGTTTTTATTTTCAATATCCATAGGCATGTTAGTTGAGCTTAATGATTATTTCAGTGTTACAGACAAACAATCGAATTGAAAACAATGTGAAGAAGAATTAAGAAGAATGTGGACAATTGGATTAAATTAAAGTAGGCTTTATTGGCTCTAGATTGAGTTTAATTAAAGAACATTGTTTTTCATTTTTGCTCCATCCTCAGTTCTAAGCTGTAATAAAGCCACCCTCTGTCCTCAGGAGTGCTGTTTACTGCATGACATATCCCAAGGCTCCTCTTGTGTAAAATGTCAGTTCTAAACTGTTATGCAGTCGTCATTATAGCAGCATTAGAATGACGCAAATGACAAGTTTGTGGCATTCCAGCGCCTCACCAGAACAAGTTAGTCATTACAATACTGTGTGTGTGTGTGTGTGTGTGTGTGTGTAGGGGGATACTCTTCATCACTAGTGCTCTAACTACTGCCAAATTAGTTAGACAAGCTGTATTTCAGTATATCTTTTCTTCAGAGAAATCCACTATTTTTAACATTCTGCTGAGCAGGTAATTTTTTCGAACTAACTAATAAGAGTTTGTTTCCTGCAGGAAATGCAACATTTTTCATAGTGCTTCTCTCTTTTGCTTTTCAGCGCTTGTTTCATCTTTAGAGACCAAAACATATCTCAAAAAAGTGGTTTTGATGTAGTTTTTACAGGAATGTGACTGGAGGCATTGTTCTATAGTCATCCAACTGTCGTATTGAAGTTCCCAATGCTCTATACTTTAGCTAAAAATCACCAACAAATATATATCACCCCAAGACATGGCATTACTTTAAATATTGTTTATGATATGATCTTGATTGCAAAGTTTCTGCCTGATCGCTCATGGATACCAGAAAACCGTAGAGAGATGTTTTACTGTATTTCTCCAATGTTTTAAAGTTGGATAAAACTACATAAGAAAATCTTTGGAAAGACTTTATCCTGTCTGTCTCATTCTTTATTGCTCCAACAACTGGCCTTAGACTCCCATTAATAAATTTGTTTGTAGTAAATGGGTTTTCTGTTCTTAAAATTCTTGTCCCTGGTAATCGCACGTACGCTACAGATGCTGCAGATAGAGATTAGGTTGAAAAAAAGCTGGAGTATTCCTTTAAATGGAATAATCTGACTAACAAGATAACACAGGTACACCAGAAGGCATCAGAGTAGCAGGGCTTATAATCATACACTTTTGCACCTTCACATTTGAAAACAGTAGGAGACAGTATACACACAGACACACACACACACACACACAATATCATTTTGTTTTATTGTTGTGCGGCGGGCCTGCTGAGGGTATCATTTGTTGTGTCAGAGCAAAGCGGGGAGGGAACTGAGCTAAACAGAATCAGGCTGTGCGCTGGTATCGCTGCATTGGTAATACCCGGGCAAAGGCATGCATTATCTGTTTGTGTGTGGAGAAAGCAGTGCGCTCTTTAATCTCCATGTCATTACAGAGCTGCCTGTAGTGAGCCATGTGTGAGAGGATATGGTGAGGGGCGAGTCTGGAATTAACCCACACAAAGGGTGAAACACAAAAGCTCCTATTTCACCTTCACCTGTGGAATGTTCTCCACCCACAGCCATGACCCAAGAGTCCCAGCACCCACTGACTACACCAACACTTATTCATATGATTATTCACAGTAAACTCCCAGGTTGCATCTGACAAAAGCTTGTAGTCCATCAGGAGGTGGGATGAGAGTGTAAATGATTTACAAGGCAGATCTGACATGTCCATAACTTGGACCCGGCTCCATTATGAAAGCAGAGAAGGGGGCAAGTAAAAAATTGATGTGGCCTATTTTAGCAGGCAGAGAGAAAGAAAAGGAGAGGCAGGGATCAAGAGAGAGGGAAGTGAAAGAGAAAGAGTGCTAAAGTATGCTAAAAGAGATAAAAAGAATGTGAGGAGTGAAATGTTAGTAGTATTGACAAGCTCCTTTATGTGTGCATGTGTACTTTATGTATATGTGCAATGTCTCTTTGTATGTTTCAAATGCCTTATTCGTATATCTGCATGTATGTTTGTTTTCGGTCTGCTTGTCGCTTTCTGGGTGGGTGTGTCTTAAGACTGTAGACAGATGAGTGCTGTTTATGTGATGTATGTGTGTGCTTCTATTCATTTTGCGAGTTTGTGTGCCAGGCCTAGCAGCAGGCTCAGAGCTTCTGCTGTCCAATTAAAGTGGAGGCATCAGTGAGTTAGCTGAGGGAGGGACAGTGAGGGAAAACAGTGTGGCTCCTGTGTTAGCCTAGCTTTATTATTGTAAATTCCTGCCTGCCCCGAAAGGCCCATTCACCCAAACCACCTCCTAAAACACACTTACACATTCACAAACACACACACACACACACACACACAGACACACATACACGAAAATCCACCTCGCTTTGATTTGCTCCTGTCCTCACTGCACACAGCAAATGGCTTTTTCCCCTAGAAACTTTCTCTAGCATGGTCGTGAGCCCCATGCAAAGCAATTCACTCTCTCTCTGATGTACTGCTTTTTCATTTTTTAATTACTTCTAGTGTTATTGATTACTCATTTACTTATTATGTAGCACTCCTCTTCCTCTATAAGAGCCCAATATTATTTGCTCTTGCTTTTCAGCAGTGGTTGTTCACTCATGATAGCTTTATCACTTGTGAATTAAAGCACCAAAGGTAAAATAAAAAAGTAACAATATACATTAATAAATCATATCAGGTTATGCTTTCTTTGCAATAGAACCCCCAGATGAAATAACACTAATTCACACGCAAAATAGCAAGTGTAGGAATATCAATAAGGTTTAGGAGAAGGATAATGCGGAATAATAATGAGGTTTGTGCTCATTATGGTATTATGTTGTGTTTCTTCCTATAAGATCAAACCTAAAGTAATTGAGATAGTTTGACTTGAATGTAGATATTTAAAGCCCCCCTTTTAGTTAAAAAATTCACCCATCAGCTCCATTCTCTTTCAAGCAAGAGAGGCCAAATGTAAGTTCATAGAGTCCAATATTCTTTATCTGCTCTGAGTATTCTCTCCAGGGACTTTTTTTTTTTTACCTTCTCCAGAGATTTACTCCAGAGGCTCTTTCATGCATTTCATGTGCAGGACGCTTATCAACCCATCAGTTCAGCAGGCAGAGATGTATTACTACTTTCACTGAGGCATGAGCAGCCTTCATTCTTTTTCTAAGCAATATTCCTGCATTTCCTGAAGCCATCACAAAATTCCAGACTCAGAGTGATTAACAGTTGTCAATCTACATGGTTCCCCTTAAGATAGGTTTCAGGAAATTATAACATTTTGTAAATCACTTTTAATAGCATAATTCTTTTTTGCATATAGTAACTTCACACATTACATGATGACAAACCCACATGGCTGCAAAACTCTAGTGCTCTGTTGTGAGGTTTTAGAGGTGTTTAGTGCCTGGGTTTCATGCCAAACATGAGTAATGACAGTAAAACATCTGAATACGCATGCTGTAGCATCATGCTGGATTTGATGAGTAGCTATGTGGTGCCGATGGTGAACATCCAAGCATAAAATTAAGGCAGAGCAGATACTGCCTAAATATAGTTTCTGAAAACAGACACATACCCATGGTTAGGTTATGTGCATTGACACAGTTGATAAGATCATTATTTCACATATCTTTGGGCATTGCTCTAATCTCATCAACACATCTCCTTAAAATAAATAAATTAATAAATAAAAACAATAGCCCAGGGTATTTGACAAAATATATCCAGAGAAGACAACACCTCTCTTTAGAACGGAGAAAAAAGGGAGCAAGAGCTTATGGGGAGGCAGGGACGAAGAATGGAGGGTGAGATATAAAGTGGATACAGTAAAGAAGACAGAAACCAAATGTGAATAAAAGGAAGAAATCCTGTCTCAGTGGGCTCAGGGATCATAGATTTTTTAAATTTGTTCTTTCTCTTGGCTCATACTTCCCACTTTCTTGAGAATAAATTGAATTCCAGGTTTATAATAAAGGGAAAGATACTGGCAACTTTCCCTATTACTTTTCCACACAAGTTTTCTACAAAAATTAAGATTTCAGACTCTGAACACAGTAAGACATGGTCCTTTATCAAGTCTTGGGTCTTGGTGCTCCTTCATGCATGCAGCATTGTGTATGGAAGGGAGGCTTCTCAGGGGACTGTCCTTTGAGCTGCATAGTAAAGTAAGCAGGAGGCACCTTTTATTCAAGCTTTAGCAGGGAATTGATTTTTACTGCGCTAGCTTCCCACAATGCTTGATCCCCGTTCACTATCACTCCACTGAGTGCAACAGCACAATACAATATACCCTACATATGAAAAAATACAATAGAAACACTATTGTCAATACAGCAGCTCTACAAATGAGGTAATATCTCATCAAAATAAAAATAAAAGATCATGGCTACATTTGGTGAGTTTCTGAAGCAATGAGATGCTGTGGTTTATTCCCATATAGGAAAGGAACATAGAAGTGGAAGTCCCTCAGATAAATGTATCCACCAAGGATGAAGTGTGGAATGGATTAACATGGCAGAGTTGTTTTTTCCCTGAAGGCAGCATCACACTTCAGCACCAAGAGAGAGATTGAGAACAGCAGGGACCGAAGCAGGGAATAGTGACAACAGAGAAGCCATTCTCAAACTACACTCTATATATATATATATATATATATATATATATATATATATGCCAGGTGCTGAATGAGTCATCATTTCATCATCATGGAAATTGGAGTAAAGATCATTATGTTCAGTGTTGGTACTTTTATGATACAATATAAGTGTCTTGGTCTTTCAAGAGCCATTAGTGGGAAGCAATACAAGACTGAATCGTTATTCAGGATGTGTCACCCAGGGTTAAGTTGATGTAATTAGTGAGTGATTTACTGAAAGATTTAATAGCTGTTAGAGCACAGTAGTGTCTAAGTTTGTATGCGTGTGTGTATTACGAAAACGCAGCACCTATGATTTGAGGTTCAGATCAGTAAACAAGAGACATGAGCTACAATGTCCAGCTAATCACTGATAAATTATGCACAACCCAGTGTAGTGTAGTATAGCATAGGGATACATCCTTATGGCTTGTGATTGTGGGGTGGGCCTTCCTCCATCAGACCATAATCTTCAGCCTTGTCACATGCGCTTCTACCCTCTTCTTTTATCTTTATGCATTCAGTTCATCGTCCTCTTCACTACCTTCTTTTCATTCTCTCCTTTGCTTCAGTGCCAGTCCTGCCCCTTGACTATTTCTTCTTCTCTTGCTCCTGCCTCTTTCTCCTCTTAGCTTTCCATATCTTTCTCAACTTACTCTGTTGAGTTCTAATTGTCCCTCATATTCCCTTTCATCTTCTTCTCTTCCTCTATAGTCACTCTTTCTTTACCTTTGTCCCATTCTTTCTCTGGTTTTGCACTCTCGCCAGTGTTTGAGATTCACACAGGGCCTTCATTAATCTCAGAGCCAGCTAGGCTGGGTAATTGAAAAGCATGTGGATAGCAGGAGTCAAACGGCTGTGGATTTATCAGATCCACATGGCATCTGAACGCCAGAGCGTGCCAGCTCCCAGCTCTCTTACTCTCTGTGTCTGGGAGTTATAGAGTAAGGCTACATTCACATTACCAGGTTTTTGCCTTAATGTGACACAGATCAGATTTTTTCAGTTCTGTGTGGGCATAAAAATCTGAGCCACTTTCATATGTGGTCCTATATCAGATACATATCTGATGCGTGGCCATGCGACATGAATGAGAATGGTCAGATCGGAATTCATGTGGCTTTTTCCCCAATACACTTTAAAGCGCATTCGCATATCACTGTCGTCTTCATCCAGTGTTGGCAAAACAACAATGGAGCATAGCAACAGCAGTGAGTATATTCAGTGGAAGGATGGGGAAATTGTTGATTTACTTGATATTTGGATAAATGAATTTTGGGATATTTGGGGAAATTAATCGATTCAAGGTAAACCTACCGAAACCGAGTAGTATTCGAAACAATTGGCCATAAAATGGCAAAGCGCATCCACAAACAAACGTGGCTACAATGCTAAATTAAAATAAAGAGCCTTAAGTTCAAGGAGGCAAAGGACTTGAATCAACATAGTGGTCATGGTTGCTCAACGTGCCCTTTTTGCGAACTCGAATTCGAGCGCATTTTGGGTGATAAACCCACTTGTTCTCCCATAGAAATACTCGACAGCTCTTGTGCCGAAGTTATTGATATCGATCTACGCATGCGTTTCAGGGTGACAGGTGCGTTCACATTAAAGACAGATATAGGTCACCTGCATTTACGAATGTAAACCGTCAAGATCGACAGATAATCTCTGAGCAAAAAATCGGAATTGAGCATTGAAACTTGTAATGTGAACATAGCCTAAGACCACTGGGAAATATGCAAAAAAAGAGAGCAGGAAAACGATTGGGTTAAATCAGGCTTTGATTTTGGGGAGAGAGATATGGAGCAGGTGGTGAGTAAAGCACATTTCGTTTTTGGTGAAGGATTTAATTTTGTATATTATGGTGAGTAGTAAATGCATCATAGCATAAGATTCGGCCAGTTCAGATGTCCCCCACTTAAATGGATTGACTTCTTTTTTCTCTTAGTTATCATAGCTAGCTAGTTATAGTTTTGTATATGCACCCCACTCCAACTAGTTATAGCTAGCTAGGTAGCTTAATTAATCATAGATAATCACAGCTAATTATAGTTAATTATAGCTAGCTAGTTACCCTGCTGAAAAATCCAGCTTGGTCTGACCAGCTACCAGCTGCCAAGCTGGTCAAGTGTTATTTTCTTGAAACAGTGTGTCTACAATGTTACATTAGTAGCGGTAATTCATAAACTGTTTCCATCTACCAGCTTGACCAGCTCAGCCTGTGTTTTGGCACCTGGTAGCTGGTTAGACCAAGCTGGATTTTTCAGCAGGGTATACAGCTGCATCACATTTATGCATGACAATTTTATAGTAGCCAGCTAGCTTTGTTGTGAAACATTTTCTAATGTTAGCTCAGCTAACTTTGTTTTGGGGTTTTCTGCAACGTTAACTATCTAGTTTGTTTAGGTATATTAAATTGACTTTCAAATATTAATAAAGTGCTATGGTCAATGAGCTCAATGATTGCTGAATATCTGTAAAGGTAAGGTTGCCAGATGTTCTGTGTTCTGCTGTTGCAACTCAGATTTGCATCAGCTTTGCAACAGTTCCTCTTTCAGACTCTGGGCTCAGACTCAATTAATGGCAAAACATGGTCTTTTGTCAAGTCTTGGGTCGTGGTGCTCCTTCATTCACGCATGCAAGCATTGTGAAAGAAAGGGAGGCTTCTCAGGGGGGCTGTCTTTTGAGCTACGCAGTGAGCAGGAGGCACCTTTAAAAATAAAAATGTCAAAGCTTCCACTTGAATAAAACTATTTAAAAGCACTTATATAAGAAACTAGAAAACTTTATATATTAACTCTGCATTAATAGGTTTAGTTTGTTCTAATATTAGTGTTATATTTTGAGGCATAAAGCACTTAAGCACTTCAAATAGACCCACTCATGCAGTCTTTTGGTGTGTGTGTCTCTCTCTCTCTCTTTCTCTCTGAAACCATATGGGTTTGGGCTTGTCCCCAGCAATAAGATTTGAGTCTGGTCTACAGCGATGAGATGGATGCTCAGAGATGACAGTGCAGACAGTTTTGAAATGTGTTTCCTTGCCGTGGGGTTATGCACCCCATGTTATCTTCTAAATGCCCCCTCTTACCAAAAGAAGACAAGAAAAAGGGAAGAATGAGGATGGAACAGTCTCAGTGAAGAATTCGATTGTTAGCACACTATAATTTATCCCAATTCTTGAGTTTGCTAGTTTAACGTCACACATTCTAATTTGATGGTTACTTTATTCTTAGCCTAATTTGCTTCTTTCATAACAAACAATTTTCCTACTGGCTTGGTTCCACATGTTCAAATCAGAAAAAAGTAAGATCAGTGTTGGACTGACATAAATATGGAAAATAAAGGAAGAACTTTGTGGCAATAAAAGGATTGATGGACCAGTATCCTGTGATTTATTCTCAGTTCAAAGTAAAACTCTTGTTGTAGGGAGAAGATAAAATGTGCAGTTTTCTAGTTAAAGTGATGCATCATGGGGGCACATATAGATCCCAGTGTGTCTGCCTGTACAGCCGTGCAGTATGTAAATGAAAAAACAGACAAAATAAAAAAATTATATTGTACAAATTATATTAGAACTATATTTATATATCTGAATCACTTCTAATGTACAATTTTGACCTCATGCTGGCGTGGAGTGACAACAAAACTGTGTGCTGAGCAAGAAAGTGATTGGGCCTCAAGATGGCCGACTGTTTTTAGCTCTGTGCCGTCCTTTTGTCCATGTGTATGGATAACAGCGCGTCACACAGAGTCAGAAAGCACATCCGCACTGAACAACTCCACAAAGGCCGCTGAGGAGACGCCCCTGTGGGAGGAGTTACACACGCAGGGGTTTAGAGCAGGACTTCTCTCAGCGACACACACGCAAATTCACTCGGCATTACTACTTACTGATTCCTACTGCATTTAAATCAGGGATCTCGACTGTAATCAGTAACAGGACCGCCTCAGGGTAAAACTAATCCTGCTCAATTAACACACTCATCCATCCTGCCGCAACTAGCTTATAGCTCAGGTTAGCATCGTTCCTTCATTACACAGACCGAGAGACAGAGAGAGAGAGAGACAGAGCGAGAGAGGCAGAGAGCAAGAGAGGCAGAGAGCGAGAGACAGAGCGAGAGACAGACAGAAACAGAGAGAGCGACAGACAGAGAGGCAGAGAGACAGAGCGAGAGAGAGACAGACAGAAACAGAGAGAGCGACAGAGAGCGAGAGAGAGACAGACAGAAACAGAGAGAGCGACAGAGGCAGAGAGCGAGAGAGGCAGAGAGCGAGAGAGAGACAGACAGAAACAGAGAGAGCGACAGACAGAGAGAGAGGCAGAGAGCGAGAGAGCGAGAGAGAGAAAGACAGAAACAGAGAGAGCGACAGACAGAGAGAGAGAGGCAGAGAGCGAGAGACAGAGCGAGAGAGAGCGAGAGCGACAGACAGAAACAGAGCGAGGCAGAGAGCCAGAGCGAGAGAGCCAGAGCGAGAGAGAGAGAACGAGAGAGAGAGAACGAGAGAGAGAGAACGAGAGAGAGAGACAGAAACAGAAAGAGCGACAGACCGAGAGAGCGATAGAGAGACAGAGAGCGATAGAGAGACGGAGGGAAATTTCTAAAAAAGAGTAAAAAGTGCAGCATGAACAGCAAAAGTACATAATTAACTACACACCCACAGAGAAGTGTTTATGATCGCTTTCAGGCATCCTGTCTCACACACACACACACGCTCTCTATTCTAGCTGTGGTCAGGCCTCGTTGCCTCAGAGACAGAATATTTGTAAATCCAAATTTCTACACCACCGCTCTCTCCCTTACACACACTACAGACACACACACACACACTACAGACACACACACACACACACTACAGACACACACACACACACTACAGACACACACACACTACAGACACACACACACTACAGACACAGACACTACAGACACACACTACAGACACACACACACACTACAGACACAGACACTACAGACACACACACACACACACACTACACACACACATTGTGTGTGTAATGGAGTGAAGATCACTACAATAATAAGAGCTGCAGCTGGAATATAAGATATCGTCACTGGGAGAATAATTTGAATTATTTCCCCTTTTTAAAAATACTTAAGTGATCAAATACTCGTTCCAGCCTTAAGCACTAAAAGCACCTCCGGCTACCCAACACCAGCGTCTCTTTTACTGCTCTGAAGGCCAGAACATTCCTACAGTCACGGATCGATCAGGCCGAGTTCACACATTAAGTTCAGGACAGTTGGTGAACTTTGCCTTTAAGGGATGCTCAGAGATTTGGGTCCGTGTTTAAACTTCTAAAGTGAAAGCAGATCTGGAACTGGTTCAGCCGCCTGCATGCGCGTGTGTGTGAATGAAACACAGCAAAACGACTCCACTTATCAGTGTTTTGGGACAAACGCCATTAATATCTTTGGTTTTAGGAGGCTTTTTATAGGACATGAACATGACACTGAACACATTCCTGTGAGCTTCTGTAGCGCAATGATGCGTCATCAAGTTCCTCGTTTTTTTTTTTAAAGATGTCGTAAAAAAACACACACACATCAACCACTAAGATATAGATCTTGACTGACGTGACGTGTGGGGCGGTTGATCATTTGTATTTTTAAGTTGTATAATAAACAGTGTCGCAGTGAACGACCAAAACTGACAAACAGAGCTTTAAGTGGAAAAGCCAGTGCAGGTTATCGGAGCCCATCATTTCAGCTTCATCACAAATTCATTAGGGAATAATATAAAGTATGTAAACCTACAGCAAACACTTCTCAGGGTCAATCAGCAGGCTGGAAATTCTCAGCCCTCAACAGTTCCTCTATAAGGAAGAGTTTATGCCGTTTTTAAAGAATTGGACGCATCCAGTATCACCAAATTTATTCTGCTTATATACGCCATGTGGTGTTTGTTTGTTTGGTTTTTTTCCATTATTGTTGTCTGAACTTTCTGAAATTTTTGTCAACATTTCTCCAGACAATGGTGAAAAATTCCCATCAGGCTCGGTGTGAAGGGTTTGCAAATATTTCTCAGAAATCCTTTTTGTAACATTTAGTCGCATGTAAAGCGTCCCAGCAATAAAACAGACCAGTCTCGGCCAACGTTCTGTGCGCGTTTGATCATTTATGCTTTGCTTTCTTTATTGATTATTCATCATCATTCCCAAAGCTTGATCAGAAAACTGGATACAGCAATCACCGAGATAATGAGCGTCAGAAAACAAATGGAGGAATATTTCTCTTTAGAGGGAAAGATTGGAGAGTATTTCCCAAACCAATCCCACCACTAAACCTGGATAATTACAGACTAATTATCGCCACAGAAACCACCGCCCTCGTTTCTCTCATCACATCTCACTCACAAGTGAACACGACAAGCCGTGACCTGACCGATTTCATTTATCCGAGATCACGTCATCACAACACACTCGTACCAGGGCCACGCCCACTACCATGTTCAGCGTCACTGCTGTTATTTGGGTCCATCAACTAAATAATGCAATAAAGTTAAGCAACGACGGCTAGTTTGTGTGTGTGAGTGTGTGTGTGTGAGAATTTGACTCGCTGCTACCTGTTGCTATAGTGTGTTGGTCTACTAGAGTAAAAACACGGGTTTGGCGTAGTCCGCCAAAAGTTTCTATTACATTTTATTATTATTGACAGCACATTTGAGAATGATGTTATCCCTACAATGACTTCAGAGCGGATTTTTCTGAAGATGTCGGCTAATTTAATCGATTTTCCAATTTTTTCCCCAAACTTACACCAGCGTTTAAATGTGTGGGATCAGTGTTTATCAGTGATATGAAGTGCATTTAGTTTCAGATCATCTATAAAATGATTGTAATATGATTCTTTAGCTTTCAGATCAT
>JAOUQW010000027.1:7820128-7850934 GCA_028565825.1 Olivaichthys viedmensis
ACGTGTCTTCCCCTGTGTCTTACCTAGATGTAGAAAGTGTGTTCTTTAGTATGCCATTCAAAATGTATGTGAAAGAATATACACCCAGGCATTACTCTGATAGTGGGTAGAAAACCCAACATTTTTAAAGGCTCAAGCCATTACAACTTTCTCCCAATTTATTTCAGTCAGGCTACCAGAGAACTACTCTCAGTAAGGTTACTTCTGCTAATTTATTTTACCCAGAGATACCTATACAGGGCCGTAGGCCTCCTCCACGTTTATCCACGAAGAAGAAGCCGGCTGCAGCGGGAGATGTGGACGGCCGGATGAATCCCTGCCTGAGGGCCTCCTCGACATATTCCTCCATGGCGGCCTGTTCTGGTTCTGACAGTGGATAAACGCGGCTCCGTGGGGGCGTGGAGTCGGTGAGGAGATTCATTGCACAGTCCCAAGGTCTGTGAGGTGGTAGTTGTGTGGCTTTGGCCTTACTGAAAACCTCTGCTAGATCCTGATACTGGGTCAGGATAGTGAGTTCAAGGTCTGACAAGGGACTTTCTATGGAAGTGGTTCGGCAGGGGAGTGAGATGCAGTGAGACTAGCAGAAGTGACTTCATTGAGTTAGTTCTCCTTTATTCCATGAAATGGTGGGATCGTGGGTGGCTAGCCAGGGGTAACCTAGAACGATGTCTGCATCGGTGGAGAAGATGAGAAGAAATGAGATCTCCTCTACATGACATGCTCCGATATGGAGGGATAGTGAGATGGTTTGTTGAACCACACCTCCCTTGCCGATGAGGTGTCCATCCAAAGCCTTAACTTGTAGAGGCGGAGAGATTGGAGTGGTGGGGATGCTCATTTCCTTGACTAGCCTCTGGCTAATGAAATTCCCAGCAGCCCCTGAGTCGATAAGCGCTGAAACATTGACACGGTGATCAGTCCAGGATAGATTTACGGTGAGTATGAGTGCTCGATTTTCTAATGATGAACATAGTGTAGTCCTCACCCAGGAGGTTCCAGCCCTGCTAGGACAGGAGGGGCATGAGAAGTGCATTTGTCCGGGTTGACCACAGTAGAGACATAGATTTTCACAAATGCGCCTCAGCCTCTCCTCTTGAGTGAGCCAGGTACGGCCTAGTTGCATGGGTTCAGCTGTGTGCATCTCGTGACTCGGGAAAGATGGGGTGCAAGTAGCGGTAACCAGTCCTCTTCTATGTTCACTTAGAAGGTTGTCTAGAGAGATCGCTAGCTGAATGTATTGATCTAAAGTTCCTCGACATGCCATTTCTGTCTGCCCCCTTTGAAATACTGTGAGAAGAGCTAGCTCGCTCCAGCCACTGCCTGCTGTTAGCATGCGAAACTCGATGGTGTAGGCGGAACTGGAACACTGGACTTGGTGAATTTCATATAGCTGCATACATCTCTCCTGGTAGCTGGGTGAAGGGGCTTTCAGAGGTCAAAACAGTTCTCTCCTGTGACCACAGAGCGGTGGCCCAGTCCTTAGCTTTACCCGTTAAGAAGGAGATAATGAAGTGCATTTTGGAGAGCTCAGATGGGAAGAGCTCTGGGTGGTGCAGAATATAAAGTGAACATTGCATTAGAAATCCTTTGCATAGATTCGGGGAACCATCGTAGTGTTCAGGGGGAGCTATAAATGGGGAGTGAGTGGAACTAGCCACTTCACCTGTCGCCAATGTCCCGGGTGTAGTGATAGGATTAGCCTCCGCTGGTGACGGTAGCCGGCTCTGAACGAGCTGAAGTAGCTCCTCGAGGCTTTCCAACTCTGCTGGATCCATTTGTTGGCGAAGTCTTCTGTAAGTAATCCCTTGAACAACACAGAGAACAACTCCCATTGCAGAGATGTGTATTAGACAATACTCGTAGTTGTTTCAACAAAGCAAGGGTCATATACAGAGCAGGCGAGAGAGAGAGAGAGAGAGAGAGAGAGAGCGCAAACAAATCCGAAGGGGCAGGCAAAATCGTAAATACGGTAATCCAAATATTGGGTCTTAACCAGATTAACAGAATCATGAAAACGCTCAAAATTGTACTACTAGAGTGGCAAGACTTCGCAACGATGTGTGTGCACCGAGTTTATATAGAGACACGGATGATCAAAACAAATGAGGTGTAGGTGAGTGTTGTGAACTGCAAGTGTTAGTATTCTGTGGAAGGGGACCTCTGGCGGTGTGGAGTGGGAACGGCTGGTGTTATTGTGGAAGATGAGGGCCTCTGGTGGTGGGACAAGGGAAGGTCAGGTGAGACTGTGACATTCTCACTACTGCGCTGTTTCTGTAGCAAAATGACCTTGAAAATGCATTGAAATTCAGTCAGCGTTCTAGGGTGGAGGCACAGCACTGAGCCAAAAAAAGCAACTCTATCTGTAATATATACAGAGGCATGTAAGGTTTTATAGTTTACATAGGAATTGCACAGTATTACCAGCTTTTTTGCAGGATCGGACAATAGCCTACATCATACACATTTACCATACAGACTGACTTGTTGACACACATGACAGATATAAATGATTGGACTACTTACAGGTGGTGAATATCAGTGAAGGCTTTAGGTCATCCAGGTCATGTTAAAAAATATCACTCAATAATTTGAGAAATTAAACAAACAAGAATATTTTGGTGTGATTTGGACATTGATGGCTAAAGTTTATTTCTCAAGGCCAAACATTTTTTAATGAAACTAAGATATTGCACTTCTGAGACTTGGTGAGGCTTCAAAAAGTACATCTAGAGACTGGGGAAGAGTATGTGGGAAGCTGGTATAAGGTTTCCTTCAGAAATGACATGCTTGGAAATATCTGAAAAGTGTGAGTTAAGAAGCTGAAACATCTCTGATAATTGTTGGAAGGAGGACAAATCCACCATGGATCTTAGATCTTAGCCCAGATTTCAAAAACCCTGTCTAGTAAGGAAGGGATGACTAATGTAGAGGGGCATTTGTAATGATGGTCTTTGTACACTGATGTCTTCAAAACTAATATATCTATGTTCTTGGGGCAACACATTAGTGCTTGAGTTACAAATGTGTCCAGTAGAGCATAAGGTGAATATTAGCTGCCCAGTAATGGAATAAGAAATTAGTTAGGGCCATTCCACCCAAACCTTTAGGTTTTTATAAAATAGATTTATGCAGTCATGAGTGTTTTGTTCCAATTATTCTGCAATGACAGCAGCCAATATATTGAGAAAAATATTTGGGGATGAAGATCTAGTGTTTGGGGGAAAAAAGAGGTAAAAACTGAAATATCTGCCAAGATTCAGGCCTATATATTGTAGGATACAAGTATCTTAACTGCTTTGGGATCAGTAGTTATACCAGGTGGGGTGTTTGAGAAATGAGGTGGTAGGAGGCTGAATATCTAAGCTGGTGGGTTTACAATTTGCCAGGTTTACTCCCTTTTCATACCATGTGTGTCCCTATTTTAGTATTATGCATCTTCAGAAGCTGAGGCACTGATTTCTGCCTAAGAACATAATCATTGTCTGATTTAGTGATACGAGCAAGTAGCTCCACCTGACAATTTCCACTTTGTTTTCTCCAATATCCCATGTAAGACATAATTTGTACCAGAATATATGCCTTAAAGGACTCTCAAAAAAACAGAGGAAGATACTTTAGTAGTAACATTAGTTTGAATGAACACATCTATTTCGAATGAAAGAAAATTAACAAATTCATCATCAGAAAGTAGGAGTGAGTTAAAGAGCCAGAGGGAATGAAAATAAGACCTATCTAATAGAACGACTTTACCACTGGAGCATGGCCTTTTATGCAACGGAGGAAACAGATTTTAAAAAGTTTGTTATTTAAAGAGGAAAAACATCTATACAAGAAAAGGTGGCTCAAGGAGGAAAGGGGAATACTCCTTGACCTTAGAGTTAAAAGAATGCCAAGAGTCAGGAACTGTGCCAGCTACGTATCCTCCAGCCCTTCTGGTAAGATGGATATTGCTCTGGACCTGCACTCAAGATCCGTGCATTTTGCTTAAAGGTTAGTGACCTGTACACAAGAGCTCTTAAGCTCTGTTAGCTGTTTATTATGAAAACTCATGATCATATCAACAGATGAAATAGAGGAGAGATGTTCCCCATGAACCATCATGATTTCAGTTCTCAGATTTGCAGCCATTGGTTTCAATCTTGTCACAGATGTCCACCTTTACCATGTTACATAATTCCAGTGGATGCACTGAGATTCAGCTGTGCATTAGCTGAGGCCTGTGTGGTTCGCAGTCTTGATTTAGCTTTGCTTGGTAGTAGAGGGCATTTTAAAGATGCACAACAGCAGTAGTACAGTAAAGTAATTCTGGCCCTTTCATTCTGGTCTAAAGTAAAATAGACTAAAACGAAAAATGTAATTCCACAGCACACCAAGAAAGGTACATGAAAAAATGTGTTACCCCAGAAAGGCAACAACTACACATTGCCAAGCGACAGTCGCCATACCTTTGCACTTTAATCATCTGCACCAAACAGATTAGAGAAACAAATCGTTTGATCTGTCCATCTTTGCAGTGGCGCTAACTGTCCTGTGGGTGACTCCCTGTTTGTGCTGCTGCATTAGAAATAGTGTGTCAAGTAATGGATAGCTTTGCTCCTGTGAGGAACTGGGGTCTATCTTGTTCACCCAGAGATGCACAAGTTGTCAGGGAAGTGGGTTGTCAGCAACACCTCCCTTATGCTCTTTTATTGCAGGTGGTCACATAGACCCAGCTTCCCACTTCAACCCACTAAACATAGCAATCAACACACCCTGAATAGACAGGCATAAAAGAGACAATATTATTAGGCATTGAAGTGAATTTGTATGTCAATTCTTTATTGTAGGGGACATCAGGATAATTGCTTGTTGATTGGTGCCAGGGTTGTTATAGCCTCATATAGGGTTATGGGAAGTAAGATAGGATTCTGGTGGTAAAAGGCCAGGATGTATCTGCTTGGCAGTAGAGCTGGGGTTGATTCAGATGTGCTGCCTGCTGTAAAAACACAATGGCTGTGGTTATTGCATGGTCAGTGAAAGCTGGCTTCCTTTCTCTGTTATTGTCTCTGCTGCATTATACAACAGTGAAAGACATCAAAATTGGTGTGTTAAACTACTCTGTGGTGTCTGATAAAGCGATTTGCAGTACCATGTGCTGCTGCTCAATATTGCTGTATGATTAATATTGCCTCAGTCTTATGAATTAGGTCTCAACTATAGATATATACACTATGATCTATTTGCGGACAAAAACTTTACATTGGCCCTGTAGAAATGTTGTAACAGCCCACTCGGCTACAATGCATGCACCGAGAACTGTAGCCTTGCCATGCTATGATTTAAATTTCTATCAGATTATAGTAATGAAGCTCAGCATTACTTGCCATTTACTGTACATAAACTAAAGCTCCCTTGATCCTCCTCCAATTTAACCCCTGCTTGCACTGTTAATGCACACTGGCACATATCTCAAAAAAGTAAAATGAATTTGTCTTCTGAATAAGCCATTGTTGGAAAACTGTCCATTTTCACATTTTCATTCTCATTACTTTACACAGTGCTCTACCTCTAAGCACAAATTTCAAGATAAACTTTCCAAACAAAAATAATTCATCTAATTCATTCATTCATTCACAGCCAGTAGTAGTGGTTATCTCTTCTTCTGAGACAATATGATGTGGATCACAATACATGATCAACAATGATCTGATGAAAGGTACGAAAGGTAGGCTATATATAAAGCAGCCAACGATTCGATATGATTTTGATTTCAAGCGGTTTTAATGCGATACGATGTAAGGGTATAATATGTGATACAGTGCAGTTCAGCACTGCAGTATTGCAATAGATGGTTGGATTGAGAGAGTGGAGTGGTGGAGGCACACAGTTGTGTGTGCGTGTGTGTGTGTGTGTGCGTGTGCATGTGTGTGTGTGTGTGTGTGCGCGTGCGCATGTGTGTGTGTGTATGTGCTTTCTCTGGACCACTCCATATGGTGTTTGTGCTCAGGTGGAGCAAAGCAGCAGCTCCAGGTTGAGTATGAGCAAAGAGAGCACACAGAAAAGCAGAATATCAGACAGAAGGCCAAGCATAGAGGCAAAATAGAGGAGAGAAATATGGGTATTCAGAGAGACAGTTTTTAGAACAGAAAGACAGTCAGGGGTCCTCATAAATTGGAGTGAAAAAAGTAGGTCAGAAGCAAGGATCTAGAAAGAGCTAAGAGAGAGGGAGAACAGAGAGAGTGTCAGGAGACATTCGAGAGATGTCTCTGAACTGGTGGAGATGCCTTTGAGATGCATCTGATCCCTTCGCTTTTTCACGCTGCTCTCAAAAAAATCTAAATCTAAATCTACTTAATCTCCATTTTCGTCCTTGCCTGTGAGTGACTAAGGTGTGATGCTTTGTGACAAGGAGTGGTGCGGACGAGTGGCACTAAAAAGAATGCCAAGAGACAATGACTGACAGCAGCCTCTTCTAAATTACATACACATCAGACACTGTGTTATTCATCCGTGATTTGTGACAGCACTGTTCAACTTCCTGTCTCGCTCTTTCTCTCCCTCTCTCTAACACACATACACACGCAAAGCACTTAATAATGAGAATGAGCTTTGAGACAACATGAATGTGATGGAGCTGTCTAAGTGCAGCTGTCTAGCAATGTGCAATAACAGGCTGTGCTCTATTTACCGATCACCTCCACTTCTCTTTGCAATCATCTGGACCTCTCAAGCCGTCAGGGCCGCTACACAACCTGCCGCTGAAAGGAGACGTTCCCCCACCGAGGAGCTGCACACACAAAGTAGAACTCATTTGCCTCCCTTTCTTCTTTTGTGTTTGCTTATCTCATCAAGATTAACACAAATCAAGCATGGACGGAGTTAGGGAACAGTTGTTGGAATTGTGTGTGACGGGCATGAAATGGGTTATGGGCTGAATTAGCGAAACAGCACGCTCTGCTCTTCTAAATGAGTTTAGAGTCAGTTATAGAGGAGGTGGGATGACTCATTGCTGCGGATGAATGAATGGAGCTCAGATGTGCTGAGAGTGGAGCCATGCCTGCCCAATGTGTGTCTGTGTGTAGTCAGCTGTGCTCAGGGTCAACTGCTTCATTACACAAAAAATAAAAGTGTCATTGGCTCTCCTCCCCAAACAAAGCATGGAATGGAAATCCAGACATTATACAATAACATATTCTCAAAATGCATCTGAGGAAGACCTTTTTACTCAGTATAGCTTTCACTGGACAACTGAAAGTAATTTGTATCCCAGTATGTCTACGCTCAGCATTATGACTCAAAATCGTGTGGGTGAGAGCCTCACAGCACCCACGCAAAAATGCACAAAGGTACATTTTATTTGGAAAAATGTAATGGTCTAAGGAACAGGTAGCAGCAACACAAACTCAGTGACAGGTGGACTTGTTTATAGCAGTGAGTTTTTGCACCTGCAGAAATAAAAATGTCTTGAGGAGGAGGAGGAGGAATTAAGTTAGTGCTGTAGTTTTTGGTCCTCGTTAACAGTAGCTCACTCTCAGAGTCTCAGTTGAGTTCTGTAGCTCTCACTAGAGAATCTGGGTCCCAACTTGTGCCGTATGTGTGACAATCTAATGAATTTATTTGCTACAACAAAAAAACAGCACTTGAAAATAACAGAAATAATAATCAGCAAATTCCATGCCATAGCTAAAACAGTGCCCAATCAAAAGTACATTGCAAGAGATGAAATTAGAAGATGGCAAAAAGGGGGAAAACATTGTCTAAACATGATCTTTCTTTCCCTGTTTGTATGCAGCTGACTCAAGCGCAGCCCTGTCGCGCCCACAGCGCCCACTCTCGGCCCGGGCGGCCCACCATGGCCCAGCTATGAAGGGCTACCAGGTGAGCCGCAGCCTGTCGCAGCACTCATCCGGGCCATGCCACTGCATGCCTGAAGACTGCGATGCCACGCGTGACTACTTGCGCCATGCGGACCACCTGTACTACCCACCTGGTGGGCCACCTGAACCCCTGGCACTGCCCCCTTCTGGAGGAGGCACTTTCCCACGCTCCCATTCCACTCAGCAGCAGCCCAATGATTCGTGCGAAGAATGCCTGTCTTCGGCTGGGCACGGACATGGGCATGGACACGGGCACCCAAAAATGCACCGCATCCCTCCTAACCTGCTGGATCAGTTTGAGAAGCAGCTGCCCTTGCACCCAGATGGCTTCCATACTCTGCAGTACCAGCGCTCGGCCAGTGGGGAGCAGCGAAGCGAGAGTCCCAGCCGCATCCGCCACCTGGTGAACTCCGTACAGCGCCTTTTCGCCAAGTCGCATTCGCTGGAGGCGCCTTCCAAGCGTGAGTTTAATGGGTGCAGAGATCGCGACCGGGAGCGGGTCCAGCGCAGCGGAGGCGAGGATGGCACAGGGCACCACCACCCGGGTACGCATCAGTCACGCTCGACCCGCCGCAACAAGAGCCGAGAGCGCAGCAAGAGCGGAGACTCGCGCCACGATTCGCGGCACTCCTCGCGCCACCGCAACAAGACAGCCGGTTGGTGGAGCTCTGATGACAACCTGGATAGTGACAGCAGCTTCCTGGTGCCTGGGGGCAGGGGGGCAGGACAAGGACACTCACCAGGTCACGAGACCCTGGACGCAGCTATCCAGGAGCTAACCCTGAAGAAGGTCAAAGGTCCTGCTCCTGGAGAGTGCCTGGCCTGCAGCACCATGGCCAGGGCAGGGGATAGTGGTCACTCTCTAAAGAGGAGCACCTGGTCAGCCATGACGGTCAGCCAAGCCAGAGAAGCGTATCCTGCCTCTCGGGGAGGAGGATCCGGGTACGATAAGGCTCTGGTACCTCTGGATGCCAAATTGAAGGAGCGTAACCTCCATTACCTACAGGCAAGTTTGGGTGTATGTGCTTGTGTGTTTGTGAGTAAAAGAGAGAGAGACACTTTTACAATGTTTATGACCTTTACAACATGCAAGAAAGATCCTTATGCCAGGCATACACTGTACGATTTAAGCGTTTTTTATACCCGATTTGGCTGTCGCCGATAAATCTGCAGAACCGGGCCGAATTTCAGCTGCAATGCCCGCCGCTTGACATGGAGGGGAGTAGCGATGCCTGATTAATTGCCCTAGTGATATATGATTGAGATGTCTGAAAATGTGGTCGGTTATCTGGCAAAGTGAACAGTCTTACGAATTTATTTCTCCAAGTCATGAATTGATCTTATGAAATTTGTGTGACTGCACATGGCAACAATATCAACGTCAACAGCATGGCGCAAAGGGAGTATGAACAGAACGCATGTAGGCCAGGTTAGTCGAGTGGTAGCACCCATGCCTCATCTTCCTACTATGACCGGCAGCAGAGGGGAAATCGTTGGCAGGAGATTTTTTAACCAGGCTGAGTGTGAGTAGCATGCCCCATGCACTCACTCTGACAGATCCACCAAGGTTATGAGGGGAAAAAAAACCTTTCAGAACATTACTGGAAATTTGCTAAATTTCCCAGCACCCACGTCATGGTATTTCAAAGCAACCAGTGTGAACAAATCACAGGCTTTTTCTGTACATGATGGCGATTTAAACATGCAGTGTGAGTTGACATCAAAAAAAAGATTTTAAAAATCAAACAGTGTATGCTTGGCTTTATTCAGGACAGTAAGCCCAGCTCAGCTCCAGTTGTTTAAATATTCATGCTGAAACCAACACATGCGTGCACACACAGTCACCCTGCTGCTCTCATTGACTTGCAGATTCACCTTCCTGACAAAAATAATTAATCTATGTTCAGAAACAGGCTATTTGAGCTGGACTGACTGACAGTTCTTCACTGTGAAATAAAAATTACATGGTGATTATATTATCAATTATTACTCTAAGGGGTTTTGTCTGATTCCTTTTTGAAGCCTGTATGACAAACTGACAAACAGCAACAGGGTACATGACAAAAAAGGTATATCAACCTTCAGCCATTGCACATCATAACGAGAGCACGCATTGCTGGATAATTGTCCTTTTCTATCACTTACTACATAATATGTATGTAACAGGCATGCTGTGCATATGTAACGTACATTCACTAACACATCACTGACCTCTAACAACATCACACAGAGCTTATGTAGCTTATGTTACAGCAGTTTCCTGTTATAGTTGCTGTTACATTGATGTGTAAAAGAAGAAGAAATTATTTTGTACACAGTATTCAGCACTGACACATGCTAGTTATGAAGTACATGCTAGTTCTGAAGCAAGTACTTATGGCCACAATCTCCACTTTTACACACACAATAAATGCACACCCACACACATACAGACACACACAATACTCACACAAACCAGTGCAGCTGTATAGCTGCACATACACACATAACACGCATACCCTCAAACACACTTAACACACACCTGGAGTGGATGCCTTAAGGGCAGGCTAAATGAGGGGTCTCTGGAAGCCCCCTCCCATAACCGCCATTTCCATTACTGATGCAGGCCAAGTGTTTCTACGGCAACGCCACTTCCTCCTTTACCGCTTCATAAGCAAACCACAGCTAAGCTCCTCTCTTGCTGGATATGGGTACATTAAAGATAGTAAAACACATCTTGTGTGTGTGTGGGTGTGCATAAGAGTTCCCCCTCATACTCACTGCATCCATACATACATGTATAACGCAAATACATATTACGTAACATTATAAATATTAAGTAACATTACAGATTTTACAGTTTCAGGCCTACAATATTCAAAATAAACTAAATAATCTAAGTTTCAAGAAAAGACACAAGTACAGACATCCAGGACAGAATAGATGATCTATATATATTTAGAATATGTGATCTATAAAAGTACATCCTTCTGAATGAATAGAAACAGAAAAAGAAAATCACAAATCGCATTGGATGAATCAGGAGCTTTTGGTGTTATACCAACACAAAGCTAAGATCGGGGCAAAGCACACATGCACTTACTTGGGAGGTGGTTAAGTAGAAATGCATGCTTTTCATTTGTAATGCAGTTGAGAGTTTGCTGCAGCGTGCCTTAGTTCAATGGCAAAGTGAACACTTAGTCACTATGCTCTGCGGACTTTCTTTAAAAATTAAAAACAAGCATAACCAGTGTTAACCAGTGAAAGATGCCCAGAGTTATTAGAGTGGTAAATTTGAATTTATAATGCTGGGGGATTGTCTTAATATTTAATTCTGCTATGCTGAATTATGCTAGGGAATTGACCAATCTCAAGCCATGCCTACACTTGGTTGCTGTCACTATGAATGTCAAGCTTCTGAAAAATAGAGGCCGGAGTTATTGAGGTAAGCCAGACACTACAATATATAATAGATTCATTTTGGGTATCAGGAAAGGTTTTAAGTAGAAGTTAAGAGCAAGGCTTTCAGCACGGGCTTAAAGGATAAATTACATGAAATTATTTCAATAAACAAATTATGGCAAAACAAAATGAAAAACTGAGGCCAAATGTTATCGCTTTTGGTTTTAGCTGGTCTAGCTAATTTACTACATCTACTTGATAAAGTTACTGCACAGATAATGCATGGAGAGCAGTTTTAAAGGTTAATCTTAGCTAAACAATCCTCATAACACTGGCTTTTCATTAACACCCATTTCAAGTGAGCAAAGATTTGGATGGTTCAGACACCCTAGCTAGCTAACATTTAGCACGACCGCATTCTTTAGCTATGTTTGGATTGTTAAGGCTACAAAGTTTTACATACATGTGGCTTATTATTTAATCAAACCAGCTCATATAACCTACTAAACATCTGGTGGTGAGGTTCACCACACAAAATAATCCAAACCTGATATATTCTTTAAAAAAAGAAAAGAAAATTTTGCCTTTAAAAAAGGTAGAAAACAACACCTAGGTATTGGGTGTCCCTTTTACAAGTCTTTTGAATATATCTTTCAAAGCATGTCTACAGAAAAAGCTGGTGCGCCTGCTAAGGTGCTAAAACCTTGACCAACGCAATGTCATGTAGCAACAGTTGCTAGGCAGTGATTAGGGCCAAGAAAATACGGTGGTGCTTGGGATCAGTCATTTACATTAGTAGGCTGGTTAACTACCTAACTGGTTTATGTGGGGGGTTTTCTGCATAGCTAGGTTTTTAGCATCCCCCGTCGGAATCCACCATCCTCCTTGGAATTCTTTTTAGTAGTCCAGTGAATGTATGAATAGATACCGTAGCGGTAGCTGTACATTAACATGTTAATTACTACTTAATTTTTGCATGAATACTTAATTTTTGTTACTCCAAGATTCAGGTGTTACAAACTGTTTAAATTAACATCAAGTACACTGTGCCAACACAAAAGTCTTCCTTGTCTTCTGTAATCCTACATTATGAAAGCAAGCTGTGCTACACAGGAGTCAGCAGTATCTCCTGTATGATTGCTAACTCAGCTCTTCTGGGACCCCAAAAGAGAGAGAGAGAGAGGCCCTCACCGCTGTGGTTTCCAGTAGGAAGTCACTCAGTAGGGGCAATTAGCAGAGACAGAGACCGGACAAAAAGTGAAAGGCATCAGGATGATGAGAATGAATTCACAGAAGCTGTGGGAAAATAGGAGAACACTGTACAAGATGGAGAAGTTAGAATGGAGAAATAGAGTTGTGAGTGGAAAAGTGTGTGTGCGTGTGCATGTGTGTGTCAGTGAGGAAGTGAGAGAGAGAAAGCGAAGGAGGAAAAAGTGTAGAGAAGTCAACGGTCTGAGATTGGTCATTAATGTGGCTAACCCCTGATGATTAACTTTCTTTTCCCTAATGGAATGAAGGAAAGAGCCTCGGACAAAATGGAAGCCAGTGGAGAAGGCGAAGATGCTGAAAGAAAGAGACAGAGTGCAGGAGTCTTTTGAAGGTTTTATACCCTGAGAGGCAGAGCTGGGGGCAGGAACACAGAGATCAAGCTGAATCACCTCTTGAAAGCATTGACCTTTAAGTACCCCATGACTGGGCATTCAAAAGACTAGCATATGTGAGTGTGTGTGTGACTCTGCTTTGTCCCGTGTCTGACAGAAGTCACTAAAGAAGGTATGATGGCATGATGCACTTTCTCTGAACCCATATCGGAGGAAAAGAGGTCATGCTCTAGTTTTGCTAGTGTATGTATAAGGAACCGATGTGAAAGGAATAAGAATGTACAGTATTTCCAGCAAGCAACTTCGCTTTGCTGGAATATTTACTCATCATGTACATATACAGTATGCCTTGTTTGGCATTAACTAAAGGCCAATGAAAGTAATTTGTGAACCTTTTTTTCACCCTGTCTTCTCGGTTCTATAACTTATGAAGTATCAGCGAGTAACTCAGGCTTGAAAATATATAAATGTACATCATTATCTTATATCTCGGTTGTAATTGACTAAAAGAACAAAATATTATTATTTTTTTGACCGCAGTGGTCTAGCACCTCCTACTCTGTGTCATATTCTCTCAGCGACAATAACGACGTCTTCACTGATGCAGATTCATCAAAACTCAGGAAAAAAAGGGATTCATTTATTTACCACTTATCACTTTATCATTATATTTTTATGACTCATATTTATTTACGTTTCTGATACTATCCATGTGCAAATGTGCATTTACTCATTCGATGACCAGCAGAAAGATGGACAGATCAGAAGGAGATTGCGAGGAAGATGCATCGAACACGAGAGAGAGAGAGAATTTAGTTGGTTTATTAATTGAATATATATTTTAAATAAGCCATCAAAAAAGATTTCAATTGATTTCAAGTTTTGTAAATAGGTCATTGTAAACCATTATATCATTCTGAATTATGTAAAGTATTTTTTTTAAATAGTCATACTGGCACTGAACAAAAAATATACATTTTTATTAATTTAAAAGTATATACATTTTTATAAAATGGGTTATATAAATAATTATTTGTGTAACAAGTAGTTTGCTTGTTTTTTTCACAGCAGCAAGAATGATACTGCAAAACTGCAAATGTAGTCGATATCCGGATGTAAAATGTCTTATTCGATTATTCAAATGGTATTTAAGGCTAGGATTTATGGAAAGACTGCAAACAACAGAACAACCTGGGAACATTTATGGCAACACTCAACTAAAATAAATGCATACATGTGCTTTTTGGACAAGCACACTACAGCTTTTTTGACAGCACTGAACTCTGATCTGTGCGTTTATGGCAGGTTCCCTCGGATGAGTGGGGTGGAGTGGGAGTGTCGGACAGCGGAGGAGAGATCCCGTGCAGACGCATGCGCAGCGGCAGCTATATTAAGGCAATGGGCGATGATGACAGCGCAGACTCGGACAGCAGCCCCAAAACCTCACCAAAACGCTCACTCATTGCTCAGAGAGAGGCTTTCCGTCGCTCCATCAGCATGGACCAGCGCTCGTCTACCGCCAAGTGAGTTGCTTGCCCTAATTCTCAGCAAATGAAACTTAACGCAGGCGTATTTTACTCTTTTTTTTACAATTGAAAACAGTTCTCTGTGCTTCTTTAAAATACACTGGTGTATTTCAAACCCAGCAATACACTCAGACAGAAACTTGCATACAAAAGACCAGACACCGAAACACAAGTGAAGCAACATAATATACACAGTCCCCCGCTATGAGGAATGTACAGATTTGTACATTGTTTAAACAAAACAACCACTTTGTAAGCGCAGATCCCAAGACAGGAGTGATTCAAATTCAGCACTAGTTGTTAACACAGAGGTTGCTTGGCGAATTAGCGATATGTGACATTACATCACTCCTAAACTGGTGCCTTTACAAAACTGTCGCCTATATTGTTATAGACGGCAGTTTTCTCAGTTCTACATCACTTTGAGTAGCAAAATCAAACAGCTTGTAGAATCATGTGTTTTCTGTAAAAGAAAAATAAAGCTCACCAATGAAGACTTCATATCTCACAATTTCACACCTGGAAGATACAATGATAAATCACATATACAGTATGTGAACTGGCAAGAAAAATGCAGTTTTGTTTACTATGTCCCATTCAATGTCTTATGAGTTTCTCATGTAGTCCGTGTTGATGTTTGTGAAATGCATGTAGTATCGATTTCTATTTACTTGTTTATTTACTTCTTTATCACTCCTCCCAGGTACTCATGTAAACAGTGTACAGAACCCTATTCAAACAGCCGTACCACACCGAAAGGACACGCTCGCTCTCGCAGCTACACACGCTCCCTGACCAGCACACAGGTAACACACTCTCTCACAAATTACACTGTTCTAGTTGGTAATATTGCTCCTATGCAAAGAATAATAAAAGTCTCATTATTGCAGGGTGATTATCTACATCTGGTTGGGGTTTTACATAATGTGCCACTAAAAGAGCTCTAATACAAAGGCTAAGCCCCGATTCTCTGATGTCATTTCGTTTCTGCTTCCAGTGTCTAGCTTCATGGTCATTCATTACTTGTGAAAAGCATGACAAATGATCTTTGCTTCCATGATTCTCTTTCCTCAGGCTACTGGGTGAAAGCTAATACAATGTGTTTTATACTTTAAAAAATTGTACTCTACCTCTATATGCATCCAGTCTGAGGCAGTAGTCATTGTAGATGTGCATGTAGACATAATCTTTGCTCCACTGTGTAGCTGGGGGACACACTGAACCGCCAATTCGAGTCAGTGTGTGAGAGTATGTTTGGAGAGATGGAGTCTCAGGCCGTGGAGGCCTTGGATCTTCCCGGCTGCTTCCGTACACGTAGCCATAGCTACGTGCGTGCTATCCAAGCAGGCTGCTCCCAAGACGACGACTGTCTATCTGTCTTCTCCATGTCCGGCCCCCAGGGGAGTGTCAAAGGCGGAGCAGGTGAGGGCTGCCTGTGTAGGCGCAGGTGTATGTGTGTGTGTATGTAAGGATTGAGAGTGTGGGTAAATAGATATCTCTGCCTCAGGCTCTCAACCTCACTATGCAGTAACAGGGATTACTTGAGTATCTTAATGAGTTTTTGGATCTGCCACCCAGACACTGCTAAGGAAACAGCTCAAGGCTTTAGATACCAAAAAGAAATTAATTCTCTCTCTCTCTCTCTCTCTCTCTCTCTCTCGCTCTTACTCTCTCTCTCTCTCGTTTCATGTCCTTTATGTGCTCGAGCTCTTCTTCTCTAGCTTAAAGCAGAAAATCTCACTGGAGCTTTATTAAAGCCACCGTTAAGTGTCAAACGCATCCATCTCTACACACACATACACACACAGAAGTGGATGTCTATAAACTCACTGTCTGATAATAGGATTTCAAATTATTTTGAAAACACAAACTGGGCTCCGATTTTGTCAGAATTCATGCAAAAACAAACTTGAATAAAACATCATTCAGTGTGTTGCATGTGTGTTCATCTGACGTGTCTTGCTCAGATGAATGGTCCCATGTGGCCAAGCACTCTGACAGGCAGTGTGATGTAATATGCAGCCTCACTGTCGGGAATGAAGAGGGTGGTTACACGAGGGGAGGAGCTTAGAGTGCAAAATTAAAGAAGCAAATGTCACACATCAAACATATTTGGCAGTATGACTACATTTGGGATAGGGGGTAAAAAAAAGGCAAATTAGACTATTCCTTTAGCATTAACCATCTGTGGGATTTTTAATTTGTGGTTACAATGACTTATTGGCAAAATGGAACAACAAATATCTTTTCACTATGTGATTTATAAATTGATAACCTCCCACAGACAGTTAGAGTGCAACAGACAATAGTGCACAGTTGCACTCTATTGCACATTATTAAAACATTATTAATATCAATATTTGTATGATATTCTTCTAGTGTTCCCATATAGAAAAGGCCCACCTCCACTTCCACCACGCATGTCCAAGCCTATGATCTCGGTAACAGCACAGAGCAGTACCGAGTCCACTCAGGACGCCTACTTCCAGAGTATGGGCCAGCCTGGACCGAGCCGGCCCAAACAGCACAGTAATTCTGTGGACCTGAGCGAAAGCTCCAGAGGCGGTTACTACCCAAGCGGGGGTACAGCACGCATCAGACAGAGCAGCAACTCCACAGAGAGCGTAAGCAAGGATGGCCGAGCCCTGAGGGACTCCAGCTACCCTGGAGGAACGGGAGCCATGAGGCCCAAGCACAGTGCATCGGCCGATAACTTGCTGGAACAGCCAAGGGGGCAGAGGGATCGCCCCGGAGGCAGCCTGGGAAAATCTGCCTCTTTACCGCAGACTAGCATCATGCTAAGCAAGACTGTTAAGACCATGGAGGAGCAGAAGCAGGAAGGCAAAGGGCGCAAGTGGAGACCCTCTATAGCCGTGCAGGTGAGGAAGTAGTGAGGCATGTCTGGCTCTTTTTTTTTTTTTTTTATGCTGCTCTCAAGACTAAGCAAGTTGTAAATGTTCATGTTGAGAGTATTTAGTACAACAGATCAACAGTCAGGCATAATGTGGAGCTAATATGTAAGAGATAACGGCCATCAAAGTACCCCAATATCAGAGAATAACAAACAAGCCAGAGGCAAAGAACATCATGACACAAAGAGTAGTGGTGTTTCACTTTGCTAGGTCTGTCACTTTCAGATATCATAACACTTCGGTGGGCGGTATCTTGTTTATACCCTGGCCACTTAACCTTCATTTAAAAAAAAAAAAAAGGTTTTGTATATGTTTTGCTTAAAAAAGGAAAATATGAAAACAGCAAACTCATTGTTATTTCATTTAGCTAACAAATCCCCCACAGGCCACCATTATATGATTGTTAGAATAGAATAGAATGCTCCTTTATTGTCACATATACACATACAAGTACATACAGTACAGTGAAATTGATTCTTCGCATATCAGAGTCAGAGCGCAGTTCAGCCATGATACAGCGCCCCTGGAGCAGGGAGGGTTAAGGGCCTTGCTCAAGGGCCCAACAATGGCAGCATGGTGGAGCTGAGGTTTGAACCCACCACTTCTGATCAGTAGCCCAGCACCCTAACCACTGAGCCACCACAGCAAGTTGGTCTCTTACATGCACTGTACACTCAAAAAGGGTACTTCTGGTATTCTTTGGATAGGTAGGGGTTCTTAGCATCCTAAAGGGTTTCTATTTGATACATTACTGAAAGGGCCACCGCTATTGTAGGGTTCTACATGGAACCTATAAGAGTTGCCCAAATGGGATAAACCAAAGAACCCTCTAGGGTTCTAGAATTAATATTTTTTTCTAAGCGTGTAGCCTATAAATAATCCCTTTCTGTGTGATAAAATGTATTAGTTTAATTGCAACATTAACATTTGTCTATAACATAAAAGGTGAAAACAAATTATTAAAAAAATCAAATCATTATATTTACTGAAGAACATTAAGCCTACTGTATCTCTACCATAGGCTATAATCAACATGAAGTGTTTAAAAATATCAGCAATGCTGCTGTGCCTGATACTCTCATACCGCCATCACACACTACCATGTCACTTCTATGTCAGTGTCACTGCTGTGCCGAGAATGATGCACCAGCGGTGGCCCTATGGTGGTCCCTTTCCACTGATTGATGGGGTAAAGGGCGGCTTACAAACTGCACATAGCAACAAATGAACTACAGTCAGTAATTCTGTACCTACAAAGTGCACCTATATAGTAGATGTACCTACAATTTTTTTTCTATTGGATGTATGTGTAACATATTGTTGCTGGACAGCTAACACTGTCAATCTGTTAAACAGTACTGCATAATACATATGTTCTGTTCCCTGCTTTCTTTCATATCTGTACTGTACACTCACTCTGTTATTCTTTCTGTGTGTGCTCTAGGTGGACAGCTCTGAGACTTTGTCAGACTCAGATGTAGAGGGAAAAGCACTGAGAGAAGTGCACTCCATCGGCGTCCAAGTGGAGGATGATAAGAGGTATCTGTTTTCTCGTTCACTTGTTTTTTTTTGTTCTCTTTTCAGACAAGCTCCTTAAACATCTCTCTCACTTCCCCAGCAAGTGACTGTAATCAGAGGTGACTGAATTGACAAGCTTATGGTGTTTTGTGGAGTGTGAATATAAGTGTAGGCTGAACAGGAGGTGCAGAGGAAAAGTGTTCACGCACACTTGGGAGTGAATGTGTTAGGAGCACAGAGTGTGCTGAGAGGGTATAATTAGGCCTTACGTGATATGCCACATTGTGTGAAAAGATGTCATAGTCATCCAGGCTGGCCTGATTATCATGGGCGTCATGTGACAGGATCATTAGCACCTTCAGACTCACGGATATGAGGTCACACAGTCAGGAGAAAGGCTACTGGTTAGAGGGCTTTCTTTTTTCTTCATGAAGACATGATCGTGTCTGGCTGGACCTGTCATAATATTGTAACGCAAAAAACTGCAGCAGCAGGGTCCAAAAGTCAGACTCCACTACCAAATGAACTGTTTTTATTTCATTATTTTTCAAAAACTGACACAAAATTTTAGTCGGTTGACACTTGTTCAAGAGTAATCTTTTTTTTAAATGGTGAAATCAGTTGCTTGGACATCCCTAATATAAATTAAACTATATCTGAATACTCTGTTCACACACCATTTGCTTCATTTTGAAGAATTGCTGTGACAATATATTTAATTCAAATGGTTATAAATGTATTCTCCTAACAAAGTGGTCATTGATGTCGTCTCTTAATGACCAACACCTAATGCTTCTTTAATGTGCACGATTCTTTGCAGACGAGCACGATTCAAGCGCTCCAATAGCGTGACGGCAAGTGTGCAGGCCGATCTGGAAACAGAGGGCTTCGGGATACTGAGTGTGCCCACGCAGGACAAGGGCCTGCAATTCGGCTGCTCTTTCCAGCGCCACTCTTCAGAGCCTGAGTCAGAATATCGCCCCACCGTGCACACACAGGGCCAGTGGGCCTACCGCGACCACTACCATGGCGCTTACTCCACTGAGTCCTGTGCCATGGACCTGAGGGCGCTGCCTCACACACATTCCGAGCGCGCAGTGGTAAACTGGCATGAGGGCCCACGCAGCCTGCCCGACTCTGGCCGAGCTTCACCGTGCCTCCGAGATGGAGAGTTCTTCCTCCGCCTGCTGCAGACTGAGGTGGAGAGGATGGAGGGATGGTGCCAGAGCATGGAGAGAGAGGCGGAGGAGAACGAGCTGCCAGACAACGGTAAGTTAGGAGGGAAAGAGGGTGGGATTGTCCAATGCCACAATGCCTGGTACATTAATGATGATACATGATGATACATACTTGTACAATGACCTATACAACCAAGCAACATGTATATTGATTTTTTTTCCGTAAGCAGACAGGGGGTGTGTCTTATAGTCCGGAGCAACTCAAGGTCGCTGATTTTCTTGGATCTCTCAATATAACGAGCAGTAAAATGCAAATCCTTTATGCTGTCTACTGGTCCTTTATGTTGTGTTCTGTGTATTGTAAAAAAAAATTACGAAGAGTAGAACAATAGAATTCTTTTTTTTTTTGATGGATTTTTACCCCATTTTCTCCCAATTTGGTCATTGCCAATTCCCACCCACAAGCTAGTTGTCCCCTATTACACAACCCTAAAGTGAACCAGTGAGGGCTGTGTTATGAACTTTTCTCTGCTGTCCTGTAGTGCTGGAGCTGATCAGAGCAGCAGTGGGCAGTGCACAGATGCTGATGTCCCAGAAGGTGCAGCAGTTCTTCCGCATGTGCCAACAGAGCCTGGTAAGCAGCAGGCCTTTCCGCTCTCATCAGGGAACCACTGATGAATTTCATTAAAATTTAATTCTTATTAAGTTACTTAGAGACCTAAGAAAACATGTTTTTATAATCTAGGGATCTCTCTTTTTATTTGTCTTGCCTCACACTGACCCTTAGGACACCTCAGCGTACCCCCAGCCCACCACTCAGGACCTGGCTAATTTCTGGGATTTGCTGCAGTTAGCCATCGAGGATGTGCGTGTGAAGTTCCAAGACCTGCAGCGGATCAAGGAATCGGGCTGGAGGCTGCCTCCTGAGAAGAAGGTGAGAAGAAAGGCCTATTCGGAGCCGTTGTATGCCCAGATCAACCCGAGAGCCAAACCTTCAGTGAGCAGAGGAACTGCTTGTGTAACGGAAACTCGCGACACATGGCTTCCTACGCAAAAACATAGTAGCAATGGAACTAATCTATAGAGCACTGCTTTAACACTGACAAGTCACGTATTCTGTTCATCCTGAATTATTAAAACTACACTATTCCTATCTAACCTGTGTGCAAATTTTTCTTCTGTTTTTTCTAAACCACCTGCATTCTAATGCCATGGTCTGTCTTCTTCTTCTGCATGACTACCCTTTGTATGTGTGTGTGCACATATTTGGCATCCCTTGTCCTACGCTTACAAATGCTCCACTTCCACATCCATCACTTCTCCAATCACCAATTCTCCAATCACCCCCCTCCCACCATCTCCCCACCCTCTCAGGAGGAGACAAAGCTTCCTCCTCCGTTACCAAAGAAGCCAGCTGGTGGTGTGACTGGGAGTCTGCGGGCTGAAAGCATGGCAGAGGCAGCAGCGGGTAACACCAGTGCTATGCTGGTGGTCTCTCGCGGCCGTGGTGTGCCCTTGCCCATGCGTGAAAAATCCCTGGAGCTGGGCGAGCGCCAGAGGCAGGAGGCAAGGCGGAGGCTCCTCCAGGCAGGTCCCAAGCGAGCTGCTTCTTTCCGCCAGAACTCGGCCACGGAGAGCGGGGATAGCATCGAAATCTACATCCCTGAGGCCCAGACCAGACTGTGAGCCAGCCAAGATCACTTTTGTCAATCAAATGAATATAGCAAGTCTCCGCACCCTTCGTGAGTGACCCGCAGTATAGCTCACCTACCAAGTGCGTTCAAAATGAGATGGAGAACAACAGGCAAGATGGGTACTTTGTGGATGTGAGCTCACTCACTTGTTTGTGTTGAACCACACAGATTAATCCTCACTGATTAAAAAGGGCTCCCACCAGCACAACCAAGTGGTATGAGACTGAGTTTTTCTTTCTTTCACAAGGCTTGTATAATATCCCGAAACCTTAGGACTTTTTCAATAAATGCCTCCGCGGAATACGGGTGCAAAATTGTTTTGGTGAGAGGATTTTAGAAAACTTAGCTACAAATAGCAGCTTTTGATATAGTCTTGATTATCTAAACTGTGCATTTAGTTTTGCTAGTGTCGTGACAGTAGCTCCTCTCACTGTGAAACAGCAGCAGACTCTTGTGGCAAGGTCAGATAAGGGCATCCCCTAATCTCAGGCCTGCATGTATGAATTTGGGCTCCATCCCTTTGAACTGCAAACGCAGCATCGTTTAGTAGCAACAGCTAGATTTTATGGCTGTTAATGGTCTGTGTTCAACAGGGATATGCTTGCAGTGAAACAAATGTCCCATTTCTATTTAATTTTTGTTGTCAAATATGGATACGACATATATTTATCCAAATGAGGATAGAGACAAAGGTTCCCAAAGCTCTCAAGCACTAAGTTGTTTCATGTGAAGGTTTTCCTACTGGAAGCAGAAGGCAATCTCCAATTTTTCACCCATCCTGGTAAATTGTTCAGAACAGGGAAGCTTGTCAGGGAACCATGACCTTCTGTGTTAAAAAGACAGGAAAGTGTGAAATCCACTAGAGTGAAGTCAGTATCACCCTCACAGAAATTCTAGCATCTCATTATTAGAATGATCGAAGCCTTTTCTAGCTTTAAGAGTATAAAAGAACGCTGAATTTAGTTGTAAGGTTTTATTTTATTTTGTATTTAGGGACAGTTCCTTTAACTGTTGAATATATGCCATGTCCCCTTACACCAAAAGAAATTACTGATACTTCTAGGCCTTTGAAGTTTTGCCTGGCTGTGATGATGGTTAATTTTGAGTCTGTTGGGGGGGGTTGTTTTGTTAAAATGTTGTAAACTAAACAATGCAAGGTAATGGTTGCCCTTTCTGACACTGGTGACCCTTTGCTCTTACTCCTGCAGTTCCAATTTTGTTGCATTTTAAAATAGAGCAAGAACTATGTTTTTGTTTTTGGTTCAACTATGGAAGGGTTTGAAAAGCATTTTATAGGAAGATGTATATTTTATTAAAGACATTTTTAGATTTAAATATGAAAAGAGAAATCCCTATCAAAAGGGAGGTATTAATTGGTATACAACTGATTAATACTTCATAAAAAGATATAAAAAAGAAGGAAAACAAAGAACAGGGCGGGGTATCTCTGTGGTCTCGCATATCTGGATTTTCAATGTTGCCTATTTAATGTTAGACATTTATATCAAGTTATATGGAGCCTGTTGCTTGCAGTGCCCGATCCCTCTTCTCTCACTCTCGACCTTAGCCCTGAAATTACAGGCTAACAGTGTGAATTTTTAATTAAAGAAGAGCCAGGAGCCACTTATAGTCTTTGTTTTCTTGTATCGACTACTCGTGCCTAATTAGCACTTTGTGTGGCTTTCTTAACTGACTACAGTATTTTACTCAATATAAAGTATGTTATTCATATGAAATATATATCGTTCTGATAATCCAATTTGTAACACTTTACTGGATATTCTCTTCAGCCAGTAATCTATGTAACATGCATGCCTTTTAATACATCCTTGTATAACTTTTTATACTTTATTTCAGTTAATCTGTTACGCTGTTATGCTGTTATTTATTTTTCACTAACCCACTTTCACATTGAGGATGAATGCCAATGACTTCACTTATATATATATATATATAGCCTGTGTCTCCTTAAACTATTTTTAAATTGCAGATAAATTGCATATAAAAATTAGGGAATGTCAAATACGTCAAATATCTGGCCCAGCATGTCAGAAAACAAAAGCACAAAAGACTATTCCCTTTTCCACTGTGAAGGACGTCTGTCCGTTTGGCATACTGGACTCCACATTTCTAGTTGTCCTGTTGAAAAAAAGAGAGAAAGACAATTATTGGGCTCATGATTTTACCGTTTCCAAAAGGGTATGTTTTTCTCTTTCCTCACAGATTTTACAGGAGATGAAATGGCCATTCTCCCTTTTTTTTTTTTTTTTTTTTTTTTTTTTTTTTTTAAAGGAGTAGATGTTTGCATTTTCGGATGGACCCATTAACTGTTCAGATGACACAAGAATCAGCTGTACACTGTCCCGGTGACCAAAAGATGAACCGAGAGAATCACTGAGTTTGAAGGAATGGACAACTGAATCTTCAGGCAAAAACACACACGCACTGCTATTGTCAGCGCACCTCTCTGCCTCAGTCTCCCTCTCTGAAACATGACCCAGCCGCTATCAGGGTACATGGAATATGAGGAAGAAGAGACGGCACTTTCCCCACAGTGCCCCATGCCTTGAGTTAACAAAACACACAGCAATGACTCTCTGTCGCATCTCTGTTGTTATTCTAGGGGCTTCTAGTGCAAAAGCGACCTGCAGACCCTGTACTTGCCATAATTAGCATTAGTTTGCGCAGATAATTATATTCTGGTAGCACAGAGGAGCTTTGTAGCAGTGTGTGCTCAAGGCACTGTGATGTAGACTTTTTTCTGCTCTATAATAAATCAGTGCAGTACTTAATCACTGGATATCACCTGGGTCATAGACTTCTGAGCAATTACTGTGTAATTAAATATATCCTCTCACTCCGTTTTACTATTATGTAAATATATCTGTTGCATTGGAAGTACTTGTTGCTAATATTATATAGATTATCATGACTATAATTATTATTACATTATAAAGAGAAGTTGTTCTCTAAACGCTATGGAAAATCTGTATTCACAAAAGGTGTGTTTATAATGTATAGAGAACTACCCTATTTAGATGACTTTTTTTATTGCTGCTAAAGTAGAAGGTGGACTGGAAGAAAATACATCTTTTAAAAAATTAGTGAAAAATTATATTCTGCTAGCCCAGGGCAGCTGCATGCAAGATTATGGATGATATCTTAAATGGAGTATTAGTTTGTTCAAACTTTGAACTAAAGTACAAAGACGGCGAATTACATTATTTAAATTTAATTTTAAACTTTTCTTTTGACCTTTTTCCACTCTGGAAAAAAATGTGGGCATTCTGTAATGTAGCAAAATAAGTTTACAGTCCTTTATTTGTTCCTTCTCCACTCACTGACATTTTGTTCAACTTAATATTTACATTAGTACTTGTTTTCATTATTTGAAGTGTAATACAGTGCCAAGACAAATGCATAAATGGTGTTCTTTTAATTTTGTACTTTTCACATCATGCCATTTTTACAGGCCAGATCGAACAGCAATAGTGTACTACTTCAACCTTTTGATGACTACGTGGAATATGAACCACCTACTGCAGTTTGTTTTAAGAAAGAGTTAAGCTAACCACTGAGGGCCTGTGACAGCTGTGTTTTAGATTCAGTAAGTCTCTGTTCTCTTGCCATAGACATGTACGGCTAAAATGTGTGGTAGCTGTAAATCAAGAGAGAAGGCTCACTGTGATATGGTTAACCTAACACAGAATGTAACACTGTCAATGGCTGTAAACAACTTTTTAAAAATTATGATAAAGCTATTTTAGCAAGCTCAATCATTCTTGTCCAGTTGGTTTTCTGTGTGTCGGCCTTATTATTTCACAACAGCTGCTATCCATAGTGACTTGCTAACCTTCAAACACCATCAAATTAAAATGACTAACAGACCAACATATAAAAAAAAGAAGACACTGGCTTCTACTAAATGGAAATAAAGACGTTTAATTTATCAATGAGTGACACAAAGTAAAAAAAAAAAAAAAAAAAAAACAGAAAAGTATAAAATAAGGGGATTTTACTCCTCTCCCCCGTTTAAAACACAAAATTTTGGTTGAAGTGACAAATGGCAGGATTACAGTTCATGGAGCTGCTGCGTTTAGATCCATATTGATGTTTTCTGCTACCATAGGCTGTATTCACAGAAGGGGAGAGGAGGGCAGGCATGGGGGGCATAAGAACCGAGTAGCAAACACTGGAGGAGAAAAACAGTTGGAACAAAAAAATTAAACACTTTTTGCCAAGATCCAAAGTAAATCAGTCCAAATTTACTAAAATCGAATCACTTCCTCTACTAAGCTTTTTCTGCATCAATACATAAAAACAGCAAATATCCTACATGACGAGATCTGGCTTAGTTCATGATCCCTCTGAGCTCCTTCACTCCTGCGTCTCCATGCTTTCATCCTCTCCCTCTCCTCCCTCTTCCAATGCCTCATCCTCCTCTTCCTTGCGCTCGGGAGGCTTCTCATAGGCTTTCTCAGACGGAGTGACAATCACACCGTCCCAAGTGGACATCTCCGAGGCCAGATCTGCACACAACCATGAGAGTCAAGGTGAAGAGGAGGAAAAAAGAAAAAGAAAAAAAAGGATAGGAGAAAATAGACATTGGGATAAATTATGGATAAAAGTGAAGAACGTACAACTGGCATCTCCTTCAAGGCCCAATATCTTCCTGAAGCCGCCATGAGAAAGAACCCTCACCAGTGTCTGCGCTGTAAAACACACCATGTCCTGCAGACACACACATACACAAAACCAGATGACCCACAACATGGGGCAGGCAACTAATATTTTATACTTTCCAAACAATATTTAATAAAATGTTATTTGTATAGCGCTTTTAACAAAAAAGATTGTCAAAAAGCAACTTTACAGATGTAGATCTAGATCCCTAATGAGCAAGTCAGAGGCGACAGTTGACAAAGAAAAACTCCCTGAGACGGCATGGGGAAGAAACCTTGAGAGGAACCAGAAAGGAAATCGTCCTCTTTTGGGCGATACCCGATAGTGGGATTTTGATCATTATAGTATACATACAAAACAAAATGTTAAATTATGGGTGATATTATTAATAATAAAATAATTATTAAAAATTTAAATATTTTAAATTATTATTTAATTATGACAGTAATTTGATGAAGACTGGAGACTCATGTGGGTCAAGTCAAGTAGAAGGCATCAAAATCATGACATCAAAGCCTATTCACCATCACAAAGTAATTTCATTTTTAAATAGCTGCATAAATGTGTTAATTGTGTGTTATTTTAGTTATTAAGAATTATTTGTGTCATTCAATTTCATGTATAATTTATCTCGTGGACGGAGCTGCTTGTGACTTACCAATTTTGGGCTCATCATGGCATGCGCGTTATGGGAAAATCCATATCATAGGACAAACATCACACTAGTATTCACTTTATCCCCCCTGCATAACCCGCACACATATCTCCTTGCTTTTATGATTTTTCGCCAATATTGCAAACGGTGCTGCATTACCTGCTGCTCCAAGGTCATTACAGTGTGCACACGGAAGTTTCCACTCTCGCATGGGTCAGTGATGCCTACAGAACCTGGCAGGAAAAGCCCTGCTGCTAGCATCTGCAGACAGCGTCTACATCACACATGTACATACAAACACACACACGTCAAATAAAACAATAAAAGTATGACTAGACAAGTTGTTAGCAAAATAAATAAAACATACCCAAAAAATAAAAAAGGGAGCACTGTTGGCTTACCTGTAGGCAACGTTGAGTGAAAGAGGTTGTCTGGAGGGGTTATTCATAACAGCCGAATGCCCCTAATTACACAACACAGTTAAGTCAGTCAAGTCACGCTCAAATCAAATTTACTTTTCTTTAATTCTGTGTTTATGAATATATTTTTAGGGGGAGTTCATTTGAGTGCACAGACTGGTTAAAGTGTGAAAATTGTCACTGCAGTGGTTTTATCTAGTAGCACAAGACCATTGTTAGAAGGATGATAAATGTGGCTCAGATCTAATCCACCAGAACTAATTCAAGGTCATATCTTCCTCCGCTTGCACTTTAAATTAAGTATTTATCAGATGTAAGCAAAGAATCTGACTGTATACCAGCTTTTAAGCCATGACTCACCAGGAGGTCCAAAATCCAGGGGGTGAGGGGCTCAAAGCCAGGAAAGCGCACCCGCAGATCCTTCAACAAGCGGATCAAAACCTTCACCCTAAGCAACACACATCACACACAAACTTTGATTTATACCAACATTTTGCTGACATTTTGAAGCTGCATCACCAAACGCACTTAAAAAGATCAAAGACTATGGAGGATCCACATTTCTAAGGGAATGCTTTTAAAAAAAACAGACTTTGATCATTTTTCTGAATGGATTGAAAATAGCAAAGCTAGAAGAAAACCATTAATGAAGATCATGAAAAAGAGACTGGCACTCTTACGTTGACTGTGAGGCGTTCTCTTCAAACCAGCGAGCATGGCGAATGGCAGCCAGAGCGCTCTGCAGCACCTTGATGTCCACTTCAGAGGAAGAAAAGACAATGCATAGGACAAACAGTTATCTTCAGATTTAAAAAAAAGCCTGAACACTTATGAGTTAGGGGCTTACAGTGAAGTTCGGGGTCGAGCTTGCGCAGGTTGGGGGGGACTGTGGTGATGAGGATCTTTACTGTAGCATCAGCCGAGCTGATCTCAAATCCAGTTTCGTTGGTCAGCATAGACAGCACTGAAACAGAGACAGGGAACAATGAAACACTGCACTGCTATGGAACAAAAATAGCATTCCCATTATCTGTGTACTAAAGGGTTCCAGCCTGTACTCACCCTCAGCTGGGTCCTGAGTGCGCAGAGTCTCTACCACTTTGTTTCCTAATGCTGCGACTGCCTCCACTGCAACAGACACAAGGGTTTTTAAAATCAAACATACTTGTGCAAGGTGCAGCCTAAAGCAAAATCTTAGAGAACCGGAAATCGGAACTGACCATTTTTATCTTGTTAGTTCATGTCGCTCATCATATTGTGCACGATTCATTAGAATCAATCACTTTAAAACACCCTTTTCTTTTGTTGTAATCTACCATCAAAATGTAATATAATTTCCCTTTTTTTTTTTTTATATACATCATCTGATTTTTTGACTGTCACCATGCATGTATGGATGGGCCAAAAATATTAACACAACAATAAAAAGAATCAAATTTCTTTGTCACTGTGACTTTTAAAGAAAAAAATACTTACAAGTGGGAAGAATCTTCAGGATAACAACAAGGTCAGCTACATTGTGTCCTGTCGTCATGGTGCCCTTTTTGTACGAGCCCACTTGCCGTACCTCCTCGATTTGCTGTAAAACGATCCCCACATCAAGCACGAACAATATTAGCATCCAATTGTGCAAACGAATACGGAAATGAGATGTTACATTTGGTATAAAAACTCACCACTTCAAAGTTCCCAGGTGCTACAATTAAATTATCAATAACGTTGTTGATCTTAGTCACCAAGGACAATATGGAAGACTGCACAAAAAAGGAAAGAATTGTCACAATGTCAGCATTCACCCACGGTAGTTAACCTCTACAGGGTCGAGGAATAAGTGAAACCATTGACTCATTTTCTTTCCAAGCCTTTTCAAGAGAAGCTGATGCCCTATGCAACAGACTTAATCATTTTTAAAATACCTGCTATGTCCTTGACACTTAGACATATTTTTAGTCTGTATTTTCTTATACAAATGCATATAACACTCATAAGTACATCACCAATTACAATTCATCGCCGAGTACACAGACATTCAGAACATGATGGCGGTAATACATCTCTACTCTTCACTCTCAAGGCCCTGACCCACATTTATGTGAAAGATGCAAAAATGGGATTAGAGTGCGAGGATACCTGCTCAGTGGAAGTAGGACTGAGGTCTTGGTTTCGTTTCAGCAGAGCCTCACTAAATGCAGTCTCATCAGAAACTGGCTTAACACGTGGGAAGGCCATTTCACACTGGAACGTGGAGAAATCAAGGTTTATATGCCAGTGTGTGTGTCACATAAATGTTTCAGAAATATTGCCTGGTACTGACTGCTGTCAAACACCCTTTACTAAACCAATGGCATATGGTTTATGGTTATGGTTTAACAGAGAGGGGTTGAGATTGGTGCTCAGTCTAAACAGTGGGATAACCAAATTAACAAAGCAGATAGTGAACAAGTTTTTTCCTGCATGTTCTGTCCCCCAATGATCAAAGGGAAGAAAACTGCTTCTCATTAGAAGGACTACACGAATAAGATCTAATTGCACATTTCAAATAAGGGGGTTAAAGACGAGCTGTGACTTTTTGTATCTGAAGACTGTCAATTCTCCCCCCCAATTTTTTTTTTTAATATACACAAATTATATTACATCATTCCACTCGTACTTCTCTGTTGTCTTATAAAGGCGTTTGGAGGAAAAGAAAACACATTGGGGGGGAGGAGACTTTATACATTTGACACAAATAATATATTCCACAACAGTTCTGGGCTACTGAAATATTTGTCACATTTATGTAACTAACGTACTGCAAGTGGTAAGTCCAAAAAGCAAAAGAGTGATTCACTTACGACATAAAAGTCAAAGGGTATGTGCGGGACAAAAGGCCGGTACCTGAAAATGAAGGAAGACATAAGCAAAGGGAAAGCAGTCAAATAAAATCAGATAAGCATAAAGCATTATACTGATGTAAACATACAGAATGCTGAGTGAAGTATGACTGTAAAGTTAAACAGCTCACCCTTGTACCAGGCCTCCACGGGAGCCAAATCGGCCACCGCGGCCCCTTCCCCGATCTCCTCTGTGAGTGAGACACACAACCATGTTACTTAACCATACTGTATATAAAGTTGTTTTCCAGTGCTGCCAGCTGAATGGGTGTACATTTTAATTGTATGGGGATTTTAATTGTTATAGGGATTTTAACAATTCCCTATTGGGATTTTTTTTTTTTTTGCAGGTTGGACAACATTAAAAGGAGTTAAAGGAGTTATTATTCACATATGAAAACATTCGCAAATAAAATAAATGTACACAGATCCTAATAGAACGCTCCTTTATTGTCACATATACAAGTACAGTACAGTGAAATTGATTCTTCATATCCCAGCATGTTGGTA
>JAOUQW010000027.1:7878695-7906318 GCA_028565825.1 Olivaichthys viedmensis
TCTCTCTCTCTCTCTCTCTCTCTCTCTCTCTCTCTCTCTCTCTCTCTCTCTCTCTCTCTCTGTCTCTCTCTCTCTGTGTCTCTCTCTCTCTCTCTCTCTCTCTCTCTCTCTCTGTCTCTGTCTTCCTCCCTCATGCCCACCCATGGCTCCGCATCACTCTGGCATCAGTGGCAAAGGTTGCTATAGTAACACAGCAGAGTACTCAGTCCATAGCTTCATTGAGCAATGACACAGGCCTGTGGGCAAACTCATTACAACACACCTAGACACACACACACACACACACACACGCACACACGCACACACGACAAAAATACATGTATTGAATAATGCATTCTTCATGTGACACTTTTGTTTTACCACAGTGACGTCCATTCTCTGGTTTACTCTGATTGGTTAGAGCAGGTTTGGGTAATTATGCAACACAGCCCTCTACTGGTGTAGCACTGTAGCTACAGCACCCTCACATCCTTTACTGCCTAACAGAATAATTGTAATTGATTAATTGTAAATAAGAGTTCACAACCCAAAAGTCCCACATGAACGTTCCTTCAAGTCGTAATTACAAGTTAGAGCTTTGGAAACAATTTAGATTTTTTTGAACAAAGTTTCCGACTTGTTACTGCCCTTAACCCCTTCATCATGGCAGAGATTAGGATGAGGAATTTAAGAAGGTACCATGATAGATCAGGATAGAAAACTAACTAACATTAGATGTGCACTTGAACACAAAAACCTGATAATTGTGACTTTTTAGGACCATCTGAGGAGCACATAAAGGCAGCATAATAAAGCTAAAAAACAGAAAACGAAATCATTGCATTGCTCTGCAATATCAATCACGTGCGTCTTAAAATGAGTCAACAGCAGTCCAGTATGTCATATTGTCACTTTTTTTGCACAGGCCTGTCTGTCCTCGACCAGACAATAGGATGAATGCAGTTCAATACAATATAATGTCTGTTGTAACAGCACTAGAGGGGGCTAGAGATCAGTGTTTTAAATGTGTTCTTTCCTTCCTTTTTCTATTGACAGAGCTATTGTGTACTACTACAACAAAGAAAGTAGACACTTCAGAAAAAAAGATCAAATCTAGAACCCTTAAAGGTTCTTTGGTTTTCCGAAGATTCTATGTGGAACTCTACAACAGAGTGTTTCTCTGTGTTCCAAATAGAACCCTTTGAAGAACCCTTGAAAAACCCTAAGAATGAAAATCAGATGTTATGGTTCTGGTTCCTGAAGGTTCTATTACAGCAGCTGATATTTCTACTGTGACTAGACTGCTCAAATAAAGTAACAATAAAATTCTATTTTATTAAATTATATTTCACAATTTCTATTTCATCAAATTCATCCTCAGATGCACTGGCGGTCCACTGAGGGAGTTGATGATCAGAATATATGACCTTCTGGGTTGAACTCTGATTACTGCACAGGGAAACTGTATGGATGGAGAAGAAAACAGAGCGGTGTTACCAGGGATGGGCAGTATTTCTGATACAGGTATTTGAAATACAAAATAGTATTTTGTAATTTGTATTTGATGGTTGTAGAAAAAATTGGTATGTAGTAAAGATAACCTACATTTGTCTATCAACTGAAGTGGCACTACTGATCTCATGTTCCTCTATTTTGTATTTTCAAAATACAAAATACTGTATTTTATTTGGACACATTTTCGGTTGCAGTATTCTGTAGTTTATTTTGATACACATGCATTTTTAGATATTTTTAATATCATGTATCAAAATACATCTTGATGTATTTTTAACCATCCCAGTGTGTTCCCCTGCTGGCCAATGTTCCAGTTGCATCTGCTTCACCAATTTGTGCCCCGCAGTGTGTGTGCTTTTAGTGTGTTTGTTAGGTACTTTTTGTTGTTCTGTCTGGTCTACTGAAGACCCAGCTGTATGGTAGGAAGCAAAACTCAGCTTGACAAACTGAATAGGGACATCTGCATGCAAGAAGGGAGAACGTGAGCGCGAAAGAGAGCATGGATCTCTTGGTAAATACACTATGTGATGTCTTTGTGAGAGAGGAAGGATGAATATGGATGGAGTGAGTGAGCCACGTGGAGGTGGAGAGGGGATACAAAGAGCAGTGGCTACTTCCAGGTCTGGGGGAGGGTAAGTTGGCACCAGAACCCATTCCCTCTTCCCAGACACACACAGGCACACTAGTGGAGGGCTGCCAGCATGGCCTCCTGCAGGGAAGCAGTGTGCGCGCGCGTGTGTGTGTGTGTGTGTGTGTGTGTGTGTCTTAGCTGCCCATTCAAACATTATCTGTGAAAAGCTGACCACCATTTAGTTCTGGCATGTTTTTGTGTCTAAAAGTAAAGGGAATGTGGATATATGTGTCCTAATTCATTTTCTTAATAAAATCTTAATAACTCTCTTTGTCCAGAAGGACATGCCCTGAGGACCAACTTAGTCAAAAAGAGCCAGGGCATGTCATTCGTTGGACATCTGTTTCATCTACACCTCCTTTTGTTCATCTGCCTTCACCTTCCAACAATCTAAATGCACACTTGCACACTTATATTCAGATATTCACTCTACAGTTTAAACTGGGAAAATGAAGATGTCTTTAGGTGACATTAATATTACAGCACAATAAATACAGAGATGGATAATATGGAGAAAGCTAAAGGCAATTTTACAAATCACTATATTATCATAGCCCTTTCCTATTTCACTCATACACACACTGGGACTGATTATAGACAATGGGGCCAGTGCCCAGGGTCCTGCCACTGCCCAGAGACTCTGGCCTTGGATAGACAGATAGCACTTAAATATCAGAGCCTATTTGGACAGCATTAGTTTTGCATTTAGAGCTGGGATAATTTCATCTTTTACAGATGCTACTCTGTGATTTCATTTCCATCTGGATGGAAAGGGGTGTTTTTTTTTGCCCTTCGCCCCTGAGAAATTGTCAGTCCGAAATATAGGGTGGTGTGATCATTTAGTTCCATGTGGATGGACATGCCTGCGATTTTACAGGCAGATGTTGCCTTATCTTGTGTTGGAAAATGTTTTTTGACTGTACAATGTGTTTAGTCATCTTTGCACGCATATCTAGAAAAGGTTTAAATACCTCCAACCAGGAAATAATAAATGTATCGGCAGAGTCTCTCAAATATTTAGTTGCTATGGGTCATACACCTTTGCCTCCATACTGTCCTCACTGGGAGCCCATTAGAAGGGAGAAGAATAAAGAAGTCAATCAATAGAAAAAGCACAATCTTGTATGCTAATTAGCTATTTTAATGACAGCTGCAGTCGGTATTAAGTCTCACTTAAAATTCACATAAGGCACAACTTCATTATTGAAAGATTTGATAAATAAATTCATGATCCAGTATGTGATCCAATAACATCTGGGTTCAAAGGAAAACTCACTCATGCTATGTTATTTCATAACTGTCTCGATGCGTTTTATCAAGGAGGAGAATATTTTATTACATACTTTTACAATTTTATTAGCCTGAACTAATACTGTCCAAATAGGGATATAGACAACATCTGTAATCAAAATGTGAAACAAATTAGGACATTTTATTTTTTAAGAATGGCATTTACTGTGCTTTATTGTAACACTGGGGTTTTCCTTATTATAGCTGAATAGTGAATAGTTTCATCTGTCGTAAGTTCGCCCAAAAAGAGATGCATGAAAAGTTAGTTAAACAGCAGTATCTCGGTTACCCATAGCATAGGACCCCAAACTGCATAATTACAAAGATTTTAAAAAATTGCCTTGCAGAAATACCTATATTTCCTACCTTATTTTCCTTATCTATTTGGCCTATAGTTATTATATTTATTTGAACTCCATGCAATCATAACTGAAAGGTTCGTTTGCAAGCCTCATTGTAGACAGACACGCCCCTCAAATGGCGAGCACCACATGCAATTTGCACACCAAGCAATGAGTTAAAGGTGCAGGGAGTGGAAGGAGGTATTTGTGCCAGTTGCAATGTGCACGTACCGTAAGTATTTACACAAAAGAGACCGCTGATGACTAAAACATACAATCTGAAATGCTTAGTGCTGAGAGTTTTATTTCTTTGTAATGTCTTTAGGCTTAGTAGCAAGCTATTGCACTAAAAAGCTAACATTTTGTGGCTAGGTGACTAGCTGACTGACCAAGGACTGCTAGCCCACCCAAACATTGTTCGGATTCATCATAATAATGATGATTTACAACCAGGAATAAAGGCTGCACCCTAAGAACACCATCAGTTTGATCTTAAAACCTCTACTAAATCAAACAAATATTTCTTAAATAGCAATACTAGTGCAATCATTTATCAAATTTGTTTGAAATCAGGTGTGTGATTATAATATTATTAGTACCATGTTTTACCTGTCTGCAATAAAGCTTTGGCATAGGGCTGGCCCTGTTTGTGTATGTGGGTGTGCGTATCTCATGGTTCCTATGTAGAGGGTTTCAGGGTATGAGAAGAATCTCTGAAATGTGTATGCTAATGGATGACCTCTATGAATTCTGGTTCATCGGGTTACAAGCTACAGAAAGACAGAGAGAGAGTGACATAACTTTGGGCTATGTCTTTTATCTTCACGCCTCTGTTCTCTTTTCTATCTATTCAACTATCTGCCTATGCCACATCATTTCCTCTTCAGAACTCTCTTTTTCTGCAGCTAGCAGATGGACACAGGTCAAAATTCAACCACATGAAATGGGAATATTTCTGACAGCTTTCACGCTGAAGCATCTAGAAATTGGAAGAATGAGGAAGCATCAGGCAGTATCATGTCACTCAATGCTAGGAATGCCACAAAGGTAGATGCTGAAACAAAGTTATTCAATATTTCTATTCTGAACTTGCATTATGCTTGGGGTGTGTAAGTGGACATGGCTGTGTACATATCTGTGTGTGTGTGAGGGTGCTTGTACTCTACACAGTTGCGAGTGGCCAAGTTGTAAGGAGGGACATGAGCATGAAAACGAGTTTTAGACTACTCTCACAGTTATGATGCACACCATTCAAAAGAATCATTTTTACTTTTCTATTCATGTGCATAGTCAAAGATTAAAAATCACAAAGTCAAACAAATTTATTTGCAACAAACATGTTTTTGTCAGATGTGTCTTATGATCACAATTCAAGTTGTTGTTTTTTATCCTAATCCCAGCCCATTATTTCCATAATGTCACATTATCATTTCACAGCTGCATTACAGCTTAACTTCTTTTATTATGGTATCAGCAGACAATGTTGAATATCATACTCCTACAATTGCCTTTTATTATTATCAGTAAAACCTACATATTTATTATTTCCAGGGAAGAGTGTCTGCTAACAGTTTAATGTAGTAAAAGTGTAGCACTACAGAAGAAGAAAATATTATGGGAGTGTCTGAGGAACGGCTACTGGTCCATATTGAGTATACAGCTTGAGAGCAGCTGCTGTCTCCTAAACTTGTGCCAGGCCTGTTTCAGCCAGCTAACACACACATACATAAAGTACACAGCTAGATACAGCCAGACAACCCACATGCCCACTTACACACCCCAAACATAATGTGAGCTCAGAATAGTAATAGTGGATGACTCTATTTCAGCACCTACCTTTATTACATTCCAAACACAGACTGCTGTAATACTGATGATGTTGTGGACTCCCTGTGTCGTCATTATTCTGGCACAATTTCTAGATGTTCAACAAAGAACAAAACTGCTTTGTACTGCTGTTTTTGTGTACTGCTCTATGAACCCGACCTCATGCAAAATTCATAAGAATTTAAAGGAGCAATGATGATGTTTGGATTTTGTTTTAAAAAAACCTGCCCCTAACCATAACCTTAACCTTTGTAACTTTTCATTTGAATTGAAATGTCCATGCACATCTGCCAATTCTACTTGTTTGTCTCTCCACATGCATTTACAGAATGCATCCCAGTTAAAAGAGGATTCTAGGCCAAATATAGCTGAGTTAAGAATTCTGGGCAGAAAATGGCACAACTGTAACTTCTGGTGCATATCATGCTGGGGGGTAAGGTTGTGTTGTGGCTGTTTTCTGGAAGCAAGATATGGAGGAGTTCATCACCAAAATTTCACAAAGCGGTATGTGGGTCATGAAAGCAATAAGTGTGGACCGACCGGGGCTGGGATAGAAGATATGGATTTGCACATGCTCCTACATAGAAAGAGACGGGGCAAATAGGCAACATTGATGTGTGGCAGTGGTCAGCAGCTAAGGTTCTTTGCTGGTAATTGAAAGATTGTGAGTTCAAAAGCCAGATATTTACTGTTGGGCCCTTGACAAGGCCCTTTAACCCTCAACTTCTCAACTTCTTAGCTCTATACCAGGATTGGAGTCCATCTCATCTTTGGATAAAATCTTTGGATAAAAGCATCTGCCAGATGAATAATTGGAAATGTATAGAGATGCGAGCACAGAGAGTATTTTCCCTGCACTGCCTGGTGCACATATAAGCATACTCATCTTCTATAGGCTTTACATTGCATTAAATCTAAGAATAGTTCCAAACCTCCAAGGCTGTGCTCTCCATTTTCTGAAGTCATGGCATGCATTGATGATTTGAAGGTTACTGATGCTTTTTGGGCTCTGACTATATGTGGGTACATAATCCCTCCTCATGTAGCAGCATCAGCTGGCATATTCATCATCTCTCTCTCGTCTCACTCTCGCTTTTCCTCATACTTTGCTTATGTACAGTTCAGTAATTCACTGTAACTAAGGCTCCAGAGAGTTGTGGTTAAATTTCAAGAGGAAACTGGTTGACCGAAATCAGAAGAGCAGATGTTTTGTGAAGATACCAAGCTGCCACTGATTTTCCAAGGATAACCTTCTCCCACTCACTCACGTCTTTATCATGGAATAGAAGTAGCACTGATTACGACCCACATATTTTCATTTGTTTCATCTTTCCCTCCATCTCTTCTATGAGTTTTGTGGTGAGACAGATTTGAATCAGCAAGAAGCCACAAAAATCACATAGAGAAACAACCTCAGAGATCGAAAGGAATACAGTAATCACTCACATACTGTCAGAAACAGCTTAACTGGGAATCTCTGCAGGTCAACAACAATTACAGCTTAGCAGCAAGACAGCACACACTCATCACAGTATACAACCCCTCTGCACCAATTCACACACCACACATGCTCTTTTGCCTCCATGTGCCATGTGTGTGTGAAACAATGGATTCCCTGCTAAGTCAACAGCCCATAGAGTTGTTAGAGGTCACAGAGGTGCTCTCACACACACACCAAAAGAGAGAAAGAGAGATGACCATGTGCCGGTGGACCGTCCTTTACCTTTTATTTAGAAACTTTTGGGGGTTATGTAATTCCTACTCTAAAAAAGAGATCACCGCATTATACCTCATGAAGGATATTTGCAAGTGATTTAGTGTGTTATACTGAAATCATGCAGCTGCAAGCATCTAACCCATTGCATTTTGAACTTGCATTGCTTTTATGGAGACAAAGTGTTTGTTTGTTTTTTGTCCCAGTGTCAAAAAATTAACACTTCCACTTCATATTTACCAACAATTTGTAAAAAAAAAAAAAAATTGGTTTCTACACCAGGGGCGATTCTAGAGTGCACTGACTGGGTGGGCATTACAAAACTTTAGTTGGGCATTCAAGTTGAACATAATTATAGGTTATTGCAGATAATTTTGATGTGTAACCCAAAATTGTAATCTCGAGACGAGACGTTAATGTTATTTAAATACAAATACAACAAAATACAGAATTAAACTACATTAAACCAAACGTTTACAAGAGCACAAAAAAGAAAAAATTGAAGCATTAACTGTTATTTAAATTAAGCTTTCCAGTCTTCACACACTCCCAAGGTTATGTTACATGAGTTATGTGAAATGGCAATACGTTAAGCCACTTGATTAGACTGTTCGAATGACATTTTTGTGCCAATCAAAAAAGAGCACAAATATTGACTATAATAAAAAAAACATGTGCATACAAATTAGTTAGCTAGACTCATTGACAAAATGACAAATGACAAAAGTTTATGTTGGAAATGAACACACATGGCAAATGCAAATTTCCATGGTTATTGTTCTTGTAGCATTTCAAAACAAAACAAACCGAGACTAATTAATCTACAAACATCCCAGTGCTAACATACTCTAAAACACAAACACACACACACACACACACGAGTGTCAGTGGCATTCATTCCAGACGCCAACAATTAATACTAGCACAGAGATTCACCAGCTGGGCAACAGGAGTGCTTCCACTTATTAACCAAACGTTTAGGAAGGTGACCGCCTGTTGTAGATTTAAAATACACTTAAAAAAGCACAAAAGCAGCTGTGCATACTCTCATGATCACAATTTATGTCCTTTTTGTTTATTAAAATGTAGCATACATAGTAGCCATGTATTAGCATGTGCTGTATCCCAAACAACCATTATGTAATTATACAATAGCATCCCAGCATTTCATATTCCTCATTCTAATGCTGTTTTGAACACGCCCTTGTCAACTTCCCCTCAACTAAAAGCTGTTTCAATACTTTGTGAAGTGAAGCTTGCGTCACGAAGGCCACTCACAGGAGTGAGGATCTAGAAGTTTATTGAAATCCAAATCCAAATGACTAATCCTGTAATAACCATAGATGCTAGATGCTGCATTAACCTCTGTTGCTAACGCCCCCGCCACATTAGGAGGGGTGAGTTTCGATGCAAGTCTATGGAGAGATGCGGGTCTACCTTGATCAAATAGGCTGTAAGTCGCTTTATGTTCAACTGACTTTCACAAATTTGCTTTGTTACAAACGTCATAAATTTCTGCATATCCCTCGTGATGTAAATATGAATATGCCTGCACTGTAGATAATATGATAACAAGATTACATAAAATCTACAATTTGATGGTAAAAGATACATGATACAGTAAAGCCTTTAAACTATCAAAAGGAACACATTTTGCTTTAATGATCAAATGTACAGTATATACACAGCAGTTTGCCTTGACTGAGGGACGACACTTTACAATTTTAAATGAAAGCATTTCTCTATAAAACGGTGTGAAACTGTACTGCATCCTCATTTGTATTATTTTCACCATTATTCCATGTTATGATTTCCATTTCCATCAAATTATAGTACCGGAGCTCAGCTATGCTTGCTTTACACATAAACCAAAGGTGTGGGAGAAACAAAACCTCACAAAGAAATTTTTTTTAAATATACAGAAACTAGAAATAGGAAACAGGTAAACATGATAGCAAATCAAGTGATTAATTAACTTGGAAAAAAAACATCGGATTTGCTACGTTCAAATTGGAACTCCTCCATCTATACGTGACAGTTCATGGAACTTCATTTTGCTAGCTAGTTAGCATATGAGCTAGTTAATACGCTAGCTAGTTAGCAAGCTCAAATGATTGTACATAGTTAAAAGGAAATAGATCATACAAATTGCCACGGAAATCAGTTCAATGACATTTGTCTTGCTGGGAAGAGCAAGTGCTTATACCCTCCTCCTCCTCTCGTGGTGCAAGTCAAGAAACTCATGTGATGTAGGTGTTACGCACTTTCAAATTGTGTGGTCGAAGTTGATGAGAGCATGTTAAATCATTTTTTAAATGCAGGGATAATATAACACTTCAAAAGAAGAGCATATGCAAATGAAAAAAACAATTCTAAACACAATAGCAAACCTATAAATTTGTCTTTATAAAAAGATTATCTTTGTTTTTATGTGTTCATACTATGTTTTGTTGGGAAACGCAACAGATACTCAGTTATTATGTGCAGTCAGGTACATATTAAAGCTGAATTGGAGTAATTAATAACTGAAAAATTATATATTATATAGAAACGTGAACATGCAAATGTACTTGCCTGCACTAAACACTTGCAACACGTCTGATGTGCTGATGTACCGATGTGTGAGAAAAGCATTTGAAGATTAATTATTAGAGCAGGCAGGTATCATACTGCGTGTTCCTCTCATTATACTCTCTAATAGTCGTTTGTGTAGTGTAAGCCAAGCCTGTGGTGTGCACTGACATCTGATTTGAAACAGCTAAAACGGAATGAGTTACAGTGGCACCATGCCAGTGATTCACCTGTGCAATAACAAACCAACACACACATGCAACACACACACACACAGTAAGTATACACAATTAAGAGGATTAGAACATGACATAGGCTACATAGGAGAATTGCCATTCCAATCCTATCCCTTGCCCTTGTTATCCTGGTTACACAATGCTATTAACCTACGATGCACTGCGCTAATACAAAAAGGTGTAACCCTTCCAATTAACTCGGAGTCCAAAGAGGAGACATTTGTTCACCAAAATTGAGGAACCGTTAAAGTATCAGAATGGTACATTCAGTTATCGACTCGTGTTTACTGATATTGACCTCTGCTAGCTAACTGCTAGTAAACTAGCTTGCATTCGTCACACGTCAACATGACTGGGATTTTAGTATATAAAACTTGATTTGCATTTTCATATTCTCAGCTATTTATTTAACAGTAGCCAATCCTGACAAAATGTAGCATCCCAACCACAACTTTGCTCACCATTAATGTTAGCTAAGTTGGCTAGCTAGGTAGCTTAGCTCACAGGCTCTGTGGCTAAAAGGTTTCCGGTTACCATGTTGTTAACTTCTAATAGTTTGCATATCACACGTGATAGTTTCAAATCCACAGAGCTTATTTCGTGACGCCACAAACTATTAGTAATGCTCCCCTATCTGTTTTTTACTAAAGTACTCTAATAAAAATTGGGTTCTTTGGATAGTTAAGGGTTCTTTGCTACCTAAAGAGGTTCTACTTGGAACCCTCTCCTGTTGTAGGGTTCTACATAGGGACAAGCCGAAGACCCCCTTATGGGTTCTAGATTTGACCATTTGTTTTCTCATAGGGTACTGTCTCCATTTTAAATGGAAACATGTGCTGTGAAAATGTGAATTTGACCCAAACACCAATCTATATAATTGGAATCAGCCATCCAAGAGCAGTTAACCTTTAAAAATCTAATTTTTGTGTGCAACGGTACTTTCGGTGATTTTTATGATTCATGCCATGGTGAAAACAGGCTCTGTGGGTGAGTAATTTAATAAAAACAGGCTGCAGGCAGTGTTCACACATTATTTCGATTCAGTCTGTACTCCCTGTAGTGGAAGCAAGGGTCTGTCCACATGCACGCTTATTGACTTTAAAGCCTAAGAGTGGTGCGTTCATTGTGCATTTTGTTATTTATAGTGTAAATAGGTGCATGTTAATAGGTCTTATTTGCATCTTATTCATTAGGATGTGAATTATACTATCTATGCGGAAATGTTAATCCCACTAACTCTCCACTGTAGGGCACATTCCCTCTCACTTTTCAATGGGAATCTCTGGGCGCTGTCCTTTCAGGACCAGCTCTCTCTTTCTCCTTCTTGTTCTTTCCTGCTCTGCACTTGACAGAGCTGCTGTCCCCTTACCTGCCTGCGTGAGCTGGTACAGCCCCCATTCCCTGTCTTTCTCAATGCATTTTGCCCTTATAAGGAGAGAGTGAGAGAAGTGAGTGGGGGCGAGAGAGAGCGCAGTTGGACTGTACTATCTGCATGCACGTTGTAGGGGTGTGTAGGAGAGATGGAGGAGGCGAGTGATGGTAATGGTGAGTAACACAGTTTCTTTGAGCCTGCGAATGAAAGGCCAAAAATAGGCTATTGGGGTGAGCTGAGCAAGAACGTGGGAGGAGGAGAGGAGAAGGGAGGAAGAGGAGAGAGAAAGAAAGAGAGAGAGAGGGCACAGTAGAGTAAGCTGATCTCTGTGGGATGATGACACATTATAGAATGTTACTCTGGGTTATTTTCAGAGAGTGTCAGTCCTGAACTAAGTGCGTCAGTGATTGAGAAGGAACATACAAATGTTTTCCTTCGTCACCTGGTTCCACACTATAGTACCCTACACCAGGAGGACCCCTGACCTGCATATATTGTAGTTTTCCCTGCTCTAACACACCTGATCTAACTAATCAGCTAATTAACAGGCCCTTCCTGAGTCAACGTGGGTCAGTTAAAAGCAGAAGTGTGCAAGCCAGGGTTGGGAACCACTGCCCTACACGAGCATAGACAAAATACCATCCCAAATACCTGGAGAAGAATACAAGATGAGCAAAGGAGTGGGTTTACGAGGATTACTTTAATAATGACCAAGCCGTTTAAATTAGAATTCACACCACAATCCTTCAGAGAAACACCCTAAACTGCGGTAGAGCAGTTATTTCTACAATTGCACTGCTGCTATCATGCTTAAAAGCATTGTGCAAAGAGCAATAATACAGTACGTGGGTGTGAATTTTTATTGCAAATACCCTCACACTGTGCTCCATCTCATTTCACACAGTTTTAAATTAGGTGAAACGCATATGGACATCTATTGTTATGATATAGAGCAGCATGCAAACTGCACACAAGGTGGGACAATTGACCCAATAAAACAATGGATAGAACATGAATTACAGAGGCCTCAGTTTTAAGCATCGCAGACATTATTCCCTGAAATAAATATTTAAACAAATAGACTGGATTTCCCATTTACTTCCACAAAAGTACTACTGTTACCAAGACGCATGATGTGGTGCCACACCATAACTAGAGAAAAAGAATCTTCCCTCAAGAGCCTTTCTAAAAGATTTGGTTGATTTGCTACTAATTGATGTATTTGATCGCAGTACATAATGGTTAAATCTTGTAATCCTTAAGGGCGATATTAAATCAGACTTTCCCAGTACTACCTACCATTTATATAATCCTATTGCTTCCTGATCAAGCATTACAAAATGTGGTTTAAGTGTCTGTCTCCTTCTAGGAGTACTCACACATGAACATGCATATGCTCACATATACCCTCACAGCCAAATCATTATGACTTCCCAGATCATCATGTCTATCTATGCAGAGCTGGTCCAGCGTCAACGTTATAGAAGAACAGAATATCCCTGTTTTGCTTAGTGCTGAGATGTGAAGTTTAGATGGCAGAGGTTCATGCTGTCTCTAGGGTTTTGAGACCACTCTCAGATAGCTGTGCTTTCGTAGTTTTGCTGGCCACTGTAATATTTAGGTCACTGGGCTAATAATCCAAAAATCAAGAGGAGAGCCGGGAGTCGGGGAAAGGCTATTGCTTTAAAAGCATATTCAGAGGGAAATAATGTTCAAAAACAATGTTACATGGTGCAGCAAATGACTAAGTCCCTAACAAACCTCCTATGTGGATTTTAGAATCATCATTCATTTTAAAACTGATGAAAATAGACAAGTCACTTCAAAATTCATGCACTCCCCATGGCATTTTGCGTGTGTTCATCTGTGAATCCATTTTTAGCGATTATAATCATTATTGTTACCGGATAAGAGGTGATGGCAAAAGTGTGTAATGCCAGTGTTCACTTGGTGCTGGTTAAAAATGATATCTGTGCTTAACAACCCATCTTTCACTTTCTGTCAGCCACAAACAGTGTTATCTGCCCAGCATGGCTCAAATGTGTCATAAAGTGCATAGCAGACAGGGAGGCAGATAAAGGGAAGGCCCAAGCAGTCAGGAAATTGTCAGATCCAATCACACTCCCTTTACTTTTTGACTGTTACTCACAAGATGCAACAGCCAGTGACATATAGAGGGTCTCCAGTGATTTTTTTTTATAAGTGCGGCCATCACACAAAGCCTGACCAGCACGTGCTGGTACATATATTTTAATTTCCCTTTAAACTGAAATTGGACTTCTGTTTCTTTAAGCACTCTAAAAAATACCCATAAAATACCCACCAAAAGCAACAACATCAAAACATTAAACATAACCCAAAGGAGAGGCCATGATTGAATAGAAATTGCAAGCAAGCACTTAGAATGAAATGCTCTACATTGCTAAGTATAACCGTGTGTGGGGCTGAAACTGACACTTGGCCAAAAGTGAAACTACACATTAGATCCTCTTAGTGAGATGAGCAGAAGCAAACAGCGAAGTTCACTGTTATAATTAGACACATTGAAAACATTTGTCATGCATATCTCTCTATGCAGTCTGTTAGAGTTACCCTCTCAGCGAATATTTGGCATTTTCTGCATTTGGCATAACAACTTGTGCACTTACCCACTCTAGGTGATTCATTCTGTTTCAATACCAGCTTTTGTGCTATCACTTTGGAGACATTAGTGACGTTTTAAAAGTGTTCTAAGAACACACTGACTCAATCTCAGGTCAACTTTTTCCTTAACTACCACCCGTGGGCAGCCATTAAGAAAAGGATTTTACCTCCCGCAATCCAATGTAAAAGGCTGTTAGATCTGAACCTATGTTGGTGTGTGACACCTGTAGTCAGGGGTCTGGAAAACCCACATGGCACCTGGCATGGTGTTCATTTTGAGGAGGAACTACTTTCTTACATGTTCATGTTGAGGAGGAGCTTCTTTCTTACAGCAAAATAGTGAGTGGGGATCCGACTTGATCACATAGCTATGTTGAGCACTTGGTGTTCATTAACTACGTGCACGTGTGTTCTCCGTCTATGTGAAAGGAAATAACTCTCCATACCAGCAGGTGATTATAGTCTGTATTTGTAATAAAAAAGAAGAAGACCCAGTATCACAGAGATACAGTCTCTCAGTACTGGGTCTTCTGAGCCAAATCACATTTGCACTATGATACTAATTTACTTCTGCACTAGATACTATGTCAAAATAGTACTCCACCTACCAATATCAGTACCTATAGTGGCTTACTATTTAGTGTGGTAGTATGCGGCTTGGTATGTAGACAAACAAACTAGCCTAGTTACCATTTACCAGATACTCTGTGTTTGCCCTTCTGAGAATATTGTTTACTTGCTCTGCTTGCTTCGTTTTTTCTCTTCTCCTGCACTGATTCGCTTAGCTGAACAACCAATCAGATAACTCTTTTTCCCACCAGCCAACATGCTCTGATGAGAGTCGACTAGTTCCAACAGAGCGAGACACCACAAAAACTACAGGTGATGATCAGCCACCAACACAGATGGACGGCGTCCGACGATCGACAGTCGCCTTGGTTTGTCAGGGCCCTAAAGTTTTAGACTAGGAATACAAGACTATGCAAGATACAAGACTAATAATCGGCCATGAACAAAAACTGTGCAGCAATCAGGGATTGCTGTCGACAACAATAAATAGCATCACATCACTTGAAAATCAGTGATCACGCAAAGTTGTCATGTTCAATATTGAAGTCAAGTTTAACAACATGCAGTCATTCCATATGAGTAAAATAGATGATAGCACTGCAGGAGGCCACTACAAATAAATTACATAGTGCCAGCACATTCTAAAGGCATGCTGCAAAGATAATAATGATGAAGCCATTAATCATATATGAGCTGAATACAAATACACATCTGATTCATGAGCTGATGCGTCATCCATACAAATGTGCATCTAAAATAGGCCAGGAATGCTACGTAGTACCATATACAACATATTCCAGATACAGAGGTGTTAAGCCCTACGAGATACTGTTGTAGCCCATGCTAGAGTGTGTGATGACCCCAGGTTGGGAAGAATGAGGACAGGAGTAGTGCTAAGAGAGAGAATGCATATGAGGTGGGCTTGACTAGGAGGGACAGAACAACGAGGACAAACAATGGCCATTATGTTCACACTCCAAGCCAGACGCAGATCGTTTGCTCATCCTATCACTACAGAGACCAGCCACCAGTCTTGTTTTTTTCTTCTTCTGGGAGATGCCTCACACACACTGCTATGAGGGAGGGGGAATTGCATGGGAAAGGGTTAAATAACACCCCCCATGCCATAAACACACAAGGCACACATACTCACACACTCTCCCCCACTCGTGCCTGTAGGCTTTGGAGATGTCAGTTGTTAGTCAGGGGGAGGGGGTGTGAAGGGGAGAGGCTGGTGGGGGTCTTTGTAAGAGTGTGAGAGAGAGGGAGAGAGAGAGAAAAATATGAGAGAAAGAGAGGGAGGGAGGATGGAACAGAGCGTACTATTTCTCATAGCCGAGCAGCTGCTGAGCAGAGAGTCTTGAGTGCAGAGAGACGGTGAGAAAGAGATAGAGAGAGAGAGAGAGAGAGAGAGAGAGAGAGCATTCGGTAACTGAGCAGGAGCGCATGAGCAAGCCAGAAGCAGGCAGGGAAAGTGACTGATACACACACACACACACACAGCGTGAGGTTGAGGCAAACAGTAGTTGTGCGTTTAGGGAAGCCCACAGTCGTGCAGCTCACAGGGGAACTGAAAGGAGTGCTGTTTTTTCATCCCTTGCATTCTTTCTTTGTATTCTCCAGACAGGGGTCTGATCTGATCTTTAAGCCCCTCTGTTTGCTCCTTTGTACACCTATTTCTTTTGGCTGAAGACAGAGCAGGAGCTCCACTGCCTCCCTGTCGGTACTACCTTCTAGCCGGTAAGCAGCATCACTAATGCTCTTTCTCAATTTTTTTTTTAGTTCCTCTATCTGTCCCTTCTTCTCTCGTGTCTCTTTCTTTAATTCAGTCGTCTTCCTTGAGATGATTTTAGTTGGACAGGTACTGTAGATCAGAGTGAAAGGTAGCACATGGCTATAGATGGCAGCCGCTCTTGTTGCCATGCCGGCATCCTCTGCAGCCAGGCTTTGGAGGATTAGATCGGAGGAAAGAGGGAGGGATGGAGGGAGAGACAGAGAGCGAAAGTGAGGGGTGTGCTTCTTTACTAGGCCAAAGATCGCTCAACCGGGGCTCGTCCTCTTTCCCTGCAGTGCATTGTAGCGTTGCAAATAGACACATTAACACATACATGCGCATGCGCGCACGCTCACACACACTCACACACATTCACATGTTCAACATAGTCTGGTGTGTGCCTATGCTGCACAATACACCATCATTTTCTATATACATACACAGTTTTATTTATTTTATTTTATATTCTATAACTGTCAGTTTTGTAAAATTATGCTGCAAAATGATTTAGCTAAAATATAATTACAGCTAATAGTGAAGTGAAAGGGTCTATCAACCTAAAACCAGCAGTTCCCATAACAACACACTGTCTGTTCTGCGTGTCAGGCATTTCCTTTTTCAAATTGCAACCATTTCACCCTGCACACCAGTTATAGAGTGTGAGTACCTCATTCTAGCTTTGTTAGAAATTACATTTTACGGCTTGTGTGACATTTGGATAGGCATGCAGAACATGTAGAGCTAATTAGTTTGTGGGTGTGTGAGTGTGTGATTTAGCCCCCTGCATTCTCACACCTACCTAAAACCAACATCCTGGCAGAAGGTGTGGAAGAAATAGGGAGCAAAAAAAAGAGAGAAGGAGGGGAAAAAATGAATGAATGAGATGGTGAATGGAGGGATGAACCACTCCTTTTTTCCACTCATTTGCCCAGCTGCTCTCGTAGGGATGAAATTATTCACACCACAAGAGAAAAGAGGACAAGATGTATGAATGAAGCGGCACAACAACAAGAGAATAATATGACGTTTTTTGGCTGAAAGTCTCAAAACCAAGCTAATAATGTGCTTTCCCTTTAGGCCTTATGCACGGATTCCCTGGGGCGAAAATGTGATAAAGCATTCATTTTGAATCATTTTCCTATTATTAGTATAGACGTGTGTATGTGCAAAAATACACATACGTGTATGACACAACACCATTGACCTTATCAACTGCAGCCCAAATGTTGGAGAGAAAAAAATTAGTATATTGAGGAGGTATCGATATCTATTATACAATGCCTATTGAAAAAACATGCACTTTTAGTGCTTCTAAATACCTGGACCAACTACAAGAAATACGTTAGCCAATGTAGCAAGGTGTCTCAGGGGAACATTCCCCCAAATTTGTGTTCCTCATATGCATAAATGAAAAGAGCCGGAAAAGATATTTACTCGTCTGTTGCTAGGACGCTCCCTTTGAAAATTTTATTGAAGCGTTCTGATTGGCTGCTGCAGATGATGTAGGTTTCTTATCCCAAATCTCTCCTCTTCGCCCATGGAAACATGTCTGCCTGTGCTTCTCCTTCTATTCCTCTCGTTTTCTGCCAGTGGCTGTCTGTCTGCCTCTCACCTCTATCCTCTCTTCCCTCTATCTGTCTATCTGGTTGCTTATCAGGAATGCTTATCACAGAGCAGATTCAATGAAAAGCACCTTTCTGTAGGTGTGTCTATTAAACAGTAGGTAATTCAATTAAACAGTCATGACTAACATTAGATTTTCTGGTTCAAGAAAAAGAAAAATGAGAAAGAAGGAAGCTAAAGGTATTGGCTTGACATAATTTTTATGCATCTCTCTCTGTCCTTATATTATTCACCAATGTTTGAGATGCATATTGTGTGGTGCAGTGTATCAAACCTTAATATTAAGAGGTACAGAGATATAGATCATATAACAATAGATAACTATATGTTATGCTAGAATAGGCTCAACAATTTAATATAAAACAATCAAAAAGTGACATACAATACATACACCATAACGGAAGTCTACACTGCATGTATATACAGTATGGCATAGGCACAGCCAGGTTAATGACAACAGCACTTCTTTCTTGGTCTATAATGTAAAGAGATGCAGTGATGAAAGTTTGGTAAAGCTTGTGAATGAATAGGGAAAGTACAGAATTATTCTAGTTTTGATGCCACATATTGCAAAATGTGGAGAAGGTTTCCAAAGTGTTGACTTCAAAGGGAGTGGACAGCAGTTCTTCTTTATTCCGTATTTGTGTAGACCGTATAGTGGACATCACGGCTGATAGCTGTTAGAGCAAACTTTACAGCACAGTGTAGCATGCCTTTGGAGCAGGAGGTTGCAGAGCCAAACAAGACTAGTGGCAGATGTCAGGGAACAGTCATTGATGGCTTTGAAAGAACAATTTGTACTTTTTCCACTGCACAAATACTGGAACTTTTGGCACCAGAAAACTGGAACTGCTTGTTATATCGGTTTGTTCTATCTGGGTTTTTTTGCTCATGATTGGTACCAATGGAATTAATAGTATTCGGGAGTGTGGCCAGCAGAACTGTTCATTGCCGATTAACAATGCAAACCACGTCAGACAATGAGAGACACACAACGAGTAACACACAACAAGTGACAAGCTTTTTTCATTCTGTGTTTATTTAACAAAAAACAGAATAGTCTGGTTTGTTGTTACTGTTTGTGCTGTCAAAATCTTGTGGCTTGTTTGTGCTGTCAAAAAAATATTGTGCTTTCTCATTTCTCAATCTACACGCATGTTTAATTCTTCATAAACTGTACTAGCACAAATAATTTTTACATCACAAACAAGCAGCATGAAATAACAGAAATACTTTTGTTTTCTGATCACATAGGGGTGCCAAAACATCCTTAAAATGTTATTTTCGTTTCAGTATATCATCATCAACAATTGTTTCAAATTTTAATATTTTTAACTCTGTCACATAGAGGTTTTTTTGTCTTGTTATCGTTGATGAAATTTTAAATCATTCATCAACGAGCCTTTTCTTCAGTAATATGATTGCGGACAATATAAGCTGGTTAATCAAACGGCCAAAGAGACAAAGGAACAATGTCAATCCAAGCACTTCTAAGTTGAAGTTAACAATGGCATTGTTGTGCGCCGTAATGATGATGCAGATGCTTTTACTGTTGTCACTGTGACTATTCCAGTCGTCTCTTAAGTTGGTGAAAAATGAACTAGAACCCCAAGTTGCGTTAGCTTCTATTTGTGCCAGTTCTTGTTTTTCAAATGCGCAGTGGAAAAATGCCTTAAGAGAGAGACAGATGATTTAACATTTAACAGAGCATAAGCCGATCTCCCGATTGTCCAGACTCTCTGCTGTGGAGTGTGGCTAGCTCCTCATACTCAAATGTTTATTACCTCCTGCGTCACTGAAGGGTTAGAGGATCTGGATTACTTTGTGTGGCTGAAAGCGTTTGTCTTGAAGGGCATCTGAGAGAACAGGCCCAGCAGTCTTTGTAGAGCTAGACTAAGATGGGCTAAATTTGAGTGTTCTGTGCAGAAAGGACATGCAGTGTTGTGTGTTCTCTGGTTAGAGACAATGGGCTGAGCAGTGGCTCCTGGTTTCATAATGGTGAACCTCCTCTCTGCATGTGAGCCTGAGCTTGGCCGTTATGGAGGGTAAGAAACTAGAGAGCAAGCAGGGGGGGATGAATACAGTGGGGATGACGAGGGATCTGTAGTAACCTTGAAATCAGCATTGACTGTCACTGCTGCAGTGTGGATGTATTCGTGTACATGTGTGCATAAGTGTGTGTGTGCATTGCTAGGTGTAAGAAGAAACTCCACTCCAGTGGTATGAGAATTTTACATTTACATTTAGAGCATTTAGCAGATGCCCTTATCCAGAGCGACTTACAGAAATGTAGTCTCCATCAAAAACATATTCTCACGCTAGTACAAATAGGCCATGGTCTAGTAGTACCCTAAAGCTAGAATTTTCATATGGTAAGAAACATAAAAACATCAAAGAAAGCAAAATTCCTAACTCATGTTCTCCAAGAATACGCTGCTACCACTACAACATAATGGAATTGCTGTTCCCAAAGTACACAGCCTTAGTTCACATAGGTGAATAATGTGGAACACAGGCTGCTGAAGAGAGCAGCCATCTCAGCAGTGTGTGTTAAGTTGCTGTATTCACAGCTGGAGGCTTAAGGTAACAGATTACAGAGCTGTCCAGAGCCGAGGCACATCTGTCAGTAGAAAGCTATTAACTATTCTTAGGTGTCAGACGTCTGGTATCATGTATTCATATCTTTTCTAAACACATTACATGTAATAAATGTTTGCTACTTGTAGACATTTGACTATCAATGAATTACAATCAAATTGACAAATTGACTAAAGCAATATACTGGTAATGGCTAGGATGTGGCTTTATGAGTAAATTGTGTTTTTTAAAATTCTCAGTATAGTCCTAATTTTTTGCTTTCTATCTTATCTTAGACTAGGGCATTATAAGTTTAGAAGGAAAAAACAAACTTCTAAAGAACATCTAAAGAACTAAATGTTCTCTCTTGCTGATTCTAACTTGGCAGTTTCCCATATCTTACTTATTATTAATATTGCATAAGTTGAATTAAACGATAAAAACTATAATAGAACCATTAAAACATTTCACACCACACTAAACTCAGTTACTCTGACAGAAATGGCCAATTAATGTTGAGACTTAAGTTATATGAAAGCAAGGAAGTAAAGCATTTACAGTTTCAGTGATCATTAGACTAATACATGGCTGATCCACTTGAAGCAGTTTGTGGTAGTAGTGCATGACAGTAGAGCAATAGTCTTCTCTGTTAATATGGAAATCATTTAAAAAAAATAGATTTCTTCACTTTAAGAAATCAAAGTAACACATTTTTGTGAGAATCATCGATTATTTAACCTCGAATCCTACTGCAGTGCTGCAATTAAGGTTAATTACAAAGAGATACAGCCTTCTAGGTTTTGTTTACTTTATAATTTGACCACCATTTCAGAGATAACATTTCTCCAGCATACACCATCACCCCTGACACTTAGTGGTTGAGATAGTGAGTTGTTATGGCTTAATATCAGCTGCTCCACAGGCCTTGAGCTGTCTATCTTTGGCAAGAGGCTCTGTTTCAGCACAGCCAAACACACTTGGACCTAATGCAAGCACAAAGAACAGGTCTGAGAACAGAGGGTCTTCTACAGGAAAGGCTAAAAATGGCCATGGCTAAGAGAGAGAGAGAGAGACCACTGTGAGCGGCTGGGTGAACGAGTAGCATGCTGAGGGCCCATATTTATCAAGGGCTAGTACATCTCGCTTCACTCTCACACTTTTAGAGCCCCAGGACTAATAATACTGGACATATTTGGAAACAATGTCTCCTTAACCTTACATGCATCTTAACATTTCCAAACCCATAGGCTTATTATGCAGTAACTACATGTAAAGCAATGCAAAATTATTAAGATAATATAAGAGTGAGAAGTGGAAGTGTGGAACCATCTATGGTTCCTTGGATTTTAGAAGGTTAATAATTGTTTCAGGCATCATTAATCATATAAAATGACTAATTTTAGACATAGACTCAATGACTTATTGGTGTACAGTGGTCAATACCGAATAACAATACATATAATCCTGTAATGTTATTATAAGGATAATAAAGATAGTAAGTAAGAGGGCAAGAAATTCATTTATGACTGAGAGCTGTACAAACTGCTGCAAAATTGAACACCTCCATACAAAAGAGAGACGTGTGAAGAGATAAAAATTATTCTCCATCTAATTTTAATCCAAAACTATTTGCAATGGACACATTTCGGTCAGTGAGGAATTCAGATTTTTTGTCTAACAGCCTAAAGGCAGCAGCACAAACCAATTTGCATGCTCTTTTAAACACACTGCTCCAATCATATTAACGTATTTATTATCTCTTACGTTGCCAAAGGGTTAGATGAAAGTAATCCGAAGAGCTTTGTCTGTCTGAAAACGTTTTTGTTGCAGGGAATTTGAGAGCACAGCCCCAGCAGCACTGCCTAGCGTAGAACTTCTCATCTCCTCTCATCTATCATCATCCATCTCTCTCTGAGGCCCAGGGCAGCAGAGCAGCAGGCAAAGGGGGCAGCCCGACAGCCATGGCACCTCAGTATCGGATAAGCATGCGGTGGATTAAGGAACAAGCTGCTGGCACAGATCCAAATAAGATACTCAGTGAGATGAACAAACTCAAAGACGCACTTTGAGATTAACAAAGGCGCTTTTTAAGTGGGTCAGTATAGCCTATCAATAATAGAAGTTAGATCTAGCAAAGTTAGAGATCTTTCTCTCTCTCTCTCTTATTCACACACACATAAACCTTCATATAATACCCATCCTCTTTGTTTTCAGACTCAGCACCTTTTATAAAGTTGGTCATGAGTCCGGCTAGACCTTAATCAGAAGCTCTTGTCAATTCTTACCAGGACAGAAGCTTTTGTCAATGAGATGCAAAGTGTGCTCCTCAAAAGGGAAGCGAGGGAATAAAAATAATTGATTAATTGATTTGGATGGGAGAGATAAATAGATATACTGCAGACACTGGTTCAGTAACTCAGTATGTAAAGTAAACAGTTCACATTAAAATTTGTTGTTTTGTTATAATTATTATAAAATAAATTTTCATGGAAGGCGCAGTTGGTAGCGTTGCGCCTCACAGCTCTAGGCTACGGGGTTCAATCCTGAGCTCGGGTTACTGTCTGTGTGGAGTTTTGCATGTTCTCCCCATGTCTGTGTGGAGTTTGGCATGTTCTCCCCGTGTCTGTGTGGGTTTCCTTCGGTTTCCTCCCACCTTCCAAGAACATTCCAGGAGGTGTATTGGCTAATCTAAATTGTCTCTAGGTGTGATTGAGTGTGTGCGTGATGCCCTGCGATGAACTGGTGTCCCATCCAGAGTGTATTCCTGCCTTGCTCCCAGTGTTTCCCGGGATAGGCTCCGGATCCACCACGACCCTGACCAGGATAAAGCAGTTACTGAAGCTGAATGAATAAATTAAATTTTCATGTAATAATCCATAATCTATCAACCTAAGAATGAGCCTACACTTTATAGTTGGTAGTTGAATAAAATAGCTGGCTTTTTTTTCTTTTAACCAGTCATATTAAAAGCAGTGAGCAAATAACTAAAGTTGCCTAATATTCTAATATTAATCCTAAGAACCTAATATTCTCCCCCAGGCTAGTAGGCTAACTGCTGCTGACTGGCCTGAAGCTCAGCACAGGCTTCTGTCCTCCAGTTACCTTCATGATATTTCACTGCAAAATGCAGAACAGAGTGCACTGCAAATTAGGTGTATCACGGTTCTTCATATTTGACCCAAGATTAGTGATATTGTCCAATAAACATACAGAGAGGCTGATTATTTATTCCACACACGTGCAAAAACAGCTCTCAATGATTTTGGTGGTATAAATATTTTAATAGTATTTCATTGGGCATAGTTGTTTAAACTCAAACGATCTCTTAACCGGGCATGTTATTTGAAATAGATTACATTGAACTCCATATTTTTCCGCTTGGTTTGTTATCTAATATTGGTGAGCCATATGGAATTATAAGAGTCATAGGTTCCCGATACACAGCAACAGACATCTTTATGGACTTCTCGGCTCTGTTCAGACCTGCCACAATGGCTCATAGGACATGGGAGGACCTTTTATTTACCACTTAGACTCAACACAGAGAGGGACAGCACAGATACCACAACACCAGGGCATGTATAAGTGTGTGTAGTAGTGTAAACTTCTAAAGCAATTTGGAACTTTAGCAGAGAAAAGTCTTGAGGGTCCAGTAACAGTGTTCAAATACCATCATGGGGGAAAACCATGCAAGCTGGTGAAACTGTTACAGTTACCCATTCAACCAAAACAAAGCATCTCGTTATACTTTATCACAATTATAATTTTTCTTCATAATAAAAGTAAATATGACATTAATTCCTTGAAAAATTTCAGAATCTTCTAGGTCTTGGCACACTGAAACCCAAATTAATAAATAAATAACGAGTTGAAACATCAAATGAGATGAGTGATTGTCAGACCCTAGACCCATTTCTCTGTCTCTGCCTCATTCTTTGTCAGCCTTCAAGCCATAGCCTTGATGCTAATCTGCAATCTGCTTTTTCATACAGCACCTTTCTCTTGTCGCAGGCACGGAGTGTGGGGGAAGGGTGGCACAGGAGAAGCTCCCCCTACACTCCTGTCCCTCTCCCGTTATTATTCCTAGTGCTAGCATTTACAGAGGATGACGACTGGGTGTCTTAGCCCCATAGCATCACATTACCAGTCAGTCTGAAACTCTGAAGCAGCCTAGTCCCGACACTGCCACTTCCCGTCAGCTGCAGAGGCGAGCTCTTTGTTTAAGCCAATCTCCCTCCCACTGCCCACTGCGCTAAGCTAATGTTCCATCCACAGCGCATCGACCATGCTAATGTCCAGGGAAAATGTGTTCTTCTCACACCAGATAGATGGTGTTTAAGGAGAAGGACGAATGATCAGCTTGCGGAAAATGAAAGACTCCCCACTCACTGACCAGAATTAATGTGAGAGTACTTCAGACATTCGAAAGAAAAAAAAGAAGCAGTCACGCATTGTTCGCTGCTCGTTTTTCTTTCCATTTTCCATCGGTCACATCATTCTGTCTTTCATCTTTCGTTAGAAAAAGAAATGCACAATTTAAATCACAAGAGGGGTCTTACATTTCAGGATTATAACGATTTTATCTATTTTGTATATATATTGTATCTACTTTGATAAAGGCAAGTGGATGGAGGTGTGGATAAAAATAGAAATAGAGACTACCGCTGAAATAGACTACTGCTGCAGTAATATTACACTGAACAAGCCGAGACTGGAAGTCAATTATATATTGCTCAGCAAAAAAGCGTGCTTTAGAGAATTAGCTCCAGACTCACTGCTGCACAAACATCATATACACGCTTTTTGTTTCATATTGCTACATCCAAATGGGATTGTGTTCACCGTATGTACAAGAAGATTTCATATGAACGGCCCACTCTTGTGGTATTCACTACTTCAGAAGTCAAAAAATTTGGATGGCTCCGAGTTGTGATGCAATGTTGACATTTCTCATTATGCCAAAACTCATGGTTTGGTTTGTGGTTCATTCTAAGTGGAATTGTTGTAAAGTGTTTTTGTCGTATGGAGTCTTTGGACTTTTTTTTGTAATTTACTAACACATCTGAAGAAAATCTTGACATCCCTGATCTTTTTGTCTTGCTTCCACTGTCATTGTGCATTTCAAAGCCCTAATGGCTAGATACTAGCTAGCTAAGTCTTTAGCCTGTCTTTAGAAAGCTTATGCTTATGTCCATGTTTGCAACAATGTTCTCACAACTTTAACTATGAATGGCACAAATATCTCAAGTGTTCGCCTTTACATTTGAACGCACCACAAGACATAAACACCATAGACAAGGTCTTCATATAGCTTCAAACAATTGTCTTCAGTCTCTCTCCACATGGTGTTAAATCTTAAAATCAGTGACGAGGGGACAAGAGCTCTCTGCTCAATTAGACACACAGGGTTGGCCATTACAGTCCTTGTCTTTCAGATTCAGCCTTATTGGTATGACCACATCGTATTGGAATATTGTCAGAGTGTCAATATCGGAGGTGAAAAGGCTGACCTTGTTGTGTCATGCAACGTTTTGCATACATCAGTCTGACCCACAACATAAAAACTAGTCACACCATGATATTTAATCATTTGTGGTTCTGCCCCATTAAGCAGTTCACTGTCAGACCCTACAACATTTGATCCATGTACAAGTCAAAGTCTCAAAAGCATCTTTTGACCTCTGCTGACCCTGTATGACCCTTGAAATATATTAAAAATACAGATGAGTCAATACACTTCAACCCATCAGGGAATAGAGAAACTGAACTCTCTACAGTCTGGCACCTCAAACACCATTTTGACAAGAAAGAGTGATACCTAAATACGAGAGACGTTTTTACGTCCAGTAAAAACACAGTACATCCGCCATCACCTCAAAACACACTGCTCTAGTTCTGTCACTCCTGGTGTAGTGATAATGGTTCATGTTAGTGCTGCTGATGCTGAATCGGGACTGCAGCTCATGTGGAGCAGTTGTGTGAGTGTCAATAAGCCATGACAACAGCCACAGCTCTTTGTGTGCAGTTATGAATATTCTTTTGGATTTATGGAGTGGACATTGCTGCATAATGCATCAAGCTTACTGGCTGCTGCTGCCCATTTAGAGGTTGTGTGTGTGTGTGTGTGTTTTCCTTAGATGTAAGGGGAAATTTACAAATGCCTAGACCAGTCAGTTCAAGGTATGGTACAAAGCCATGTGACCTGTTAGTAGATAAGTTTATATACAGTTAGTATATAGTTTATATACAGATTAGCCAGCAGACTCAATAGGGTCTGTCTGCAGATCACTGACCACAGAAGGCAAGTCTTTGAGTCAATATATGGAATTCAAGCAGGATGAAGAAAGCCATTGGCATTCATACATGCATATATTTTCCCATATTTTGTAAGCCACCTACTAACGTGAGATGACCTGACAGGATTTCTGAGAGATTTGCTTTGGTCATATTCATCTTCTGTGCTAATGCTAGCTAGCTGGCTCGCATAACCTAAGCTGACGAGATTTTTGAAAGGAATTTTGAGTGATATTCATAAAGATTCATAATATTCACTAGTAATGCTAGCTAGCTGACTGACCTACGCTAATCTGACAATATTTTTGAGATTATTTTCTAAGTAATATTTATAAGTTCATAACTTTCAGTGATAATACTAACTAACGTAAGCGTGCAGTATACCGTACACTTCAGTATTCCGTACACTTGACCTTTTCCCGCTAATAAAACAGTAAAATAATAAATTATAAACCGGTTAAATATAGTTAAATATAGTTAAATATAAACCGGTATTATTGTTATTTATTCCTTTTCAACCCACACTGTAATTTACCTTAAAATCTCAGTAGATAGTGACCGACCCCCTACATGACATGAAAATTGTTGAGACGCTAATGCCATGGGGGGGTGAAAACTTTTTGCATTGATTGATTAAGCATTCGTGTCAGCATACAAGTTCACTTA
>JAOUQW010000027.1:7907871-7921163 GCA_028565825.1 Olivaichthys viedmensis
CTGGCTTAGAAAATGTTCACAATGTTTGCAGTTCCTTCGAAGCTTCCAGGTAAAACCCCCGGCATTGATTGGATCAGACATTCATGCGCCCTTGAACCAGTCCTCTGGTTGGCTACCAGTCGCTGACATCACTGAAGACGTAGAAGAAAAAAAAGTCTGCTGATAGTCAATCTGTATACAGCACTACGATGCACTGTAGTGGTTAGGCGATACAGAGGACTATCCAAATGTAGTGTACAGTACAGTAGATTGTGTATGGGATTTCATAAGGAAGTAAATGGCACACGGACAAAAAAAAACGTATAGAAATGTGTTCAGTATTACAATAAGCTTACAATTGCATGTTTAAACTTAATGATTTATTAATATTAATACAACATTATATAGTGTATTAACTAACATTAATATATATATTTTAATGTATATTTAAGTATATTTTAATGTTAACAAACACATTAATTAACTTTATATGATCATTAATAGAGCTTAGTATTAATAATTAAACAACTACATAAAACTTGATTATAAATAGTTTATTACCAAACCTTAAACGTGTTACCTGTCCATTTTACTGCACTTGTACTGCAGTAGTGAAACTGCACTTTTAGTGAAGTACTAACTCTAGTGAAGTAGAGAAGTTAAAGACATACAAATGCATAGATTTAGAAAAGAGTACAAAGTGTTTGGATCTCCCAGTGAGTGCTGTTGGATCAATAATCAAGAGTGAAAGCTGCATCACACCCCCCAGAAAATTAGTGCACTTACGTGTACACAGTAATCTGATTACTGAAAGAAATCAGATTTTGGCAATAATTGAATCACTCTATTTACAACCACTAGAGTAATCTGGAAACGGGAAACTCAGAGTCTACATGAGTCATTCAGTAGTCAGATTTCTCTTAACGTGAGCCTAGTAGTGAACAGAGGAGGGTAAAGTAGCCAAAACCTCACTCAAGTAAAGAATGTCTAGAAAAGATAGACCAAAATTGAGAATCTAAGCGAGAAGTAAAGGGAAGTCAACAATCACCTTGACGGTGCTACAGATTTCATTGGCTAAAAGTAGAGTAAAGGTACACCGGTCCATATTAAGAGCTTTGCGTAAAAGTGTCCTGTATGAGAGGGTGGCGAGAAAGAAGTCATTGCTCAGTAAAAACCATATGAAGCCAGTTTGGACCCTGCTGTGCGAAACCACTGTGTGTTTTGTTGTCAGAAGAGACTAAGATAGATTTTGGCCAAACTTTAAAGCATTACATATGGCGCAAACCTAACACTGCCCATGCTCTAGCGAGGTATGGTGATAGCAGTACAAGCTGTAGGGATGGGGCATCTTGTTTGAACTGAAGGAAAACTAGATGGGGCAAAATACAGAGAAAAACTGCAACAACAAAAAAACTGCTATGAAAAGCACAAGGCTAAAGCAACATTGGAGTGTCTCAAAAACAAAGAGGTGAATGTATTTTTTGCCCAGTCAAAGTCCTGACCTTAATCCCATTGAGAGTCTGTGGCACTATTTGGAAACTGCAGTTCATTAGCGTCATCCAACCAACCTGGACAACCTGCTGCAAATCAAATGGGAAGAAAATCACTCTCTCAGTATACATGCACTGTCGATATTTTGGTTGAGCCTAATTCCTGGAAACCACCACCAAAGCAGTGGTATGTAGATTTAGTATACGGTTGGACAGAAATTATCATAACAATAAAAACCTGTCAGTCTTGACCAAGTGCTTTACTGCTATTTATACATTCACACATATTACAAATAACTATAATAATAGCCTAATAATAATTAATTAAAGTAGAGATTCCAGGACAGTTATGTTTTTGTAATTCACATAATACGAATATCAGCAATAACAAGATGACATAAAATTACAAAATACGTTTCATGTAAGAATACCTTTACAACAGCATATTTATTAAATTGATCAAGTATCATAATGTTAGCTAAAACTAACATAACAGACATGGCAAATTAAACATATTAGACAAAATAAGTCATGGTACTCAATCGCCAAATCCAACTCCAATCGCAAAACTAATATGACCTAAAATCACACATACTACCAAATATTAAGAACATTAGCTAAGAATTTAGGTCAAGCTAAAGATGTAAAAATTTAAACAGAACTAGGAATAAACTGTAAACTCACCGAGCCAGTAGCTTAGCTAATCCCTGCTAACTCCCTCAGAAAAGTCCCTAAAGAAAATGAAAACACATATTGTCAGAGCTTTTACCTGTGAAAAATGATTCCTTGTTCTCTTGCTTTGAGGTGTCGGCAAATTCAGGCAAACAAATGCTGCACGCTATGCTGGCATTTTTCGCAAAGATTTTCATGGATGCTCTACATTCATTTAAACTCAATGGACTCCATCTGGAAAGTCGCCCCCACAAAGAGAGCGATGCTGTTGGCATGTCTGTTTCAGCCCAATATGGCATGTAGGTTTCCTATATCTGTGGAAATACCTCTCTTTTTTTATTCAGTTTGTTCCAAATCTTTTTAAACAGAACTACTACTGTTTAACCAGAATTAGCCTAATAGTATTACAACAAGGCTTGAACAACTGCAAACATTTTCACAAGCTTGGCTTTTTCCGAACCAAAAAAAAGACAGGCGACGTTTGTTTTTTCCATTTACTTTAAAACTATTGGTCCAAATTCTACTAATCAAAATGCATTTTGTTTGCTAGGTAGGTTTTACATCAATCAATCAATCAATCATTACAGCAGGTATTTCTGTTCTAAAAATGCCAAAAACTTTATTACGGAAAAAATAGTGCCAAAGTAGTGTAAGGAATGCCAAAATAGTGTACGGAATACCGTTCTCCTACGATAGCTGGCTAACATAAGCTAACCTGACAGGATATCTGAGAAGCTCTTACCTCTTTGTGTGCAATAATTAAACTACTTCTGAGGGCTTGGTGTCTACTCAGAAACGTTTGAAGGGCATGTCTTTGAGTTCATATATGGTTTATATATGCCCATCTATCCCACTCAAAGACACATCCATTGGTCTAAGGTCTGCAGACCCTCCTCATTTGAGTTCCTTCTTTTTCAAGAATTGATTGAACCAAGAAGTGTTCTTTTATGGTGAATTTCCCATTGGAACTATAGACTACAGTAATTGCAGACTGTTGAGAGGTCTCCTATGAAACAATTTTTTTTAGAACCTCCTCTTGCTTCTGCATCGTGCAAGAATGACATGCACACAGTCACTTGCGTACTGTTACCAGCAGCTACATCAGCATGTGTGATCAGTTACTATACTAAGAGTATAGTGTGAAAAAGCTTTTAGTTAGGTGTATGTCCCGAAAAGGGCCAGTAAGCATTAGAAACTCAGATACTTCTTGCCAACTTTATGTCTCCATTATTAAACGTTGTGCTGGGCTATAATCCAAAGATTATTTTGTTAATTGAGAAGTTACCAAGTGTCCTTTCAACACAACAAATGCACCCTCTGTCTAGCAGTCACTACAAATAAGAACTAAAAACCTCCACTTGTCAACACCATATCCCACTGTGAGATTATTGCTAAAAAAAAAACAGTTGTCACTTTCCATTTCTACATTTAGGGTCAGGTGTAGACACAGTAATTTACCTTGTTTAGCTACAGTAATACACAAGTCAATGCAAATACCCCACAAAGATAGTAAAACCAGAGTGTGTGTGTGTGTGTGTGTGTTTGCTGCATTGCTGCATCTTTACACCTGACACGGATGCCACCTTGGCCTGGAACAACTCTAACTGTTGCATCCTGTGTACCGCCAGATAAAATTTTTTTTTAAAAGGCACTCTGTCTATCTCTCTGTTTCTTGCTCACCTGCTATCTTTTTCCACTCATTCTTCTGAAAAAAACACTAGCTTAACATTCTCCCCTCCTCTTTCTCTGTCAGGTCGTGGATGCTGATGCTGTGATACTGGGAGAGGAGCAGACAGGCCCCCAGTGGATGCAGTGAAGTGCTCTTTGAAGAAAATTGCAAGCAAAGGTATGAGCTCGAAACCAGCCAGCTGTGGCCTGTGCACCCTTCTGTAACAAAGCCATATGGCACCAAGAGTGAGGGAACAAGAGGGCTGGACAGATAAAAAACTAAATATAAAATCACAGAAAGCAAGGATGAAAGACGTTTGTATTTTGCAGACATGTTGTGTCCTCAAGTAGCTTTTTGGATCAGTATAGAGCAGAAAGGCCATGGCCACAAATCAAATCAAAATTTGCTTTACAGCCATAGTCATGCATTCAGACCCCTATATAGAAAGAAAACTCTTAGTAACTTATGAAACCATGCACAGAATATTTATAGATATACAGCGCACTAGTGTGCAAACCACAGCATGTTTGGTTTAGAATGAAGGGGGTTGGGCAAGAGCAGCCCTTTGGTCTGGTTTCAGCCTCAAACACTAGTAAGGCAAAAGGCGTTCTTAGTTAGACAAAGCTGTGACTGCCAGCCTAACTTCCTCTTTATTATCAGTCTTTATGTCTGCCTCAGATTGTACCTCACCCCTAAATATATTTAAACGCAGCTGTGAGGTGCATAATAATTCTAACCATTTATATTCATTCATTTGGCAGATGCCTTTATCTAAAGCAAGTTGCAAGTGAGGAAATATGCAATCAAAGCACATTTCTGAGCAGTTGGGGGTTAAGGGCCATGGTCACGGGCCCAAAAATTCATCTCTGTCAGTCACTAGTACAGAACCTTAAGCATTGAGCTACCAGGTACCACCAGCTACCACTGCACTACATGGTCTGCATTAATGATTTCTCTTTCCTAACATTGTATACAAGGCAAGCAAAAAAATAGCAGTTTTTCGACACTCAACATCTAAAGAGAAAAAGGAACAAAACGTTCTGTTGGGAGCTTTCAGAAAGGGCGAGGTTAGACTGAATTCTGTTTAGCAGTTTTTGTCCACAGGAAGCTGCAGTTAAAGCGTTCACATAGTCACTAAACCCCAGGCCTAGTTTAAGGCATCCTCAATAGCCCACACTCTCCTTTTACACAGGACCAAAAAGAAACACATCTATCAGGTAGACAGAAGCGCGCGCACACACACACACACACACACACATACATACACTATGTGCCTTCAAATAGCAGTCAGAAAAAGAGAAGTGTGAAAGGAACAGTGTCATGCTGAGTGCAGAGTCGCTTCTGCAGAAGTGCACAACGCTTGTAGGGCTACACAACACAGCCTGACTGCTGGGAAGCACACAGCTCTGCTGATCTAAGGAACTCAGTGTCCAGAGGAGGAAAAGAGAGGAAGAGGCACAGGACTGTTACAAGAGAACTAAAGGGAGGAGAGCAAAGAAACAAAGAAAGGTGGGAGAAGACAAGCATATGTTGGCTGGTAGGTGATAACAACAATAGATGTTACTATGTGTGCTTCACGTTGAAGTGCAAGCTACAGAGAAATAATTACCAGCTGTCAGTTTGCTGAGAAATTGTCTTTGATGACACAGAGGCGGCAGAGTTTAAATTAAACTACCTCTCTCGGTCTCAGTTTGAATCGTGGATGGGATGAGAACGAGAACTAGAACCCTTATTTTCTAGTCAAAATGAGCCTTTTTAAGTGGAACAATACTACTTCATGTGCTTTGCTGAATTCCTCTAATGAAGATGAAAAATAATTTTAACAATCATATTTGTAATACAGAGATGATATTTAGGCCATTTTGACCTGAGATTAACGGAGTGAAAATAAAGTGTTAAAAATGAGTGGCGTTAAGCAAAAAGCTGATTTTAGTTTCTGTCATACAATCTACATCTCTTATTTGAACTCACTCCTATTTACACACACCTGCAATCTGGAGGATGTGAAAGGGGTTTTGAGTGTCTATTTTCATAATTGTTCATATTGCTAGTTATTGAGATTACTATAAGATAAATTGTGTATTTTTAGGGAAAATTTTTAATCGTATTGCTATAAAATCAAACGACAGTGAAGAAAAAATTAGGGTTAAACATTTGGTACCTTGTCGTCCTTGTATTTCTTTTTTCAAATCTGGGAAGCAAAATGACATCCATCATGTGGCACCAGCAAGGTAGGCTGCAGCTTTAGGCATGGGCCTCATTCTCTGTAATAAGTACAGGCAAAGATGTGGAAGCTTATGGCTAATGAAAGTCCTAGCTACCAGAAAGGGAGGGGGAGAAAGCTGAGCAATCTAGCCATGGAAACAGAGCTAGACAGTTAGTTGCCAGGAGACAGGCAGTGATAAACCGAGTGGGAAATGCTATCTCTGTTCTGTGTGTGTGTGTGTGTGTGTGTGTATGTGTGTGTGTGAGCTTAACCACACACTGCATCACCATTTGATGCAGAACGTGAGGCTAGCTGCCATTTCAGATAACGCTTGAAATAGGAGTCTCTTAACACATCAAGCATTTATTTTCAGTGTTTCCTTTTTTATGTAACAGAGATATGGTATTGATTCCCCCTCATGCTAATGATACATTCATAAACTCTATTAGTGTACATGCGGAATGAAGAAAGAGAAGAGGATCCTCTGTGGATCTTTATTATCTTCTTGAGACCCTTGAGGTTTCTACATGCTAAATAGCCACGGTGATTATACATGGTGATAAAGTGTAAAGTGTAAAGTTGGTGGCTGAGCCGCAGTGACTATGAATCCAGTAAATTTATGAAATCTTGATGAGTATCTGGTTAGATTATATTTTTACAGTAGAAATTGTTGAGGGTTTTTAATATTTCATGTTGCAGGGCAAGAGCTAAATCATCAGTAATCTACACACACCTCACATCACATTATAATAGTATATACTGTAAATTACTATGCATACTAAGAAATTTGAAGCACCTTAAAGTTGTTAGACATCTGGTGGTGGTCAGGGGACACAATGGGAATAACAATGGGATTTTTTTTCAGTTAAACCAAGTAATTATGGCAGTGTGGTGAGTTTTCAAGAGAGGGGAAAAATAAGAGATAAGAAGAGACTATAGTTTTTACGCATCAGCAAGATTTCATTTGAGCTGTGGATAAATTTAATGTTTCACTCCTATCCCTTTGTAACTGACCTACATTTTTGTGTATGGTTGTTGGGACCCAGTTATGACATACATATTTCTACCCAACTACATACAATATATATATATTCTAGTTCTGGTGATATTGATATCAGAAAATTTTTAATGAAAGGGCCATGTGTATGGAATTTAAACATTTGTAAAGCATTTTGAGGTGGTAAACAGTTTTTAAACTTGATATTAACCATGTACTGTCTCTGTATTAACCTGCTGTATATTCCAAAATGCTCTGCTGTTAGCTAGATAAATTTACTACACGGCCAAACACCTACCCAACATAGATTAACCAGTCGCCAAGTCAGCATATCCTTGTCACTTTACTGAATGACTTCACAGTGTAGACGTAGAGATGTGTGCGTGACTTGATTCACACTGATCATTTACGCATTGATTGACTTTTACTTTTGTGATTTTTTTGGTGGCTGTCACATTACAAGTTCAAAATCTTTTTTGATTCCATACATGTGACCTCAAGAAATAGGTCAGGTTGTTAAAGTGGGTCAGTAAGGTCTTGAACAAGAAGAATACATTTGTGGACAGACAGGCTAATAAATTGGACATTTGCGATTACTAGGGCATTTCATGTAAGCCGAGGGTTTCTTTTTTAGTATTAAGTTTATATAAAGGAAATGAACTATTACTATCAAGTCAATTTATTTTCTTACATAACTGCTACAACCACAACTGCTGCACTGCAACAAACCTGGTTAGTAAGAAGGAAAAAAAGGATTTTGTCAGACTGAAATGTTATAAACAGCTGTGTATAAATACAAAGTAAACTTATTTTAATGTCCTGTTTAGCTAAAGATGCAATGTTGGTGCAGAGATTCAGCACTGTTTATGCTCAATGTATATCAGTTACCCTGGTACTCACTCAGCAGGAAAGGCAAATATCATAAAATTGTGTTCAAATTCTATGGCAATGTGACAAAAGGCAGCAATGTCTCAAAACGCTTTGTTCTATATGATCCAGTTGGAAAAGATGACGATAATGTAATACCATGATTCTTTAAAACTTACAGCATTAACAAGTTTCAAATTAATATTAATATTTAATATTTGACGAAATAAAGGGTGGGGTGGGTCAAGTCAGTGGCATGATCTCCAAAGCTATAAGAAACAAGTTGTACATCTGTAGTGCTGAAGTAAAAACTAGGCTGCTGAACTGCTCTTGTGATAAAAGAGGTTATGTTGCTTTGTACTGTATGCATCTGTTGTCTCCCTTGCCCAGGTTTGCTGGTCATGGGGAACCTCATTAAGGTCCTTGGCAAGGATTTAGAGAACTGTCCACATTTTTTTCTGGACTTCGAAAGTAAGTGCTTGTTGCTGTGTGGTGTGTTATGTGTCAGTGTGTGTAAGAGATCGGGGTGGATGTGCTGAGGTTGGAGAATGGATGGATTGGAGGAGGTTCTGTGGGTGCCTGCACTTGTTTTGAGAAACGGAGCAGGGAAGAAAACTTGCAATGTTTCACCATGACATCACACCAAAAGCCTCAGCCTTCCTGGTCTTGTCAACACTATCTAGTCCATTCCATCCACACCCTACGCCTTGTATGCGCCCCCGATGTCACACATATCTGCATAGACACACATCACACACAGATCTCCATGACCCTTCATCACCCACACACCTCTCCCTTCTCTCTGTTCCAGGGGGCTCATGGGGAATCTCCTGAAAGTGCTGACTTGCGCCGAACTTGAGCATGGCCCAATAGTTTTCCTTGACTTTGAACGTGAGATCATCAGCTTCTTATTTTTTTGAGTTTTGTTTCTTTATTTTTCTAGCGCTGTTCATCCCCATTTGCGTTCATCTCAGGTTTCATTTCCTCTTTTGCATTTGTTCCTCTATTTGTACATAATTTGCTGGCATTCAAGAGTTTCAGTGTGCAGTGTCCTCCAACTTTATTTCTGATTTCCAGGTCTAACATGACGCACAGTGCTACGTGTTATCTCAAGAATGCCATGCATATTTGAGCAGTTAGAGTGGGGGAAAAAACATGCAAAATAACCCCCATCTAACATTATTTTTCCTTCTTTCCACCTTTTGTCTCTGCCTTTGCAAATGCCCATGTTATTTGTCCGTCTCACCAGGATATGTGTCAGTGTTTGTGTGTGGCTGGATGGCGGTATCACTGAATGAGCGAGAGAAGCAAGCATGTTAAATAGCCTGTGTTATGAACTGAAGAAGTGGGAATCTCCTCTGTTCTCTCTTTAACTCCTTAACTCTTCTGTCCTTCCCAAGCAGCCATTCTTTTTCTGAAACCTCCAGTCCTTTACCAGCTCCACCTCTAACAATTCCTCTCCGGTGGTTCACTAACTCCACGTGCATGAGTTCCCAGTTAGCTCAGAGAGGCTGCTGTCCAATCATCTCTTAGGCCGCTTGGCAAACACTCAATTTATCAGTTATAATGAAGCAATGTACAATGACACAACGTAATGCCTTGTACCCAAATGTTTAAATTAATTATGGCAAATTACTGTATAGTAGTTCAGATGTGATAGAGGTTTGTATTATGGTTATTTAGATAAATAACCATAGACCGCTTTGTAAGAAGAACATGGACAGCAGCCTGTTCTGCTCTGTACTGTACTGTCTCTAATGCAACAGAAGAACAGTCGGCTCTGTCATAGCTCTCATTTTCCTTTCTCACAATTACAGTTTTCTGTAATTCAAGGAGCTAAATACAATGAACTGCTGTCAAGTGAAATTCTACCTCCAGTTTAGACAGCATTAATTTCTTTTTACATAAAGTGATAGTTGACACTGGCCTATATGTGCTCCAGGAATTTTGCATCTCAGAAAACTAATGGATTAGTTCAGCATACTTAATAAATATACAGATAAACGCTAAAAATGTATTTTGATTCTTAATACAAAACATCCCAAATGTAAATGTATGAAAATAAAATACATACATACAAATACATACAGTACATACATTTTACCCAATTTTCTTCATAATTTGGTCATTTCCAATTCCCACCCACTAGCTAGCCACTCCTACCCTATCGCGCATGCTAACACATGCTTCCTCTGTGACACATGAAGCCAACTACCGCATCTTTTTAAACTGCCGCTCATGCAGGCATAGGGCAGCTGAACACACTTGGAGGAAAGCGCTAACATCCAAACAGGCACAGAGGGAGAAATAGAGAAAAGCACAGAGTCAGAAAGAAATAGAGATAAATTATAATATGGTAATTATGTAAACTGTCCTGCACTGGTTCATATTTGCAGAAAGAATCTATGATATTTTTATATTGAGCAGCTTGGTTAAAGTTGTTTCTATACTTATCTGTCTAAAAATTAAGCCAAATTATCATGGATATATGCAAGATATAAGCCTGTGTTACACTCAACATTAGTCCAAAGCCTTCTTCAGCCAAAAAGCAAATCAGTGCAGATAAACTGGACAGTGGCTATACAATGTATCCAACGAAGTCCCCTAGTCACACCAAGCTCAGACTTTCAAACGTATCTGCTCAACCAATCATCTCCCCAGACTCCCCCGAGAGCTATTTTAACCACAACAAATCCTCCAATACACTCTAATAAAATCTTAATCCTTATTATGTATTTTACACTCGGAATTAACACCATAGTAATTACCAAGCTAATCTATGCAGATTTATTTTTTTAAAAACCTCAATGCCTTTGGACAGAATTCTCTCTATTTGGAAATCAAAGTCAGAGATGATAAAACAATATTAACACCAAAAGTAATGCCAAGTATGGAGTAAGTTGACCATCAGTGCCAGGAATTGGGCATGGTGTTTGGTTTACTGCCATTGCTGTGAATCAATAGTAATGCGACTGCTAGGCCAGTTAAACTCTAAACTATTGGCTACCAATGAGAAAGGAACACATACGAGGCTGTCTCTGACAGAGGTGATAAATAATCCAGGTGGCCAGAAGAACCAGAAAGGACATTTCCTGTTTGACAGTAATCCATATTGCCTTTAACTTCCATAAATTCTGACACCTGCAGATGCCCAGCCCACAGAGGCGGAGACGGCCGTGTGGAATCAAGTCAGTGCTGTGTTGGAGGAGGCTCATGGGATCCTAGCAGAGTTACAGTCCTACAGTGGAGCAGGGCAAGAGATAAGAGAGGTAAGGACATGCCCCTAGAGTAAGTGGCTCTCATCCACACAGTTGGAAATCAACTGTTCGATTTTGCTTGTGAATAAATATTCCTTAATGGGTTGGTTTTATAGGCTGAGTGGCATATGCTTGAGCAGTACCAATGGGTACACGGGGTTTACTCAGCTGTGAAAACTCTCAGATCCTGTAGATCAAAGGCTGCAGCCAGTGGAAGCTAATTTACAGAAGCAGACCAATGCTGATAGTCTTTCACTCTAACTTTATTTACCCACAGTGGTTTGTCAATTATAACGTAGCTGCAACAGACCTTTGGTCTAAATTTTGTTTGTTCTTTTCTCCAGGCTATACAGAACCCCAATGACCTCCAGCTTCAGGAGAAAGCCTGGAACGCTGTTTGCCCTCTGGTGGCCAAGCTGAAGCGATTCTATGAATTTTCACTCAGGTTAGGTGAGTGGGTGGCCAGCGCCTTTTTTTTTTGCAATTGCCTTTTTTTTTCAGATGAAAGGATAAGTAGGATTACATGACGTGCCCACAGCTTGAGCCAACAAGGTGGCAATGTGCAAAGACGCTAGCAGCATGCGTCTTCATAGAAGCGTCACCATGGCTACCGCATCCGACAGAGTGTAAAAGATGCAGAGCTTCCACGTCCCGTGCATGGGACGATGAGAATTCTGCAGAATCAGAGGCTGATATTGCTAGCTTACCACTTCTCCCTTGCCTGTGCTGACTTTGGAGCAGGACGCTCTTACATCCAGTAACTCAGCACACGATTTGGGCCATGGGAGTGCATCTGACTCAGGCGAAACTTAACACACACCAAGTCAATGAAATGATGACTGCAGAAAAGAAAAAAAAACACACCCAGCACACTTCTCAACACATCCTGGTCTCCATTGCCTTTATCGCTGTGTATCCGGGCCCCAGATAACAGCTCAGGAGGGTCAAGTTTCCCAATGGACCTCCAAATAAAACATATCAGCTTGTTATTTATAGACATGCTGCGGCATATTTCATGAGAAGGGATAGCTTCTCTAGAGACATGATAGAGCATACTAATGACATTAATAGACACTTCACCTCTCAACATGGCAGAAAGTTATATAGTTTTTCAAGATTCTGCATCTATTGCTGTGCTTGCTGACCAACTGATTTAACACATAAAATTAAGTCAGTGAAGTCCACATGGTAGGTTAAGACAAATTACAGCAGAGACCAATATACATTTTGTTAAATAATTCCTTATTCTGTGTGGTTTGTTGTTTTAGAAAATGCCCTGCGCAGCCTGTTGGAGGCGCTGACAAGCCCTCCGTATGCTCCCATGCAGCACCTGGAGAGAGAGCAGGCCCTGGCTAAGCAGTTTGCAGAGATTCTGCACTTCACTCTCAGTTTTGACGAGCTAAAGGTAAGATTAACGCACAACCTGCTTTTAAGAAACTGACTCCATGTGCTTTTAGATGCTAATGTGCTGCGTAAGGAGTAGACATTTTTACAACATACTGTATGACAGCATCACAACAGGCTGTGTGATTATCACATGTTCTGAACAAGTTGTATTATCTCCTAGATGACAAATCCAGCCATTCAGAATGACTTCAGTTACTACAGGAGGACCATAAGCAGGAATCGGCTGAACAATCAGCAGGTGCTGTGCAGAAATAGACCTTTTACCTGAAGTGTGTTTGTGTTTGTTACCATACACATACAGTGGGGTCCAAAAGTCTGAGAGCACTTTGAAAATCCACCATTATGTTTCACTGTTGTTTTGATACACTATGGTATCACAGTGTATCAAAGTGTATCTCTCTTCTGTTCGTCTCCTTACATAAAGCCTTCTGTTACTGCCATAAATCTCAAACTTGGATTCATCAGTAAATAGAACTTTTTTCCAGGGATACACTGTGAAATGTTGGTATGTTTTAGACCATGTCAAGTATTTGGCCTTGTTTCCCTTCCTGAGAAGTGGTTTAGAGACTGCTACTCGTCCTTTGAGACCACCATTAGCTAGCCTTCTTTTGACAGTGCTTTTGCTGATTGGAGTCTGTTGTTCTTTATTCAGCACATTCTGTATCTGTGAAGAAGTTGCTGTTCTCTCTCTCAGTGAACAAAGCTTTATGTATTGCTCTTCTGATGGTGTGCTCACTTTTGGTCTGCG
>JAOUQW010000027.1:7934335-7946353 GCA_028565825.1 Olivaichthys viedmensis
AAACGAGACACCTCTTACTGTTTTATTTTATTCGTATTGTACCGTACCGCACAGTGTTATTAGTATTATTATTATTAATATTATTTATACAAATTTGTTAATGTCATCTGTGAATCCAAAATCTACATTTAAGGACCTTGTTGTAACCCTAGATGCTGGTTTATATCCCATGTAAGTAACATCTCTCAAACTGCTTATTGTCATCTGAGAAACATAGCCAAACTAAGAAATATGCTAACCCTACATGACGCTGAGAAATTAGTGCATGCTTTCATAACCTCTAGATTGGACTATTGTAACATATTGCTGGCTGGCTGCCCTGCTGTCTCTTTATGGAAGCTTCAGCTAGTTCAGAATGCAGCAGCCCGCGTCCTCACCAGGAAAAGAAAGTCCAAGCATATTACCCCGGTTCTATTCAAGCTACACTGGCTGCCCTATTAAGTTCTGCATAGACTACAAAGTCCTGCTCATGACATTTGAAGCTCTACATGATTTAGCTCCGATGCATCTTGCTGACCTTCTGAAGCAGTATAGCCCATCCCGAGTGCTTCGCTCAGGTCTGCTGTTAATTCTGAGCATCACTCGCAGCTCAGCCGGTGGAAGATGTTTTTCTTATATCGCCCGGAATAGTGTTCCAGAGAACACTATTAGGAACGCTTGCTCCAAGTGTTTTTAAATCCAGATTAAAAACATACGTTACTTTTCATTTAACTTATTCATAGCTATTGGGTGTTTTATCTTGTTCAATAGACTTTTCATGATTCATAGTACTAATACAATATTTATAGTCAATTAATTAGTGATTGTACATTGCTTCATTAATGTGCTCGATCATAAATACTTTGTTTTGACCTTGATTTTTTATATGTAAAACACTTTGAGATTTAGAACTCAAAATGAAAAGTGCTATATCAATAAATATATTATTATTATTATTATTATCCTAAATAAATAATACCTTGTTTACTGCATAAGCCAATAGCAGAAACTTGGTTTACTTATACCATTTAGTTTAGTTACAATTATTCATACATTGTAAAATCATATTGTATGCCCACAAGACCAACATTAACCTCATTAGAAAGCTGTCACACATGTAGGTTTCCTGGGGCTTTACGTGAGGCTGAACACAATTAAAGCATCCAGCTGTTAAAGGAGCAGACAGTGGCACAAGTGCTGCAAGACCAAGATACTTGTACAAAGCTTGCGCTAGTATTTAGGAGTGCTCTAAACACAGGTCACAAAATTTAAACTGTAACCAAGAAAACATGACGGCACTACAGCACTGCAATGTGTAGTACAGTACAGACTGGACCAAGAAGCAGCCTCAACCTGCTGACTTGCAACAGCTCCATAATCTCCCTCAGCATTCTGGCACAGTCAGCAGTGAGACTGGCCGAAATCCGTCTCTACCGGCGCCTTCACTCTCACTAATGATTCACTCACAGAGCTGACCCAAAAGGAAGGCCTAGACTTTACCAACATGTAGAAAGGCAACACCAGTTGGCAAAAACACAGAAAAACACGAGCACACGCACGAAGAATGGAATACTTTGAAATACCTATTTGTTCAGACTGTATGCTTAGGCATACGTCTTATCAGAACTTGGACGGAAGGCGGAATGCCTTTAATATAACACATGCCTTTAGGCTGAAGTCACTAAATAGACTTTTGCTTTGGTGAGAAAAACATTGTTTAGACTTTCAAGAATTCGACCTATTGAACATGACTCTTGGCACAGGCTGGTTCAAGTTTTCAAATGAAAGATCAGATTGCTACGAGTTGCCTTTATGCCTGACTGGAACGTTACTTGTGTTAATCCTATTAGCCTACAATGGCTCAATTATCTAAATCAGTTAAAGGTTAATCTACTCCAACAGCAGAAATCAAAAGAGGGTATTACAGAAAGCACCAAAAGTTCTGATACATCAACTCCTAAGCTGCCCCACAGGGCTTAGTTAATGAGCACTGTGCTACACTGTACAAGTGCCCACTTCACCCAACTTCATCAAGTGGGTGGCCAATCCTTCGGAAAAATCCTACTGATAAAATCAAACAGCTATATTCCCTCTTAAGGACTAATGACTAATGACCTTTAGTTTATCAAAACGAGCCATGTCCGCCCAGTTCAGTTTCACTACAGACAATTCCAGTACTTTGGTCAAAAAGCTTAATTACTTCCTGTTAACTGATAAAGGAAAAAAGAGTCTTGCCTTCCGTACAGCCACATCTTATGTGGAGGAGCCAGACACATTCAAAGCAGGCCATAAAAGTATGTTTGTGTATTCAAATATCTTTAACGGCTCTGTCCAATTTTTTCAGATGGGGAAATCCCCTTATAAAAGTTGAATAATTTATGTCAAAATGACGCCATTAAGTGCTGATTTTAAAGCAGGTTAAACAGATAAATCCAGTGCTGCCAGAGAACAGTTCACACTGCCACTAAGAAATGGGAGAAAGGCCGACCAAAGCAAATACCAAAACAAATTCTTTCATTCCACCAAAGTGTGGTGACGAGTGGCCAGGCAGCAGAGGCAGTGGGGAAGAGTGAGTCTGAGCCCTTGACCCATGATCCCAAGGGCTTCGGGGTCAAACAGGTCACCCCGTAGTTCAACAGCCTTTAGTTATCAGGAGGAGATTTCACACCTTCCTTAAAAAACAGGAAGTGAATAAGCCAGGATGGTGCAACTACATTTAATACAAACTACAGTATGACTAACAAAACATTTATATGCAAATACATATGCAAATAGAAGAAATAATGGCAACTGATAAAATGCTTTTCTCACAAAACACTTTTAAGGGTGTGTGTCTGTGCATATAAGTAAGAGGTTTAGCTTTATTTGCCCTTGTTTGTTTACAACTGGTGTGTAATATAGATAACGTATCAGTATCACATGGGCAAGAAACTCACAATGCTTCCTAATACATGATTGTCTAAGACCTTCCCTTGTTAAATACAAATAACTGTTGTAATAAAATCGCAGCAACGCTGCTGCACCTGATATACTTGTAGCAATGCCACACACTACCATGCCACTACCATGTCAGGGTCACTGATGTACTGAGAATGATCCACCACCTAAATAATATCTGGTCAGCAGTGGTCCAATGATGGTCCCTTTCTATTGATAGACAGGGTTAAGGGGTCAGACAGATTTTGCATAGCAACAGAAGAGATACAGTCAGTAATTTGTTTACCCACAAAGTGCTATTACATCTAGGTAAACCTGATAAAATGGCCAGTAAGTGTAGCTAGACGGTAGGTGCAGCTAATAAACAGGCAACTGAGGGTATATTGCTGATTGTATCTTTAAGTATATTTCTTTAGTTGTCATGACTACGGCTTTGACACTTACACTGGCACTAACTAGACATACTGAATATAGAACTAAAATACCTGCAATGTTTCTCAATAAGTCTGTCCAGATTTGTAGATTTTCCCAAATTGCTTATCGTCCCAGCCCTACTGTTTCATGGTACCTATTATAAATCCCTTCTACATGCAGAAACAACTTAAATTGGTTATAAACACAGCTCAGGCGCTCTTGGCCTCTCCTTCTCTTTGTTTTCCACACACACACGCGCACACACAGCTGGCTCGTGTAGAGCACACCTCGCCATCTTTTGCCCCGTGCTGCCTCCCGCCTGCCGCCGCTCTTAATCGAAGATTGGGTTTCTCCTTTCAGACAGCGTTTTTTTTTTGTCCTCTTTTATGCTCGTCAGACAAGAGGCAGCAGGTGGGACTGTGCTAAAGCACCTGGCCTACCTGAGCCATGTGTGGAGAATGAGCACGTATCTTTCTTTTCTATACAGTTCTTTTAACTTCTCCCCTCTGTTGTTCTGTGAGTTGGAAAGGTTATCATAGAAGGGCAGCAGGGCTCACCCGAGGGACAGCAGATGCTGGATGGTGCAGGCCCTTTTAACTCCAAATCTCTGAAATCCAAGTAAAATAATCCTGTTGGACGTGAATGGAAAAGAAGAAGATAAACGAGACTTTCTTACCACAGGGCTCTCAAATGTCAACCACAAGAGATGGCACAACAGCAGCTCAGGGTAGAGAGACTGGCACAACTTACAGCCTGAGCGTGGCAAGGCCACACAGTGGCATCACACCACCTGCTGTGTCAATGCTAAGCAGGGAACATGCACAGATACCAGTTGACAGCTGACAGACTTAAACACTGAGGAGATGTGTTCTGTGTACAAAGTGGCTTTTGTAAAATCGAGCCTCTAGAGACGTGTAAGGAGACACACCTGTCACGAAGTTGCACCTGTTCTGTGGCGCGTCCTGCTCAAGTTTCCATTGCTGCTAACAAAAAGGTGCCGAGCTGTTACTTAATGCTCACACAGCTTCTCAACAGCTGACACACTCACCTACACACTGCAGCCTTAAGCTTCACCAACACTAAACCCAGGATCGGCTACACGCAGATGTACACACAGAAACGCCACACAAAGCTGAACAAGAGTTCAATTGTCTGTAATGTCAATTAACTCCTGTAATGTATGAACCACATGGCTGTCTTCCCCAGTGCTGGAGCGTTCCTCTCCATTACACACACAGACAGACTATTATATGGGTGTTCTTCCACTCCAAGCAAGTCCTCATCTTTCATAACACTCGCCTGTCGAGCTCAGTAACACTCAGAACACAATTCAATACACATGCAAGTATTCGCAAACAGCAGGTAAGGGGGTGGATGTATCCATGCTTTACCAAATAGGATGATTGATGCTTCTAACACCCAAAACAAACTCAAATAGTTTCCTATAGACCCACTAGAACTGTTAAAACTAATTTTGCTGTTTGAACTCTATTTGAATTTTTATAATATTTACATAATCAAAAACTAACAAAAAAAATCTATAATGAAATGTTTCAGATCCCATGTTCTAATTTTAGTCTTCTAACATAGGTCTACCAAAAAACGGGTTTGCTAAACTTTTTGGCTAGATGACACTTGTCGCTTGATGTAGGGAAACGGATCTAAATAAATGAATGCAGTTAATTGCATACTTCATTTTCAAATGTTTTAAAATTTTGTATTAAATTTCTAATTAAATATAAAAACAAAGTAAGTGATATTTAAAATGCAAGTAGTTAATTTTCAGGCACTTATCGGAGTCACTCTTTTTCTGTGGCTGAATCTCAAATGAGCATATAGTGAAGGTTTTCCAACTCCATTAAGTTATACCCTATGTAGTGAGCATATACGTGTTTGTTGAAGGAGCTTAAATAAGGAGAAAATATTCCTGAGTAAAGAGTTGAAGAGGGCGTATTTTTACATGGATCCTAGGTTGCCAAAAAAAAGTTAAATCTACGAACGGGTTGTAAAAATTGTGTCATTGTCTATTTTTATCTGTCATATGTTCATTGATAATTAGGTGTATTGAATTGTTACTTAACAAAACACTTGAAAAAAATTGAAGGGGCATATCCTATGTTGCGTTTATGTCTCTGAAATTACAAAACTTTGAGAACTACTGATATTATTCACCGAAATTCTAAGCAAAATAACTATATTGTGCAGTCTAGGCCCATAATCTAAACAGTAGGCCTATATGGCTATATTTGAGCCTGTAATCCTACTACAGCAGCGTGCGCTCTTGCTTCGGTTAAAATTCAAACTGTAAAAGTTCTAAATGCCACTGAGCATACAAGGGAAAATATCACTGGATTAACGAACCTTCATATAAAGTGATAATGCCTAATAATCTGACAGCCAGTAACATAACGTGCGTGACTCACGCCAGGTGTAAACTGAAAAGTGTTGCAGCATTTTAATGTTATTTTGTAGGCTGAAACAACACGCAGTTGCAACTCTTTAAAAAAATAAAATAAAATAAATTAAAATAAAAAAAAACAGAAAAACCCAGGTATGATAAGTGCCACTTCAGCAAGGGTTTTAAAATTTGGAAACATTTCACCATGGACACTAATCAAGAGTCTGCAAGCGCTCGCTTTATCGGCAGAAAACTCCTATGCACCTAGAAAACTCAACATATTAGATACTCTATTTATTATCCATCAAAATGACAGATGTAATTTTGAATCATCAGTCAATGCTTTCGGTAAAATTCGGTAAAAGACGGAAAATTCTCAATGACCATGAACCAAGGCCGTTGTGCATGATCCTTACCCCCCCCCCACACAGATATATTCCAGGCAGCCTGCTAATGCTGACTGGATTAGAGAGGTCTGCTGAGGCTCCCACAAAGTAACCAAGCTGAAGGGGCTTAACCGTGACCAAAAGCAGGTCAGGAGTCCAATGGTGGTAATGTGAGGATAACAGTAAGCGTAATTGTAATGGCAGGACAGTAAATGGTCAGCTGACTGAGTGGAGTGTAGGGTAGTAGGTCAGGATGGAGAGGTGGTGAAAGCGCTTATAGGCTTAAATGTAGCTAAATAAACAACTTCTAAAAATGCAAAGGGACATTACTGCCAAAAATCTGTGATGCAATTACAATGAATGAGCATTTGGTGAACCAAGTATGGATCTAGCCTTGTGTAGGCACCACCAGGTGACTAAGGTGGCATGGGTCACATGCACAGTAGTCTCAAAAATGTGTCAAAGTATCAACCAATCAACCGAGTGTCAAGTCTTTGCCCTTCTCTGTAGGCAACTACATTTACATTTATTCATTTGGCAGACAATTTTATTCAAAGCAATTTACAAATGAGCTGAACAGGTGAGGGGTTTAAGAGCCTTGCTCAAGGGCTAAGCAGTAGTTATTTAGCGGCGCTGGGATTTTAACTCTCAATTTTCTGATCACTAGTTCAGAAGTTCCTAAATAGGGGAGAAGTGGCTAGTGGGTGGGAATTAGAATGTGTAAAATCCAAAAAAGGGTGGCAATCGGCAGAGACCTTCAGATTCAATATTTGAGTTATAAAAAAAATTATAGATATCCCTATACAAAAGGTCAAAGGCATGTATTACACTCTGTCATTGTCTACTAATTGTTTCCTTCCTCTGAAGAGAGTCCTCCAACCCAAGATCCTTATGGTGGCCTAAGAGCAGCAGGGTGTAGTCCCATATGGTGGGACTTAATCAGGTTTAGCCACAGTTTCCACTTCATGCCTTTAACCCTAACAGGATTGCTTGAGTGAGTGGACTGTGGGCCTTCTCCAGCATGCTGGTCTCAGTGGGCAGAGTCTGCAGGCAACGCTGTGGAAACAATAAAGACTGGGGGATGGTTGAGATAAACGAATGGCACAGGAAATCTGAGACACGCTTCGGCCATTGTGGTGGATCAGTAAGAAGAAGTGGTGGCGGCGTGGGAGGAGGGTTGAAATCCAGTCAATGAGTGGGAAGGGAAAAGGATCAAAGGCTATCCCACAGGATGGTGGGCCATTACAGGAAGAAATGTGAAGAGCGTTGTATGGATGGGTGGATGGACGGATTGTAAACAGACAAGAAAAATGAGTGTCAAGGATATGAGGTTACAACGAATCAAACCCCCTTAATTTTTTTCCATCACACTTTTTTGCCTGCAGCAGGTTAGTCTAAATGATGTACCATAATTACTATATAGGGCACTAGTTAGGGAGATTTGCTATGTTATAAATCATGTCTGAGGTACATGGTACAGTGGTGCACTCCTGAAATCAGACAATGCACTGCAATCGGTTAGTGTCCAAACAATGTAGCCTAACGGATCCCGAGCAGCTATAATGCACTTTGCAGTTTGTAGAAAATAGGAAGTAGGGAGCCATTCCGACACAGGGATAGTCTAGGGGGTGCAGAGCAACTATAATGCACTTTGCAGTTTGTAGAGGGAGTAGGGTGCAGGGATTGAGTGACCCCAGTGACCAAAGGAATGATTCCAATGAGGTTCCGTAATCTTTTTTGAAGATCTATTGATCTATTGAATTCCGGAACTCTCCTGAACGAGAACTCGCCATCCCTGGACGAGTTCCTGTTTTGCATTTTCACTGCACCACAAGAACCATTCTGTAAAATAACAGAAGTGAGGCGAACTGTGTGATGGTTATGAAATTTCACCACGCCGCAAAAGAAGAGGAACACACTGAACCAACAGTGAGGTTGAGATCGGAGTAAGTTGTGTTGTTCTTTATTGACCTGAACCTCTTTAACAATTATTTTAATCACTCTTGCATTATCTATTGTGTGGTATTCAAGTTGCATAAAGAACAGAAAAGTGTGAATTCCTAGCCTTTGTAATCAGCAAACCTCTTCTCCCTTCTTCTCCGGTCGAAGGAGAAGTGTGGCGGGGTGTGTGTACTCTGTATATCCAGGCATGTTTCTTTTTTTGCCATATGTCTACTTTTTTTAATGAAAACCAGTGCACCTTGTGGTTACTCACACTACTTTATTATTGTTATTAGTGTGGATTATTAGGTATTATGATGGCAGACTGCTTTGTAATCAGTGGTGTTAGCACATAATTCAACTATTGTGTTTAGTTGCTGTTCCTTCTGCTTTTCCTACAACTATCTTGCACTTGCTTCTGGTCACCTGGTGGATACTTACTTCTGAAGCACAAGTATTGCTTTCGAGTCCTCGAACAGCCAGATGTTTGGATTGTATGCTGCCTCACTTGTAAATTGCTTTTGCTGAAAAAAGGTCTGCCAAATTATTACATGCAATTGTTTATCTCTACTTCATTTGAATGCAGAAAATGGCCTTTGACTGGCAATTTCTTATCTTCTAATCTCACACACATACAGCAACCGGATACAAAAAGGGACGTGCCAATTTTGCGGTTGCAAATTCCGTATGGTTTTCTGTACAGTCAGAAAGGGAGGCCCAAGCGACTGATGTTTGTGTGTTTAATGGCCTGTGCAAATCCCATCTTGTCAAAGGCGGCTAAGATTGCCTTAGCCATCAGACCATGCTGAGACACAGACACTCACGCATGACACCGGTCTCTACTATGGATCCGAGAACACACATCAAGGGCATTCACTCATCAGAAATCTGCATGTTCTGTGCATTGATGCGTTCAACAGAGCAGCTCGTGAAGCGGATGAAGTGAAACAGACGTGCCTTATTCCTTGAAAGCAAGGCATTAACAGGAAGCATGTCAGAGCTACTGCTTGCCGTGATGTTTGCAGTGTACACCAGTAGCACAGAAACTACTGAGTGTGGTACAGTGCAGCAGACAAACATCTCACTCAGACACACCATTACACATTACAGTTCAGAAGCTGTCTGCCTGAACTCTGCTAATTTGCTTTGGTAAAAGATTTACTCTTACTTTTGAGGAAACGGTTGCGAACCCACTTGTTCTGTTTTCGAGCGTAGCGCCGCGTTGCCTGCTTCAGGGCCTCTATACCTGTGAGAGGGAGAGTAAAGAGAGACAATTTAAAGCCCATAGTCCATGTCTTATCTCTGCCACCAACCGCTCTGCAGCAGATAAACAGCACTGTCGCGTAAGGTGAGATCAGTGTGAACATCTGTAATCCCTGTTGACGATGCAGTACAGCACCAACAGCAAACTGCCATCACAGAATGGTAAAGAAGCCTAGCTGCCCAGTAAAAGCCCATGAGAGAGAGAGAGAGAGAAAGAAAGAAATACAGAGAGAAACAGAGAGAAGGAAAATAACGTTCTGTACCCGCCAAGCATTTGAGTGGGCAAAAAAAAAAAAAATCTTTTAACTTTTTGAAGCAAATATCTACCAAAATCTAAATTTTTGGGCTCAGATAGCACAGACAATGTTCAAATGCAAGTCCAAGAACATTGCGGTCCTTTACACCTTCTTTGGCGAAAACCTGCAAATTAATGAAACTCAGACAGTGATGCACGGCACGGTAATCTCACATTTTGTGCCCATGCTGAATTCGGTTACCCTTCTTGCCAGGGAAGCAGGTGTACCGAACATGGAAATATGGGTGAAGATAGAAATAGTGTAATAGCACAGCAATTTTCCGTATTAGTGTCTGATAAAGCAAGTCCTCATCAGTGTACGGTTGGAGGAGACGATCCTGCGAAATCTGGAGTCCTCCGTTATATCTACTGTTGTCAGTGTTTACTGCCCTGTGGGAAATGATGTCACCACCCAATAACCTCCAGACAACTTCTCCTACTTTCATGGGTACAGCTATGTGAATGGAAACAGACCTGACTAGGGTAATGATAGTTCTGGATTCAGATTAGAAACCGTAACCTGTTGTACTGCACTGCCTGGTGGAAAAGCTCTACACTTAGTGTCTTATCGGGCCATACCTTTCCTTTTCAGCTTCTCTCGTTCCTCCTGGCTGACATCTTCTCCAGCAGTGAGGTACTCATGGAACTCTTTAAACCCGATGGACTGGAAGATGCCATGCTGGTAGTCCTGACTGAAACACGGATAAGAACAAACCACTGAAAAAGGCAGACTGGCTGAGGCTCTTCCATGCATCTTATTTCAGAAAAAGTGGTAGGGCTTCTACACACCTACTACTGTCTAGAAATTGAGACCACTCCATCAACATCTATTAATTGTCCATTTCCCACAATACATCTCTACGTGCAGCACATGTGTCAATTCATGTGACCCCAGATTTGAGAGCCTTGGTCAATCAGTCTAACAGCAGAATGCAGAGACAACGAGTGACCAGTGATTTTAGGAGGCGCTCTTATCCAGAGCCACTTACAAAACGTGCAGTTGAAGGTGCAGCGATACCAAGTACCTAGCAAATCTGCAAGGATTCATAACCTGAATGACAAGAGACAAATGCTAGTTTGTGCTAGAGTGCTAGAGTGGTTCAGGTGGTGACTAAAAAGACAAATTTCAAACCTAAGTGCATAAATAATACAAATCAATTAAAGACCAAGAAGTAATACAAAGGGCAATCAATGGAAGGTAAGTGCAGAGGAAATAAGGTGTCATCCTAGATACTGTCTGAGGAGGAAGGCCTTTAGATGATCGAAACATTAATTTAAACCATCAATGTTCACACGTGCACAAAGTACTATTCCATGCAATGTTGTTGTTGTTGTGGTAATTTTTAGCTAAGAATGGGTAAGAGAGTCAGTCATTCTGTAAAGCTTGACCAATCAGCTATGTTCAGTACCGCAAGCTCCACCCTAATAGGTCCTTACCCATCTAAAAGTACCTAAACAGGAACTACAAACATTCCTGGAACTACAGCCCAGGAACCAAAATCGGCTCTGGTCCGTCTGAAATTCCAGCGGCCCTGCGGTAGAACTGCACCTAAAGACACCAGACTGGGGCATGGGGGATGGGGTATGATTGGGGGGGTGGGGCTATCCAGAGAGAAAGAATGAGTGTGTGTCTGTGTATGTAAGGGACAGACACAGAGATGGGAGGCAAGAGCAAAAGTTTGACCTTCCTGCTTTGTGACGGCACCATGTGAAAGGCGAGACGAACGGCGGAAGGGAGGCAGACAAAGGCGGCACGGAGAGACGGCTGCAGGAGAAAGTGGGACAGGCTAGTGAAAGAGGAGAGGGAGAAAAGTGCATGGGTGGCCAGTTTGTCTTGCGGGGATGGCCTGAGTGGAGACAGTAACTGATCGGTGGGGGTAGTAGATGGCCAGGTTGGGGGTGGGGCTTTGACTGGCGCAACGGAACATCAGGCAGCCAGCCACCAGGGTATCAATTCTCTGCATCCCCACCCACACACACACACCGCAGTGCAGCCAGTCAGCCAATATCACTGCATAACCAGCAAAGCAACAGTCCACACCTATGATATCAATAATTCACGGGCCGATCGAGATCATATTGTATGAATTTTACTGCTAGGTATGGGCTATATAGGGTGTAGTGCTGTAATACACCAGCACACGGGGACCAGTACTGAATGGTGGAAAGTGCAAATCTGCCAGCTTTAGCGCATCAGAAGCACTTCCGCTCACCGGCATAGCTGTGATTTAGTCATTCCATCTCTCACACTCTCACCACACACCACAGCCCCCAGCCCCCAGCCTAACACCATACACAGCACACGATCACTACTTGTACTACTTGTAGAATAGAATAGAATGCTCCTTTATTGTCACATATACATATACAGTACAGTACAGTGAAATTGATTCTTCGCATATCCC
>JAOUQW010000027.1:7984457-7994956 GCA_028565825.1 Olivaichthys viedmensis
CCCCCCACCCACCCACACACCCACACACACACACACCCGCACCCACACACCACACACACACCCCCCCCACACACACACACACACACACACACACACCACACCCACACACACACACACACCCACACACACACACCACACACACACCACACCCACACACACACACCCACCCACACACACACACACACACCACACCCACACACACACACACACCACACCCACACACACCACACACACACACCACCCACCCACACACACACACACACACACCACACCCACACACACACACACACACACCACACACACACACCACCCACACACACACACACACACACACACACCCTTCACAGCGTCCCGTCGTCCACCGCGCACGTGGTTTTGTTGACTTTTCTCGAGCCAGTCGATTCTCACGCGCACCTCCCGGAAGACGCGAGTCGCTGGTTTGGTTGCTATGGCAACTGAACTATCTGCGCCACGGAGAAGAAGAAGAAGAAGAAGACGCTTTTTATTTATTTTTATTTTATTTTATTTATTTTTGGCTGTCTGGAAGAACATGCTACAGTACCGTTACAGGTGATGGAGAGTGGAGCCGAACACAGGGTTAGTAAAGCAGCAAGTCCTGGCATGTCGTCTACAGAAAGTGGATGGTTTAAAGGTTTTAAAGCAATAGTTCAGTGAAACACGACGGACACGAGTTTCCATTCATTACTATGTAGTTGATCAACCGAGACATGTTTAATGCCTGACGTTTTGCTTCTGTGGCTTTGCACTGGATGGAGCTAGGAAGTAACGGAAGTCTCACCAAAAGTCTTTTCTATAAATGCATGGCCAAATGTTCATATATCTTTTCCAAAAAAACGACACCGTTATGTAATCTCAATTTAAAATCAACATTTTTGTCAAATTCATTTTTGTAAAGCTTAAAGTGGAACTATATTATCAACCGCATAACATCCAGATTTCCTGTAGTTTCTCCGCCAAGCTTTGGGAGACTGGGGCCCTGAGGGTAAACTGATACTAAATTGCACGAAGGAAAAGAAAAAAATAGGGATTCTTGACTGTCCAAGGGTGAGAGCATTGGAGCTTCAGCGCAAAACTAAAGAAGCAAACATCAGACACCGAATATGTTTTGGCTGTTCGACTACACGGTCACCAAACTATTTCTTTAACGATGGACAAAGCGAAATGGGACAACTGCCTACAATGGCCTTCTAACGCTTTTGAAAATCAGTGTAGATTAAATAGGCCAAGTCTTTTATACAGGACTACACTTTCTTTTCTTTCTTTTTTTATTCCCAGGCTGAGCACCCATCATTAACTATGAAAAGATGGATTAGTTTAAAACCTCCCTGATTTAAAATGCCTGAAGACTTAACTCTTCATACCAACATCTCAGCATCAATTAAATGCCATTAAACCACTATGGAGGTTTAAATTAAAAAAAACACCAACACACTTGAATGTTTTGATTTGAATTTATTAATTGTCTGACTCATATGGGCTCATGAGGTACTGAACACAAAGTGCTTAATGCTGCCGTCATGCTCCCAGTGTAACAAACGGCCACTGGGAGAGACAGTTAAAGAAGTATATATAAAAAATATTTAAAAAAAGACCCAACAAAATCAGCAAAAAGAAAGGGGAAAAGGTATATGACAAATCATAACAGTAACAAATGTGTTCTTAAAGCTTGGCTCTTCCACGAGAAAATAAACACAAATGAGACAGTGAGAGTAATGGCCTGCTGGTGGTATATGCAGCTCAGGGATCATAAAGAGGTGAGAAAGTCTCATTAGTAGAGAAATTGATGAAGTACAACAGTGAGCTACCATCATTTTTCTTTGGATTATTTTCCAGACAGATCAGGCCTAGTCCCACACTGAAAGTGATTTAGAATGGAAAATACTCAAATTCAAGACTAGGTTGAATCTGAAGAGGATTAAGGCAAGTGATGATGTGCAAATTAGCCTTTGGATTAACACCTGTACTAAAAAGGTTCTTCAGTTGAGTGGGGGAAAGGTTAGATGTGAGAAAGCAGTGCACCATGCAGCATTGTGATACCATACTAGAAGAGGGGCAAAGTTGTGTGATTCAAAGGATATTGCACTAGGAGGAGATGATGAACTGTAATATGAAATGGCCTTTAGTGAATAAAATAAAGAAGCATATACCACCAGTAGAACTGACATAAGAAGGGGAGAAAATAAAAACAGAAAAAGACATTAACATTACAAAGAAACACAGAACTCTGTAAGAAAATAGTTTACAAAAGTCTCTTTTCAGCATTTTTGAATTACTAACCTAATATTATATATACCCTTTAAAAAAAAAAAAATGATGAGTAGGCAGTGAAAACATGTGACTAGCAATGCAAAGTAAGGTTCTATAGTGTCATTTTAATGTTTTAACTTTTTTTGTTTTTACTTTTGTTAACAAAAATAGAAGCTTTGAGATGTGATTAAGCCAAGTGGGCCAACCAAGTTTAAAGGAAAAATACAGAATAACAAAAGTTAAATCAACAGCTTTGATTTTGGTATTAAAATGGAAAGCATATATAATATACTTTACACATGGATCTATACAGCCGAGCTATTATGTACAAATGGTTATAGATGTCACAGTTTATATACACAACATGTCTGTAAGGCATTGACTCAAATGTGCTCCAGTACAAGAATATTTATAAAACTGATAAACCAAATATGTGAACTTTGTAGATGGACGGCTAACAGTAACAACTTCCTGTCTGTTGAACTCCAATCCTGATTATAGTATTGCAAGGGCCACACAAACTTCACTTTCAAATTGTTCAAATCATTTTGAACATTAGTAAATGGCACAGCAGGGCACAGACTTATATTTCATTACGCTTATTAAATCAGATATTTTGCAGATTCCGTCACACAAAAATAGCTTTTTTAGGGTGGTTATACATGCATACAGGCTAAATGCTACATTTCAAACAATGCCTAAATGGCTTGGTAATTCAATTTTATAGAATATCCCCAACTAAGATTGTTTTAATATTAAAGAAATTGGGGGTTATACCCTTTCTTTTACCAGGGCAGAAGTAATCAGCAGGCCATTCTTTGGAAAACTCAGTGAAGTTTATGTAATCCACAACACACCAGGAGTATCCCTCCCCCTGACTCCAGAATCAAATGTGCAAACATTGTTAAAGAATAAATCAAAAAAGTACAGGTGTCTTAGTCTTAAATAATCCCCATTTTTAACTAAGGACTCTCACAAACAGTTCTTGCGACTGGCCTGGCTCTTTGAATGCCAGAATTTGTTTTAGGAGCGTTTCAGTTCTGCTAGCTTCCGAAGTAGCTGCTGATGCCTGTTTTTGAGCTGCTTCTTCTCCTGGGCTTTTTGCTTGTCAGTGACATGTAGCAGACGTAGGTACTCGGTCGCCTTGGTCAGGATCACCACCTTGGGTGTCTTTGGACAGTCCACCAGGCTGGGAATCTCGTCCCTTAGGGCCAGGAAGCGTGAGCGCAGGTCGTTGCGTCTCTTCCGCTCCAGGAAGTTGTGGTTCTTTCGTCGGTCCATGTCCTCGCTATCCGAGCTGTGAGGGCTGGTCGGCTGCGATTTGTGGCCATGGTGGGGTGAGGCGAGCGGCGGGGAGGTGGAGCGTGCTGGAATGGAAACGGCTGCAACAGGTGAATGGGGTTTGCTCTCGAGCGTGTGGGCCGTGGAGCCTGGCCGGGGCGGTGAGGTCTCCTGGCGGACCCTCTTGCGAGGCGGCTCCAAGTCGGGGGACGGGGCGGCGTAGTTGTGCTGCTGCTGGTGGATGGAGATGTGGAAGCGCTTCGTGCCCAGGTCATGCGGGTCGGCGCGCACTGTGATGGTGACCGGCTTGCGCGAGCTCACTGGCCGTGACTTGCCGTGCTTATGCTCCACCGTCACTACGTCAATCTCCTCGTCATCTAAGAGAACAGATATTACAAACCATTTAATCCTAGGGCCTTATAAAAGATATTGGAAGACATTCAATTAGGATGTCCCGACTGCCATAAAAGAGATTAAGTAAGCCTGGTTTTAGTGCACATCAATTGAGCCATGCAAATCTTAAAATTCTATCAAGATCAAGCTGTGTAGTATGTGATCAGTCAGACACCAACATACCACCTGAATATTATTCTGTGGGACGTGGCACTGCCTTGGTTGAAGGATACTATAATAATAAACCCTGGCCAAAAAGTTGTGTTGCTTTCAACACTTTTTCTGAAGCAGCATACAGTTATCTGGTTTTAATTCAAATGCATTCAAGGCCAATACTTGCGTCATAACATCCAAGTTCCCAAAATTACCACAGTACTTGATAAATGGGTTCATTCAGTGACAAAAGGCAGCTGACTGAATTATATAAAAAAATGCACAAGTTACAAAAAAACATTCGTAACTAATAAATATTCATAGGGACATTTCAGCTCTGCTAATCTCTCAAATAACTGCTTTGTTTCCAAACTATAATTCTTAGAGTTTGCTGTAAAGTGGGCATCTTCAGCGATTAAGGCTTTTAAAGGTTAAAGCTTTTTTAGTCTGTTTCTCAAACATGGGTTTTGTGGAAGATTAATCTATCAGTTTAAACCCATCTGATTCTTATTGTTCTTTCAGGATCTAAAAAACTGATTGGTCTTCCACAACTCATTCAGTTCAGCCACTTCCCATTGGCTCATCTTGCAGCTAATCACTCTCTATGCCCCACCCACTAGTAAAACAACCCATCCTGTTGTTCGAGCTCAGGAATGTAGGACCATGGCACAAGTCCACCGAGACATTCCATAAAGAGCCCAGAATGATGTCAACCTCAAAACCAGGGCATTGGTGCATAGCTGGAGTAGCACCTCTGCAAAATTTTCACACGTTGCCGTAACTGTTTAAAAGCCCATGCAAGCTAAAGAAATTCCATGTTACATTAAAAAGGACAGTGTTGCCTGACTAGATCACTGATTAATGTCTCGTAGGAGGAAGACAAGGTAACTGGGCTTGTGGTTTAACCTTGAAGACATTTCTCCAGTCATTTGAGGGACTTCATCATAATTAATAGGTTTTCAAGATCTGACATATGGATTGACAGCTTGACTTACTACTACCACTACTACATATCACACGTACAATCACCTGGATGACTAGACGCCTTCAAATTCATTATAGCATCATAGCTTATTGGAGAACCACTTTCATTGAGCGAGTCTGTGAAAATGCTGGCCCATCACCAATTTAAATCAAGGTCAAGGACTCTGCACCTACCAGATGAGTCAGTGTGTGACTCAGAGCCAGATGACACCTGCTTCTTGCAGCCGCTCAGTGGGAAGGTCAACACGGCCGCTGGGTCCACACAGTCCGCCATTGAACCGCTAAGAGATAACGACTCCACATGGCCACTCTGAGACCTTCCAGAGGGCATCTGGGGGGCAAGAGGCATCTTGACCCCACCCTGGCATGACATGTGCTCACTGACGGCCTTCTCGAGCCTCTGAGTGGCGGAAAAGCCGCTCCACATGCAGTCCTGTATTATGATGGAGCTCGGGTTGCACTGTGCCTCGTGCTCGTCATCCTGCCCCAGGAAGTGGGACACCCACTCAAGTTTGTCACCCAGTGATGGACACGCAGATCCAGCCGCCCCATCCAACCTTCTCACAGGAGACATGGGCGGTGTGGGCACGAGCTCGAACTTCTTCCAGATGTCCTCACTTGGCGCAGTGGATTTAAAGAAGTCCTCATCTGGATCATGGTCATCATAGAAGTAGTGTTGGTACTGATCGGGCTCCTCCATTTCCCAGCATGCATAGGGCGGAGGGCTTGCACTGATCCCCGGCATTTAGAGTCTTCCAGAGGTGAACACCGGCCACAAGTCACAACAAACAAGATCTAAAAAGAGGACAATTAAGAAAATCAATGAATAACTATCCCGTTTGAAATTTGTCAAAAACACTTGCAAATGCTAAAATAACCACTAATGCAGGCTGCCTGACAGCAAGCGGGCACTTTGCCCTGCTGTCACAGGTTTGAAATAAAGGACACCTAGAATTAGACAGGTGAATCAAGTCATTTTTTTTTTTACCATTTTAGTCTCGTAACAGGTTCACTGTCTGAACAGCCCCAACGGATATTGGTTCATTAAAACAGTGCAGCAGCTCGACAGGCGTTAAATCATCTGCTATTCAAATGAGCCCGACCCAGTCGCACCGTTCCCTTAAGCGTGACTTCAGGATCTAGGTCGTCTCCTGCAACACGAGACCGATGCGACGGTACAACTTCAAAAGTTTCGCAACGTATTTGCATTACACAACACGGGCTTCGTGTAGTACCGGTGGAAAACACCGTTCTTCCCTTCGCAAAAGCGCTGCAGACTAATAAAAACCAGTTACTACCCAAACCGCGCAAGTGCTTCGAGCAAGCAGCACGAACACCTCATGATGTCTCGCCTTTCGCAAGCTTACCGTAAGGCAGTCTCGAGAGTCCGTGTCCCGCGAGACATTTATTCGAGTTGCGAAATTCCCCCAGCGAGACTCTGCCGGTCGTGTTGTATCCCAGTTCACCACGCTTTCAGTCTCGTCGATTCAGTAAACAGAGACTTTCCTATAAATAGGCAATGCAATGTCCTGGAGAGAGAGAGCGAGAGAGAGAGAGACAAACCCTTTTGCGTTCAGGTTTCTTGGTGCAATTCGTCTGTGGGTTCTTTTCACGCTCGTCAAAAACTAAGCCCAGGCTGATGCAGGGACAGCGGCTGTGCCCGGCACTGCGGCTTGAACTCACTATGGATCCGTGAAACAACTACAGCTCTGTGTTATCCGGATGAGCAGGCGCGATTTGCATAAAAGGCTGGTAGTATTCGCGTAGCCACGCCCATTTAAAGTGACAGGCTCGGCAATAGAGATAAAGCGGGTATTAACGTTCAGTTATTCACTACATGCGGCTATGTCCTGGACTGTTTTGGCTAACTGATTGAGACCCGTGTGTAGTCTTTGGGATCACGGTCACAAAAAAATAATAAAATGTCTTCAATTATGTGTTTACCTTCTTTAAGGGGATTTCACCTTTAGTCCTGGGGACCTGCTACCTTTCAGAGTTTGAAGTTGTTCCTACTCCCAACATGAGCAAAGTATCAAGCCTTTCAGTTGTCGGATCAGGTGTGTGGGGAGTAGGGATGGCCTGATACAATCATTTTGATTTGCAGATATGAAATGTACCATTTTGTATTTCTGTTTGTTGTTTTTTTTGTTGTTGTTGTTGTTGAATGTTTCTGGGTGCATGAGCTCAAATACGTTACTGAATAAAAGTCTTCCTCTGCATGTTTTAGATGCACCAGTAGTCCTGAAAATGACATTTTTGTTGGAAATAAAACATTTCCCCACAGGGTTGCCTTAAACGGCATCGATTCTTAATTTTAGATTATAGTAGCCTATAAGTCTCTGTGTTTGTAACACCACATTTTAGTTTTGAGCACCAATGTGTTATCAAGCTCCTTTAAAATCAGAATCAGAATCAGAATCAGAATTAGGTTTATTGCCAAGTAGGTTTTCACATACAAGGAATTTGCTGTGGTATGTATTTAAAAGCAGGCTAGATACAAATCAAACTGCAAACAATTCACGAACATTTTTGCTAAACAGCCTATGTGCTTTAAAGGGGGCACATATGAATCCCCTGAGTGTAGTATTGCAAAAGTCTTGAACTTTTGTTACTTTGAGCAAACTTCAAACTGTGCAGCGCAGTGGGAGTATGGGACACCTGTCATGGCCATCAGTTATTGATGACTACATAAAATGCATTTCCTTTTCTCTAATTTATTAAATTTGTTATTGTATAATATATAATCGTTTGCTATTGGATAGTATATAATATTTCACCAGTTACTGTACAGATTTGTGCATGCCATGTTAAACTCTATGGCTGCTTGAACTATAGTGAATTCCTTAATGTGTCACCTCGGACAGCCGACTGTTATAACATTTAATATAGTTCTGCAGAGCTGTTCCATAAAAATACCTTCCAAAAAAATATAATTCCCTGTTTACACCTGGTCGTTTCATGCAACTTGTATTTGGATTGTATCCTGATAAGATTTACACTTGTAGTCAAATGCGTGTCCAGTTAGTCAGATTGAAATCCAATTGCTGCGTCGTGTCTAATATGCAAATCAGGTCATAATGCCACACCTCCAGCTTCCCAAAAAATGGTTTGCCGGATTTACACTTCTATAACATCTGGCTAAAATGCATCTCAGACCTTCTGAAGTTATTTAAGCAATTGGATTTAAATCGGTTTTAAATGTGTCTGGGGTGTAGTTACACCTGCAGTTTATGTGGATAATCTCTGTCTGGATATAACCCTAATACTCAAGATGCATAAAACAACAAAGTGTATTTTCGGGGTCGAAAATTCCTTGTGCACCTACACAACTTGGAATAGTATATATATGCCGGTTTGTTGTTACATTACATGTCATAGCAATTTTTTTTCTGTGGACCATACACAGGCCTGAGCTTGTGTAACTTTTGTGTAACTTAATGTAACTTTTTTACATTATCATATTGTTATGATACTTGAGGTGTTAATTAAGTCTGTCCTCAAAGCTGTGCACCTGTAACTGAAAAAGGAAAATTATTTTGATGTTTTTTGGTATTTTGACTCTGTTTGTGATGAATCTGTTATTCTACCCTCACTGAATGCATTTGAGGATGACATCACTCACTGCCTTTAGCTCGAGGCTCCAAAGGACAGGTTGACAAAGTGCGTGGAATACCATCTGGTGCCTTTTAGCACACAAGATAGAGCACAGGAGGTCAAACCAGAGGTAATGTCTCTCTCAACCTCATGCCTCTAACTCGCATCTGAAGGCTGTGATCTGTCCATTTGATCTATGAGAAGTTCAAACCTTCCTCTCTCTAAATCCCAGATTTAATCTGAAATAGTGATGAGGTGTGATCTTTAACACTGTCAATATACCTTGAATTCTTATTCTTTTCTCACATACAGTCATATTAAAATATGTATAATCACATTTTTTATGACAACAAACATACAGGCAAGTCCACCAAACCAGAACACCAAGAGAGGCTTACCCATCTGTTTTACTTTTTCAAATCCTTTACGTGCATGTCCACATGCATGTTGTTTAAGGTTATCACAAACACATCTATCCCAATCTTCGGCAGATTGCCACAGAAGATGTCACCCCCTTGTCCAACAGACTCTGGAAATGCCAGTCAGCTGTCAACAAAGTCGACTTCATCCCTGCCTGTGCGACTTTGTCTTTCCTCACAGAACCTGGCAACTCCATCTGCCCTCTCATCTTACTTCTCCATCCTCCTCGATTGACATGTAGAAAATAGAGAACATGTTTGCTGATTTCCAAAAGCTGAATATTCATTGATCATTATGCAAATGTACCTTGTTTATTACCATGCAATACCATGTTACTGATCCTATTCAAATGCAAATGGTTGTTATCTATCATCCACCAGCCCAGATGGGAAACTTTGTTGAAGAACTGGATGCTGCTGTCTTCTATCCCTGAAAATTTGTTATCCCCAGGGACCTGAACATCCACAAGCCACAAGCCACAAGCCACCAAATATCCTTACGATACTGACCTCAATTCAACCTAAAATGTCCCTACACCTTACCTTAGCAACCCACATAGAAGGCAACTAGTTGGACCTCATCTTGACAAGTAACTCCAGGCTATAACATGTTTAAGGTAGGCTAATAAACGTAGGGAGGAAAACTGAAGTAGAGGGAAACTCAGTGATGAACTATTCAATGACCAAGTAAACTGCTGTGAGAAAATGCTGTGAAATATTCATGCAGTTTGATCTTAATTCACAGGAAAATAAGTACAAGAGATATATTGTTAAAGACAAATGGGCTGAGTTAACGAGCTAATATTCTAGCATGCACTTAGCTAACTTTAACTAACTTAAGTCTGTGTTCACTAGCTTATTCAGCTTGCGTGCCACTGGTATAAAATACAAAAACAAAATATCAGTCCAGCTTTATCAGTTTCACGCATACAGTAGTATGCGTCCATATGTGTCCATAATAGACAGCTTTAACTTATACTATTTCAAACATTATCACAAGTTGCTAAATAATCCTATTGGTACATCAGTTTTAGTTATAGCACTCTTGCATGCTGGTATTTGTCAGACCTCAAAGGAGATGTACAGCTACCGTTATAATTAGCCTAGTAAGCTTGCAACTAATATTGCATTTGCCTTGCAAGGTGTTGTTCTAACCATTTGCTTGCATCTAATTTTGTTCCACGTCTAAACATTTAAAATACACAGTATAGCTGAAGTAACATTTCATTAAATTGAGTGTCAGCAGCAGCAACTTAATTTCGTTATTGTACATCTTGGCATTGACAGGGAGTTAATTCCACTGTTTTCTTATAACCAACTTAATTAATAATTGATGATGATTATCCGTTCAGTCGCAGCCGACTCTCGGTCACTTTATGGATCCTCGTTCTCCACGCCTTTTGGCAT
>JAOUQW010000027.1:8005716-8028937 GCA_028565825.1 Olivaichthys viedmensis
GTGTACCAGTAATCGGGGTCAAAACACAAGCAGGGGGTCGGTAGCCAGGAAGATCAGCGGGCAGCGGGCAGCGGGCAGGGGCAGGGGGCAGCGGGCAGCGGGCAGGGGGCAGATGCCCGGAATTTTACCTGTTTGTCAGGTAAACTCAATCGTGATCGGCACCAAAAACTCCTAGAGGAAACTCTGATATGAGTAGACAGGGTTTTTCTGTTCTCTTCTCATTACAGGGAAGTGTGTCGACATTCTTGTCCATGTTAAACCGCACATACGCAGATGTGACGGACAGAGATTAGGTTGAAGTATTCTTTTAGGTTGGATTATTCCTTTAACCCCCCCCCTCTTGCTAGTCAACAATCATGTCTGTATGTTGTTTCCTTTCAAATGACCAAATATTTGACTCAGCCAGATGCTGTGAAAATAACACAACCATTAGCATAATAGCATGTAAATGAACCAGCCATTCCTTTACTCCCAAGCCATGGTTGTAGTTTCATTGTTAACATCGTCTTAGCATTCATGAGAGCTGTTTTTTTTTTTAAGTTGCCCATTCTCAGGGGAGGATGAATAAACCTCATGAATAGTGCGCTGCCTTTGTTGTCGCTTTGCCAGTCGAGCCCCTTTACATCGTGGCTGCATTTGTCTTTAATACCTATTGTCTTATGAGACAATTTCACTGTTTTGGAGCCACCCCACAAGCTGTTGCGCTTATGAGTTATTCAGCAATGCCTGAGAGAAAGGCAGGCCCATTGGCGTCTTATCCACCCACAGCGGCCATTCGTCCTTTGCCCACCACTGCTCAGAGCTCAGATCATTGTGCTCTGCCATTCACACTTCAGCCACAACAATGCTTAAGACAATTCTTGTTTCCAAACTGAAGAGCTCTACAGGTTAACTGAAGCTGAAGATAACTAAACTTGTCCTCCTCACGCTGCATCCCCTCACACCCTCATAGCCTGTCTCCTTTGTGTCTATAACATATGTTGCAGGAACAGTGAGGGGCAGAGGGCATCGCTACCATTAGGGAGAAGTCAAGCATGGCACATTAGCACATTAGCAGCCAGTCACCCTAGAGAGATGGACCACTACTGAACCTGCATGGGGTTAGGGTGTGGGGGGACTGGAGACGCACCACAGGAATTCAGATCATTCAGAGAATCCTCCTTATTGATCCACTGAGCCCACCCCTACATTATTCACTCAGGACGGCCCCCCACTACCAAAATTCAGCTACTCTGACCCCCAATCACCTCTTATATCCCTCTACACTAAAGATGTAATCTAGAACAGATTGAAGAGAGAGGAGGCTCTCATTACTGACTGGGAAGGGACACTGTCTCTTTTGTAATGCATGCAGATGAGAAATTGTCTGTGGAAGGGTTGTGTGGAGGGGTCTACCTGGGTCAGATAGAAACATTAAATTTGTTTCTTTAAATACTTTTGTGTGTGATTGTGTATGAGTCAAGAATAAGTGATAGTCCTGATCTCATGGTATGCCTTAAATAGAGTCCAAGCCTAAAATACATGCTTGCCTCTAATAGGCATATATTGAATGCTAATTATTATTGTTGAGTTACTGCTGAGTTTGGCCAAAGATTAAAGCTTCACTGTGTGTTCATTTGATTCCAGGCACTTAGCTGTAATGAGTATGGATGCATTCCAATCCATCAGGGCCCAGCTTTTCGTCCTGGCCCTGGTTCAAAAGGCTATCAATCAGGAGCCACTAATGATAATCTATGCACTGCAGCTTTATGTTGTGTTAAGCTAAGAGCTTCCTAGTCGATATCAGATTATTCTGTTATGTTTCCTGGTTTCCAAAGGTGTGGGCCTTTATTACATTTATTACATTTCCATGTCACAATAATTGTCTAACATTTCATCACTCTTCACAATGCTATGATGATATTGTATGAAAAACTACTAAATAAGTACTACATGCCTATCTTTACATGTCTCATTGGGCAAATTTTTTACCAAAAAGAAGTCATCATCTGATGTCGGAATCTGATGCATCATCTCTTCTAGCACGCTGTGCAACTGATATTTGTTTCTGTCACGTCAACCTTGATTCTGTCCCTGTTGAACCATTACACGCTACATACTTTTCTCTGTGCAGACATGAGATTTTATGTATTGTAGTGGCAGTGTGCCTGCTAGGTGTGCATTCGCATACCCGTGAGCCCCCACGGCCGCCTGTTATTTGTGTAGGAGGATTCTCTGTGTGAGTGTTCGTTGAAAAAGGGGCAATTGTTGGATTTGTTGTCCGTGCTGGCCTGTGTTAAACCAGCATGTTATATGTGTGAAAGCATCTGCTGGGCTTTGTTAATTCCTCCATGTTAGTTCAGTTCTCAGGTTTACCACCAAGCTACGTGTTGTGCTGTAAGAGTGTGTTTTGCCAAAAAAGAGCATTTTCCTGATTTTAAAATGCTTCCTGCTTACGCCTCTTCTTCGCCAACTTCACAGTAATACTTTACTATCCCACCATAAAATATTCATTAAAAGATTAGGTGCTATAACTAATCGGTTACTTTTATGCTTTTACTGTTTATGGTTGGCAAGTTAGCTAGCTTGCTACAACCAAGTTGGACAAATTAACATAGATTGCCAACAAACTCCCAATGCACAAGACTTTCTAGTGTGACTGCAACTTTGCTAAGCTGTGGTTTTCCGAGTCTTGTCTTTGTTCTCTGTTCCTAGTGTTTAGCTTTCTCTGCTTTTGACTCATGTCTGTGTGCCTGTTTTTTAAAATTATTATCATGGATTACCTTGCTAGTTCTGAATTAAAAAACCCCATGAATGGAATGCAGGGGTTGTGTGTGATCGTACTTTTCAGTATTCGTGTTAACAATATTGTGCAGTACATTGTATAACCTACTATTAGCACATGTTTAGAACTTTATTACCTTTTTTCCCCACGGTACCATTTTAAACTTATTAGATTTATGTGACAAAGGTGACACTAATTACACTTAAATCTCAGCAGTTCTTTTTCTGGAGGCCAGGAATCTCACAGGAGATAAAGGATGGAGTGTAGTGTGTGTGTGTGTGTGTGTGTGTGTGTGTGTGTGTGTGTGTGATGTTTTGTGTTGTATGTGTAGTGTCATGTGTGTTTTGCATCCAGTGAGACAGGAGTGTTCGTAAATCTGATTGCATCTGATTGGGCTGTGTGCATTTCTCCTGCTCTTGACAGTTCCTTCAATATCATGAGTGAAATGTAGAGGAAGGAGAGGGAGAGGGAAGGAAATGTCTAAGAATGGTGAGTCAGCCACCCTCAGCCTCTTCTCTTCTCCTGATCGAGTGGAGCATTAGCCCTCTAGGGAGCTCTGGTCCTTCTGCTCTTCCTAAGCCCCATCTTGTCAACTGACATGATTGATTAACCTGTACCTTTACTACCTTCCATTCACACACGCACACACTCTTTCTCTCTCTTTTTTTTCAAATGCACATATACAATTTGTCTGTGAAACAAGCAAACTGCTCATCTGTTACCGTTTACATGACCAAAGTATTATTCACTGTAAACAGGAAAAGGGGGTGGAGGTAAGGCAGAGAAGAGACACCTTCTGTCCATTTAAAAAGCTGTAAAAGGCTGTCGTAATTGCACTGTGACACCTCCTACAGTGAGACACTTCTGAACACTTGAGCCATTGCAGTCGGTTTGAAATTCAACAACTTTGGTCAAATGAGCTGCAAAATTAAAGAAGAGGCCTTTGAAGAAGAATCTTAGATGAGATGATGAGATTCCATGGCTCACTTTGTTTGCCTCAAATATCCTTAACATGCTTCTGATTAAGATACTTTCTAATGTCTGCATATGCTTACTGATGTTTCAGATTTTGTTAATGTCAAGATTGAGCCAAGACAAATTGCACCAGACCTTATTTTACCTTTAATAAGATCAGGATGTTGCGCTGTTCAACCAAGAAACCTTCAGAGGAAGCCTACAGGGACAATTTATTTTGGGCTTATTATACTAAAAAAAAAAAGGGTTCCTCAAGGGTTCTTTGGATGGTTAATGGTTCTTTTGGTTTTTGAAAGGGAAACCCTCTGTTGTAGGGTTCTACATAAAACCTTTAAGGGCTTCCCCAGGAAACAAACCAAATAACCATTTAGGGGGCTAGATGGAACCTTTTTTTCTAAGAGTGTAGAATTACTTTTATAAAGGAGGTTTTTTTTTTTTTTTTTTAATGAATGAATGTATGACCAGGCCAGGTATTGTTAGGTGTTGTATTTTTTGTTACTTTTATAACAGTTAACTCAAGGTATATATTCTGTTATCAAATCTCAAAATACTGACGCTTGGAGAGTAAATCACTGGCAATTTGTGTGCTCTGAAAATTCAATACACAAAACAGAAAAAAAACAAAAAACTTTTTTCTCATGCCAAAGTGAACACTCTTACTGTACACTGTCTCTTTTAGGTGGTCCTCAATAACCTAGGTAACAAAAAATTGTCGCTCAGTGTCCTGTTCTGAGACTTCAGCATGGCTACAGGCTAACAGTTTAGGAGCAGGGGGGATGAATGGATCATTGTGTGACCATGGAGGTGGCAGAGCTTGGAGACAGACAGCAGTGTAGTGTGAAGCTAATAGAAGCAGACCAGTGGCCAAAGGCCGGTGTATTACTACCGAAACATATGTCCAAACTAACCAACACGTACGGCATACTTACGCTTTGGGCAGCTGGAGAGCCAAAGTGCTACAAAAGGCGTGTCTTATAGCATCGAGCAACTGGACCAGGCCCCAAACAAAGAGGGCTTTCAGAGGAGAGGACAGAATCAGCTGTTGCTTTTCAGTGTGTGTGGATGTGCATTTGTATTGGACTATGTGTGTCTGGGATTTGAATAAATCTACACATAAAACTTAATCCTAAGTCTATTTCGGTGCTTTTGCAGCCATTGTGTGAGTGTGCTCTCTGTGTGTGTACAATATCAAAAGTCTGTGCACCCTTACTGAAGTTTCAGATTTTGTTAAAGACTGAAACAAAGACGAAATCATACCAGACAGAGAGAAAAGGATGCAAAGTCTTTCAATCTCACAAACGTAATTTGTTTATTTAAAGTAGCTGAGGAGCATCAAGTAAATTTCCAACTCAGCAGAATAAAAATGCCAGGTGGACACTTTTTTCGAGACTTTTTTTGCAGAAAGTAATGTTTTTGCGTGTTATCACTGAAACTCAAGCCTTTTGGTGTCTCTGTCACCTGAGACCTTATTGCTCCCCTCTTTTATCTCCACGCAGAAAAACTGTAAAATAATGTTTTTCTGTGTAAAATCTATTTTTTTCCCATGATAACCACGCTGACCCTGAATTAAAAAAGTAACCGTAGCTAGATTCGTTAGGAGCAAGTAATTTACTAGATAAGGTAGATAATCTTTAATGCCTCGTAACTGATCCTAAACCAACAAGTATGGCGGATCACTGCCCCGTGACGTCCCACTCCCAAGCCCTATAAGATCATGGAAGATTATGTAGGATCATGCAATGTTTAACCAAGAAACCGTCAAAGGAAGACTGCAGGGAGAGCGGATTTTATTTAGAATCACTTGAATTGAGGGCACATTTTCCTTTTTCAGTTGATTTGCCATTTGAGGGCTTCAATCAGAACACAGTTACAACACTATGGTAAAGGATGTGGACTCTTATGCAACCAAGTCCTTCCTAAAACCGATCTGTTTAATTTTCACTTTGCTGCTGTTTACAAGATTTTATGAAATGTTTAAAAAAGGTCTGGCAAGATTTGCTTGGACTGGTCTTTACATCAACACAATCGAATATGAACATATCTTGTATCATGCTAAAGGAACCATGCGCTGTGGTCCATTTGCTCTTGTCTCCTGAGGGAGGCTATCAGGCTTCTGTAAGCTGACTCCACTACGATGTGGACAGCTGGCCTGGCTCATCTGTCCATCAGCTCAGTTCAAAGAGCCGCTGAGCCTGCGTGTGCCCCAGAGGAACTGCCCTGGTCAGCCCTTCACTTTCACTGTTTGGGGGGTCCCACACTACAAGAGAACGGGAGTTAGAATGGGAGTTCAGGTTTACTGAGCAGCTGCATTTAAAAATGAACAAACTATCGAGAATGATCCTAAATATGATGTTAAATACATAATGCATGTTGCACTTTGCTTGCTAACATATATGTGAATAGGCTACCTTATTCTGTACAAAATGTCTTGTTTCTCAACAAACTTTGTGTACTATTTCTTTTTTTTTCCCAACCTCTATAGTACACTACACTGGAGTACTAGAATATATGTAAAAAAGTATATCAAATTCAGTTAAATTCTGTAAAAAAGAAAGTATATAATACTCTAAAATATTTAATAATAATGTATTATTACTTTTCCATATTCCTCAGGGTTTTTAGCATTGTTAAGGCCAGGTACCACACCCTAATAGCCTTATTTTTTTTCTTTACTAATATCAGAATGGAATTTAACTTCCATTCCGCTCTGACCCCAGCTTACCAACATGCTGGGATATGCAAAGAATCAATTTCACTGTACTGTACTTGTATATGTGACAATAAAGGAGCATTCTATTCTATTCTATTCTAACTTGTTGAAAGTATTCATCAAGCGCAAGTATTTGTTTTTTATTACAATTTTCTTGTAAAAAATTATTACAATATGCACATTTTTCATTTGATCGTTAATTATAAGTACATTTGCATAAATATATTTAACTTAGAATGATTTTTGTGGTCAGACTTTCACATAACAGTATCTCAAAATATTACTATTTCATGCAATTACTTAAAAAACACTATTCACATATATGGCAAGTGCATATTTTGCATAGTTTTATGGATAAAATGTCACTCAAAACTACTCAAGATATTAAGAAAAACTCTGTAAAAGTCTGTAAAAGTCTGGCTTCAAGACCTATGAATCAGTGTGTGAAATTATGTTTAAAGGCTCCTTTAAAAGCGGGGAAAAATGACTTGGCACATGGAAAACAAGTCATTTTGAGAAAACAGCCAATAAACATAATGCCAGTAACCTTTAGAACCCCAGGAAACAATTAATCTTTCAGCATGAATCATTCCGTCATCTAAGGAAATGTCTGGACATTTCTGAACTACATAACATTATGTTTTAGGAAATAAGCTTTACAACTGCGTATGAGTCAATAAGAAGAGATTTAAAAATGCCTGTTAAATTTGTACCAGAAAAATCTGAAATAAAATGAAATTGATCTTATGCGCAGTTAATGAAGTTGAGATTAAAGTATAAAAATATAGTATTTATATTCCTCTTTAAAATGTTGTGGAAGTAATAGTTATAGATGTAAAATATCCTGTGCCTGTGGTGCCTGGTCTTAAATGCCACACTGACTATTTAAAAAGTATTTAGCCACTTTATATTGCAACTTGTTCAACAGTGGATTACTGATTTATTATTTACAATTAAATAGATTTGTTGTTTCAAGAGTAAATACACTTATATAACTTGTGTGCAATTATCTTTCTACCACTCTGTTTCCTGGATATTCTTTTGTGAAATGTAGCTTGTGTAAGATCCATCTGCGCTGTTTCACAGTCAACAGTGCTGCACCAAGATGCGTGAAGGGTTTGAAGGGTATGGAGTGGGATGTGTGGGTGTGTGTGTGGGTGTGGATGTCTGAGTGTGTGGGTGCGTGTATGGGTATGTGGGAAGGGGGTCAATATTTGACCTGTGTTGGACATTATGTGCTGTATCCCAGTACCAATAAGTCAATGTGAAGGAATATTAGGCTTTGGCAGTGCCACGGCGATGCTGTCGGTTTGTCTGTGCCACGCTGGGCTCGTCATCGTGGTGAGGCTGTAAGACATCACTCCATGTGAGCCATCTGAACTTCTCTTTCTCATGCCAGTGGGAACATTCTTACTGTACAACAACTCTTTTTGTGAGGCATTGGTGAACACACTAACAGCCATACTAGCTCAATGTCTCCATCTGCAGGTTATATAGAGATTTACAGCTACAACAGCACTCCATTTCATTTTACTAGGAAATAAACAATTATTTAGAGAGCTATGTGTTGAGAGAGAGAGAGAGCTATGCGTGGATAGTTAGGGGAGGGGTCTAAATACTTTAAAAAGAGGCTCTGTGATACAGAAGAGGGCAGTTAGTGCTCTCCTCCATGCGCATTCAGCTGCTCCCTACACTTTTTAATTTTTTTTTTATTACACTGATTATAAGGTCAACCGTCCAGCAGGTAGTCAGCAAGCTACCTAGATAACTAACATCAAGTTCATTGTTAGCTAGCTGGGATTTTCATGTATGATCTGCGCTTCAGACTCCACAGTTGTCAGCTTTTAGCGATGACTTTGTGGTGTGTATAATGTATAGCAGGAAGCTCTGCTAAAAAATCCAGCTTGGTCTCACCAGCTACCAGCTGCCAAAACACAGGCCAAGCTGTTCAACATGATGGATGGAAACAGTTTATGAATTACCGCTACTAATGTAACATTGTAGACACACTGTTTCAAGAAAATAGCACAACAGTAAAGCAATTAGAAAATCTCAAACATTTACTGATCAATTTAGTCAAGTTATAAAGAAGATGAAACATAAATTCCTCGCTGGCTAAGCTGGTCTACCAGTTTGACCAGTTCAGCCTGTGTTTTGGCAGCTGGTAGCTGGTCAGACCAAGCTGTATTTTTTAGCAGGGCTGAAGACATCACAAATATTGTAATGCTGATTAACGTGTGTATTTCACTGTATTTCACCTTAGCGAATGTTACACACTGGAAGAAGCTGCTCGGTGTATAAATAGCTAACATTATCTGCTAGAATTCAGTTACATGTAAGCTACAGAAGGTAAGCAGCTAGTAGCGATTCCTACACACCAGCTAGGGGTCTTTTAGCTCGTAAAAGTTGTCTTTTCAGACATTGGTGAGTAAAATAAAGGTTTAGAAGTTTATTTCCACCTGCTCTGGTTGTAACCATGCTCGAAATTGTGTGAGGCTTGAGAATGAACCTTTTACTGAAACCCACGATAAAGCTGTCCTCAGTTAAATGAGTGCTACAGATCCTGACCCACTCTAGATTTTCAGCCACCAGAAGATTTTTGGAAATAAATTCGTCCCGCTGGATCCTTTGGCAGATAATATAACGAGGCCAAAGTGCTGGACTGCATACTTGATACATTTAGCTAGCTTTGTCACAAAGCAGCTTTACAGAAATCCAGATGTAGGAAGAGGAAGAAACCTTGAGAGGAACCAGACTCAAAAGGGAACCCATCCTCTTCTGGGTGACAACGGATAGTGGGATTATGATCATTACACTATGCAGTTGCACAGAGAAAAGGCAACGGCACTAAATGTGTTAAAATTATAAGGAATGTTTGGTAAGATCATATTGTGAATAGAAGTGGGATGAGCATGAGACAGTCTTTCTGATAGCAGCAGCAGTTGTACAGTATCCAGGTGATTGAGATTATCCACTGAAGCAAGAAGGTGAGTCTTAGGCATCAACGGTTATTTGCATTTGCATGGCCTGTATTTAAACCTTATTGGCTCTTATATTTTCTGACACAATAAAACTTCAATACGATCTCAGATTTTTCAATGAGATTTAAAAGAACGCGATAAAATGGCTGCAGTGACAGTTTTTTTGCACTGACCAATCTGATTATTCAAATTAAGTCCTAACCATAAAAAAATAAAAACATGTTATATAAAGTTTAATGTGACTTTAATGAGACTGCTGCTGCAGTTAGTAAATGGCACAAAAGAAAACATGAATAATGAATTTAATTGAGTAATATTCCTGTCTCACAATCAACCAATTAATCTAAAGTTATGCTTTAGTATTTCACAGAGATTCGTGCAGCCTGGTGAGTATGCTGGCACTATACATTAACTCGCATTGAAAATCTAGCTGTGTATGCAGAAGAGAGCAGATCCAGAGTCATCCAGTCCCAGCTCTTTATATTTACCCAGATAGCTGAAATGTTTGCAAACGTATAAGGCAAAAAGCTATGTTTACTCAGCACACACGCCTCCAGATGCTCAAGCCTTTTACAATTTGTTCAACAGATTTTCTTATTTATTTTTTCAGTTCTTGTTTTGGGAGTTTAATGTCCTGTGAACTACAGTTGAGTTGTAGCCCATAATGAATATTCGCACATCCCTTATTTATCATGGTCATGTTTTGTCATGTATTTGTATGTATGTATTAACTATTGTTCCATATACATGCACTGAAACGTCGATGTGCTCAAATGCTGTTTGGTACATTCAATTTTACACCTCCATTAGATGGCAGTGTAGGCAAACAGAAAAAGCGCTTGCCACACTCTGAAGTCTATTTTGTTATGATGTTATTGATACATGAACATACATCTCCTGGTTATCATAATCTGGTAAATAATTTAAGGGTTTCCTGTAGGCCCACTGGAGGATTGAAGGCTTGGTGGTGATGAAGATGAGCAGTATGCAATAAACACAATGCACTTGATTATTGTACTTTCTTGCACATCAGAAATGGAATTAGAGCAGTTTGGTTTGACGATTGAATTGATTTTATGTGCGACTAAATGGTTCTTAGACTAAAAAAATAAATACCATACAGGTCTCTTGAAACATAGCATAACTGGGCAAATTTATCCCAGATTGTTAGTGTTAAGTAAGCAGCTTACATTCCAGCTCACCTATTTTGACATCCATCACATTTGGGCTAACCTACATATTTTGAAACGTTGCAACTCATAAATCTGTGGGAACAGCAAAACATTAAAATACTGGTAAATACTTTGAGTAATTCTTGGTAATAAAAAACTTTAAAGCATTAAAAATTGGGAGTTGGGGTTAAAAGGTTCACAGAGTGTGAAGTGGGCTAGTGTTGCAGTAAAAATGATTATCTATGTTCCTTATCTATGGCCTGACTGAGAAATAACGCTAGTGTTGATTTTAAACAGAGGCTGAGTTTACTATTGCACTGCATTCTGTGACCTGAAATCATTCATTTCTTGCATCATAAAGATTGCCAGACAAAGTATTTGTGCACAAACAAAGCTATTTCTGAGCCAAAATATTATCAAATTCATGGAAGAACTGATATCTCTTGTTGGGTGTGGACCAGTTTCAGGCCAACCATCTACAATAAGCAAACTTAAGAACACAAATTCAGCCGGATCTTTTGAGAAACCCTAGAAAATGAAATTCAAATCCATGAACCATGGGTATGGCTTTGTTTTGAAAAGTGCTGGGGGCAAGCATGAGGGCAGGGGCAAATACAGCATGAAACTTGCGTGATCAATGAGAAATATGTTCACAATGACAACCCTGTTGTAAATAAATTTCCATCTGCAGTGGGCTACTATGTTTGGTCCATGACTGCAGTAACCTAACACTACCCTTCAGTGTATCCTTAAAGATGACACATTGCCTTTCTTTCATTGCTGTAGAAATGAGTGATGAGCAGCAGGCAATAAACACTTCTTGCGCTTCAGGAATAGAAAGATAACTTAGTTTGGTATTATATTTTCGTTGTTTTTCTGTACGACTGAATGCCTAAAAAATCAATACCATACATCCCATAACTGGTGCATAGCATATTTTTTGCCAGATAGCGCAATAGACTTTAACTAATTATAGCGTTATGTAACCAATTTTGGCACCCGTCACAGGTAGGTTAACCTACACAGTTTGAAATGGCAAATCATAAATGTGAAAATAGCGACAACTACACAACAAAACAAAAACCAGAACTACTTGTGCATGCTAATCTAGCATCAGATTTAGTGACTGTCACATACCAGTTCTTATAGAATGATTACAGTACAATTTGTATCTCCTACCTCTAAATGAACACGTTAAAGCCAATAGGCTATATATCGCATTGCTTTGCTCCACTGAAAAAAATAAGTGCAAGTGGAAATGCATTCTGGGTTGCTGTGCAGTCTGAGTCTGTATAACTACAATATGTGGCAAGAGAAGCATTAGCTAGCAGTAACTACAGAAAGCAATTCTTGAATAAAAAACTGTTAATTGCTGTGAATACAGTAAATTACATTACTGTAATTTACGTACATCACAGATCAGCAAAAAAAAAACAACCCAAACAAACACAGCTGCTATTATGTAAAGGATTTTCAACAGTAGTCCCCCCCCCCCCCAGTGCCCCCCAGCATAAGTTACACCTATTTTAAAAAAAACAACAACACACATTAAATACATTTTTGTGTGTATGTGTAAGTAAAATTAACCTTCTTGTTTAAACAAGTCAGAATAATATCTCATCTCAGCCCTATAATCAGACCCACACAAGTCTAAAGGCACTTGACCTTGTTCACTGGGGGTTCTATGTATGAAGGTATGGAGTGTTGGCTATGTGTCTGCACCCTCTTTAACTGCTTACAAGGGTCAGAACAGAATGTTCCTGACTATGGCAGCAGGGTGGCCCTACATATAAGTTAACTAAGAGTTTGGCGCAGTTAACAGGGAGCCACGCCATAGGCAGGAAAAAAGTTAAATAATAACACACCTACCAGCCATCATTGGATAAATGGTTATACTAGTATGACCAATTTACATGAACAAAGTCGATAACAGGTTTTAAATTCGAACTGATGGTCTTATTAAGGTACAGTCAATCATCATTTCATTCAGTAGTACATGAAGTTAACACATTAAATGGCAGCACTGTGCCAGGAAGCAATTTCAGCATGTCAAAAAGGATTTGAGCTAAGCAGCATTAAGCATGATCTGCACTAATGTCAGAGCGTGCAAGTTGAGAAAGATATATATATATACATATATACCGTATTGTGAAAAAGTCTTAGGCATATGTAAAGAAATTCTGTAAAGCGAAAATGCTTTTAAAAATTATGAAATAAAAAATCCCTGAAATTTTGGTTTGCCAAGCCATTGCCTTTAAAAGTGCATCAATTCTCTTAGGCACACTGTTGTGCAGTTTTATAAGGAAATCGGCTGGTAGGTTGTTCCAAGAATCGTGGAGAACTTGCCACAGTTCTTCTGCAGACTTTGGCTCTCACTTGCTTTTGTCTCTGCAGGTAAAATCCCAGACAGCCTTGACTTCCATGGCCACTACACGTTACATTAACGTAAAGCCTTCACATCTGTCTCAACACGTTACATTAACGCACAGGTTCTCACACATCACATTCTTTGTCTAATTCTTTGTCTAATTGTTTGCACAATCTGTACAGCTCTTCTTTCGTTCTTTCATTCCACTTCATATCGCAAAAACAGATATATTGCACATTGCACATTTTTTGTCTTATATTTGATATACATTGCACATTTTATTATTATTATTTTTATATTTTATATTTTTTATTGTACTTTTTCTATATTTATGTTTTCATGGTACTTGCTTTTTATTTTCATGTTTAAATTTAAAAAAAAAAAAATTATTTCCATTATATGTTTATTGTTATGCACCAACATACCAAAGCAAATTCCTTGTATGTGAAAACCTACTTGGTAATAAACCTGATTTTGATTCTGATTCTGATATCCACATCAATATCCACACTGTGCTCAGGAAGAATCTCATAACAGGCAATTCTCTCAACCTTGTAGAGGGGAAATATACTATTACTTATACAAATAAGACTATTATTTTAAAACAATATCGACAATATCAGTAATAGCACATGACCGGAATTTTTCCAATTTGTCCGGCAAACTGAATCGCTCCCGGACACCGTGACCGGCCCCAACAATTTTTAGCGGAAACTCTGGTGTGTATGTATATGTAAAAGGTTGTGTGTATAATTGTATGTTGTTGTATAATGCAGCTATGTGGAGTCCAAGAAAAAAATTCCATGAGAAGACAATCTAATCATATCTACAACGCTTCAACGCCTTTTTATTAAAATAGAACAGCGACTGAAAATGCCCGGAACGAAATTGTCATCCCTCGCTATTCTGACACAGAATTAAACATTGGTTAACTAATACATTTCTATTTGTCTATTAGTAATAAAAATGTTTTGTTTTTTTACCTGTGCAGTGCGTACAAGTGTAAACATTGCACAAATGTCGTTATTCTTTATGATTATTGTGGTTATTAATAACAGAGCCGGTTGAGACACGCTCTGATTGATTCCCTATCGCCCCTTGAGGAGGATGAAGGTTTGTTACTCACTCCCAGAGAGAGACTATATAGAGCGCACGCGGCGGTTTTGTCCAACACGGCCGTGCACTTGAGCTGTGCACTTGAGCTGCGTAATCCGGACGTTGTCATTTGCATTAACTTGCTCCTTTTTTGCACAATATAGTCATAAAAAGATCATGCAAAAGCACATGTGTGTTTGTTAATGCGTGTGTTTAATCTCGTGATTACCAAGCAACAATCTGTAGCCTATTAGTGATTTAGAAACACAATAAATGTGCTTGGTACTATGAGATCTCGCTTAAGTTTGCATTCAATTTCACATGACACCTTGGACAGGATGTGTAAAGACATGATAATAGTTTAGCTGTCTGTAAATGTAGAGGACAGCACCGTGAGCTGTTCGGACAAAAAAAACATGAGAATGAGTGTATTCTGATTACATTTATTTCTGATTTAATTATTTTTAGCCTACCTGTCAAGAAGCTCACAGTCCAGCCCTGCTCTTACAACCCAGCCGATGAAGGGAACCCCGGCAAGGACCTTGATATTCTTCAGGCGAATCCCTTTGCTCCCTCCCCTTGCCAGAACCAGCGCTGCCTTGTGCAGCTTTCTTTCATTTCTGAAGCTGACTGGCTGCTATTTTTGTGTGGTTCTCCATTACTGACAACGGAATGAGGTTCGATTGTTTCACTCTGATACACTGAGGACGTCAGGATGGTCACTCAGCGGGTTGAAGCGTGAAGAGAACTTATTCCACGCCCCTCATTTTCCATTTCATCATGTTCCACGACTCTGTTGTCCATTCCTATTAACCTCCAACCGTATATATATAGCCTACTGTTATATATTATAATATATTGTGCATATATTTGTACATAGCCTATATTTTTATATAGCAAATATATTATTATATTTTGTATTTATTTGTACATATAGTTGATAGATAGTAAAACATCTCTATTTTATGTCAAAATGGTAAATAACAAAATGTATTTGTAATTCAAAAATAACAATATATAAAAAAGATCACTTATGCAGTTTCATTTTGATTTACAAGAAAATAGGTAGTCTACATGAAATATAATGTTAGAAAAGAATGGGTTGAGTTTGCTAGCTATTGTTATTTTTAGGTAACAAACACCCGTTAACTTAACGTTAAGACTGGACAGGCCACTGGTTACACTATCGTTAGCTTGGCGCTAACATAACATTACAGTAGCATAACAGTACTGAAACTATAGTAGTACTGCAATAATACTGCACTTGTACTGCAGTACCAAGTGTAAAAATACTGTAAAATTACAGTAATAGAAGTTAGAGATAAAGTGATATAAATGCATTAATTGGGAAAAGTGTGCAAAGTGTTTGGATCTTCCAGTGAGTAGGCTACTGTTGGATCAATAATCAAGAATGAAAGCTGCATCACCTTGAATGTGCTACAAATTTCATTGGCTGAAAGTGGAGTAAAGATGCACCGGTCCATATCAAGAGCTCTATTTACGAGATGGTGGCAAGAAAGAAGCCATTACTCAATAAAGAACCAAATGAAGCAAGTTTGAACTACAATGTGTTAATGCCCCAGCCACATTAGGAGAGGCGATATTCGCTTATGAGCCAATGCAAGTGTATGGAGAGATGCAGATCTACTCTCATAAAATCAGCTGTAATTCACGTTATGTTCAACCCTGTTTTTATTAGTTTTTTTTTTTTTTACACAATTTGCTTTGTTACAGATGTCTTAAATATCTGCATATCTCAGGTGATGTAAATGTTAATATACACGCACTGTCGATATTCAGATTTGCCAGTGTTGAGCAGGCGTTTTACTGCTATTTATACAGTTACATGTACTATATCACTTATTCAAGACTATAATAGCCAAATAATAATCTTTTCTTTTTTTTTATCACAGTAGAGATTCCAGGACAGTTATGTTTTTTTTTTAAATTCACATAACACAAATATCAGCAATAACAAGGTTACATAAAATTACAAAATATAAGTTTTTGTAAAAAAAAAAAAAAAAAGCTTTCCAACAACATATTCATAAATTGATCAAGTAACACAATGTAAGCTAAAGCTAACGTGACAGACATCGCCTCAAGCTAATCTTAGCTAAGTTACACCATGATAAACATATTACACAAAATAAGCCACGGAAAAATCCAATCGCAAAACTAATATTACCTAAATTCACACATACTAATAAATATTAAGAACATTACCTAAAAACGTGGGTCAAGCTAAAGATAATGTAAACAGTACTAAATAGTAGCTTTTACCTGTGAAACGTGATTCCTTTGTCGTGAAAAAGACACTTGCCCTCATCAACATAAACCAATAAACCAATCATCAACACCAAAAGTAGCAGAAAAATCAATACGTTTATTGAGGATCGAAAAGACACCACAATAAAGCTGGGTTCTCCCCGGGGAGAACTGAGGAACTGCGTGAAGGGCTTCTTTTTTATATCCTCCTGCGTATAGGAGGATCAACCGAATCTTCCTCCCTCACCCTCATCTCTTCTTATTTTCGAAATAATTGGCCTGAAACTTCTTGTTTTACTACCATTACGTATCCAACCTGGTATGATGCTCTTAAGATAAGCAGTCAGTGTCCCAGTTCTCTCCCTTGATTTATTCCATTGTTTTTCTAGGCCAGAGATGTACAGTAAAACCATAGGACAAAAGGCCCTTAGTTATATAGATTTTTTTCACATTTAAGGTTACACCATTGTCTACAAACTAACTAATTTCTTATTAAAAAGTATGGGGTCATGTCCCCTGAGTATACAAATTTTTCACATGTTTATGTTGATTATTCATTCATTCGAGTCAACAGGGATACAATATAGTTTGACAAAGTGTTAATGATAACTGCATGCAGTACAGGAAGAAAAAGTACTAAAACCCTCATTTGAGTGTCCGTTTGCATAGTTCAAGTACGTTGGTGTGTAAATGAACCGAGCTGTATTGTTTTTGGTAATGCTGTACTATTGAGGTGGAAAGGCTCGATGCGTTACCTATTTTCAGCCTAATTTGACATTTTGCGCAGTGTCTACCAGCTCGAGTCCTGGAGACTCCTGCACTGTTTTCCCCTGCTCTAGTACATACCCTCATGAGTCATATCATTAGCTAATTATCAACCCCTTCTGGAGCTGAATCAGGTGCTAGTCTCAACCTGATATCACTCTGTCAATGTAAGATAAAAGAGGCTATGCGAATGAAGGCACCGAGTTGTTGCCAAAAAAAAGTAACTAGCGTGGTTGACAGAAATGGCACAGCGCGTAGCAAAGCAGCTAACTTTTGTATTAACATTATGGCATTATGAGTTACAAATGCTACAGAGCGTCCACACAGAGCGTTGGCTTGTCAGAAAAATTCTGTCTAAATTAAATTAAAGCCAAAATACACTGTTGTTTAATTTATTTATGGTCGGCAATGACAAGTCCGTCCGTGTCTTTGCTAGCCGCCGTGTGATCATGTTACTTGGACAGATATGGTCTAAACTGGCTATGACAACAGCCGTGTCAGTTATTGACTACATAGTATTGAAACACAAACGTTTCTTATGGTTAACAGTAACTTACCTCTGACTACAACATATCTTGGGAGACACTGATAACATCTGACACAGCTCTGGAGCGTCGTTTCACCATCAAATGAGGAGAGGGCAATTGCAACTCTACAACACAACACTACAACACTGGTGGCAGTATAGAGTGGACCCAAGCCTATAGGTGGCAGTATAAAGTTCCAAGAATGCTGCCATATCGGTTGCTTCATAAGGCGAAGAAGAAAATTGCTTACAATCGCTGATTGTGCCTTTAATTTGAAGACTTGAAATGGCAACTCACAGCACAAATGAGTAAGCATGTGCATTACGATTTCATGACCTCGATTTAGTATCATGACTAAAATCTTGTGCACAAAATATATACAGTGGGGTCCAAAAGTTTGAGACCACATTGAAAATCTGGTTAAAAAAAAGAAATGTTTTTCATTGCAACTGTATGGCACTCTAAAATGCTTTGCTGAAACTGGATCAGTTGTATCCAAGCACGTCAAAGAAGGCTAGTAGTGGTCTCAAAGGATGAGTAGCAGTCTCTAAACCACTTTTCAGGTAGGGAAACAAGGCTAAACGCTTGGCATGGGCTAAGACATACCAGCAATTCACAATGGATCACTAGGAAAAAGCTCTATTTACTGATGAATCCAAGTTCATGAGATTTATGGCAGTGACAGAAGGGTTTATGTCAGGAGATTAACAGAAGAGAGATTGATACCACAGTGTATCAAAACAACAGTGAAACATGGTGGTGAATTTTCAATGTGGTCTCAGACTTGTGGACCCCACTGTATGCATCATGTCAAATCATCGACAATCCAATCCAGCTTACACAGTAAACACTCAGAATACGTTCAATGCCAAGTATTTTGACAGTTTCTGACCTCACATTTTAATAATAATAAGAAGAAGAAGATGAAAAAGCAGAACGCCTGGTCATGCCTCTTATTCGCCGATATCATACTGGTTTCAGAAGTGGGATGAGTCAAGCCAGCTAGAGGAGCTCGAGTGACTCCTGAGAGAGATGGGCCCAGCAGAGGCCAGTGAGATAAGGAAAGGAAACCGAAGCCGGCGGGAAGCAGAGAGCGGCGGCGAGGCCCCACGGGACCTGGGTCCTAAGCGTTACGCCTGCCCAGCTTTTCTCGATAGGGCTAGTCAGCCACGATGGCGGTGGACAGCCAACCAAGGGGAGCGCTCCACGCTCGTTTCACCATCTGGACCTACCTGACGCTCTGCTCCTGCTCTGATACTCCTGCTTCTACATCTGGAGCGCTCTAAACCTGTGACTCACCTCTTGTAGTTGTGGATACTCTATTCATATGGATACCCTAAAGGCTTGCACTTCCCAAAAACTGTTTATGCTTAGTATTCACCTTCTTGCTTAAATGGATAATCTCACCTCGATACTGCAGACTGCAGCTGTAATCATAAAGACTATCCTGTGCTCATCCCTGTGTCTTTTCCCCTGGTGACTTATAATCCCACTATCGGGTGTTACCCAGAAGAGGATGGGTTCCCTTTTGAGTCTTGTTCCTCTCAAGGTGTCTTCCTCATGTTGCCTCTGGCTTGCTCATTAGGGATCTAGATCTACATCCGGATTCTGTAAAGCTACTTTGTGTCAATTGTTAAAAGCGCAATGTCCATTGTTAAAAGGCGCTATACAAATAAAATTGAATTGAATTGAGCCTGAACCAGTGAGGAAATGACGAGGGGGCCTCCTAGTGAGGGACGCACGGCCCCCATACCTTCAGTCCCTTGACAAGAACCGCTTAGACAGTCGGCTGGGGCACCGACGTAGTCTCTGGATGCCATTGGGTTCGTCTCCATCCTCCGCCCAGGGGTGCTGCCGGGCAAGAGAGCTCCCGCAGACTGGACAGCTGCAAACTGGGGACTGGGTGTGGATGTTCAATCCACGGTGGCACAAGGGACGTGCCCTAAGCTACAGAGCAACTATGAGGGGCCCTGTTTGGTGGTAAACAGGAAATGGTACACCGGGATCGCCTAGCCCTGTAATGGCCCTGGGAACCCACTGTGGACCCTGATCAGGACTGCGAGACCGGCACCGGCACCGGAAGTGAAGGTAGGGCGCTTCGTCGCCTTGAGGGGGTGGCTGTGTAGTGTCGCGGTGTCATAACAGGTGTCATAAATCTACCTCCTGCTCCCGCGTGACAGAGTGCACAGCCTCCGTCCTATCCCCTAGGTTCCCAACATAATCCGTCAGCATGCCAGCTCCAGAGTCTGAGTCGCTCCTCTATGCCTCATGCTGAAACGCCATTGAAGAGGTGCCTCAAGTGACGCCAGCTGTCCGTTGCTCTGCTTCAGGGACGTCGAGCAGCACCTGCATCGCATTTCCTTCCAACGTCAAGCTGAGCTATGTCGCCATTGTCTCTGCTGACCACCCATAGAATCTCGCCACTACGTTCAGTTGTGCCTCGTAAGGTTCCCAGGGGCTTGCGCCGTTGTAGCAGGCCAGGCGTATGATCCTAGCTGCTGGCCATGGGGGCATGTCTATAACATGACTGACAGGAGGGAGGTAAACACAACCAAGAACTCCGGCACAGAACTGCTTTTTTTCTGGCGTCATTCTATGTTTTTTTGTAATAGTAAGAACAGAAGAAGAAAAAAAAATTGCCCAGTGCACCTTTAAGTTGAATAAGTTAATAATAAACTGGGACTTTAAGGGGTTAAGTACCTTTTAAGGAATATTTGCTAATGCCTAAATCCAATCAGCAATGTGTTTGCTTTAAAAAAAAAAGCGCTACATAAGGACTGACACTATACATTTCACTATTTCTTGCTTAGTAGATACAATGGCAAGTCGCGTATTTGTGCAGTGGAACGGAAAATGCAGTTTTGGCATGGATAATGCAGTACTTAGAAATATAAGTGATTTGTTTTTATATTTATCTTGCCGTTTCTGCTGTTTAATTAAGCTCTGTTTAACTAAAACTGTTAGTGTCCACTTAATTTTTGACCATCTAAAATTATATCGGCCAATGTTATCAGAATTATCAGAAGCTAATAGACAGTCAAGCTTAAGCTTACCCTTAGTGTTCACTGGTCAATATGCAAGCTTTCGGTCTTTCATAAATTCTGTGTAAAAAAAGAAACTATACATAGTTATACAGTACATAGCTATCCCAACCTAAATCTTTTGCACACCCTATGCCTATTTAAGTATAAATCACAATATTCCAAATAACAAAAATATAGGCTTAGTGAGACTAAGCCTATATTTGCCTGCCTCTCTCCCTGCTGTGCTGCATGGAAAAGAATACAGTATACAGTTCTGGTGATCTTTAACAACAGATGTGATAGATCAGAAGGTAGCAAGGAGCACATGGGTCAGCACATTGCATTCCCCCCTCACAGCCCAAGAGAACTCGTGCAAACCAGCAGGTTACTCTTATAAAAAAATGTAACATTTAAAAATATATATATATTTCTTCACGCTAGACATTATATTTTCAAATAGTGTTTTTATTTGTGTTTGTTTTATGAAATGCTTTTAAAGTAACATATGGTGCGCAAATGACCTCCCATTGGCTTTCACAAGGCGGAGAACAAAAAAGCGAAATTACGAATATACCACTAATACAGCGATGCATAATTTGCCGTTGTGTTGCCCAGTTACTTCTATAATATGATCTACAATCACTAAGACTAGAAAGCATGTAATCTTATAGAAACCTGCCTGTGAATATTTAAATGTTTTACATTCATTTGAATTTGTTGGTAGTAACACACTGCACACACTTGCTGATCTTCAATCTTTATTTCCTGGAAGTGTCATAAATCACATAAATCATAGATCAAATCATAAAATCACACCTATTCCATCTTAAATCACAGGAACACAATTAATTGAAGCCAGTGCTTCAATTACTTGTGTGCAGAGAATATGTTAAAATACTTATTTATAATTCACACAATACCATAAAGATATTCTCATTGAACTGTTCAGATATCTGGTGGTCTTAAAATGCACATTTTGAACCTAAAACTGGATGCAGAGCCTGTGTGAGATAAATTGTGCATCATATCTTACATATACTTACACACTGAAGCATGAAGAAAATGTTATTTATTTATTTATTATTTAACCACTGACTTAAGTGTAGTAGCCTGTAGCAAAGAGCAGGTAGCTTTTTACAGAAAAGTAGAAATCAACTCGACTTTCTCAGGAATTTAATATTTTCACTGGTTTACCTGTCAATGATCCGACAGTAAACTGGTTCATGGCAGGAACACTGGAAACTAAACTAGCAGAAGCAGCTTGCATGTTTTGCTGGATATAGCTACATAGCATTACATGTCACTTTGTATGTGTATAATCATTGCTGTGTTGACAAAACAGTACACAGCCTATTTGGAATTACATCAGTGTGATTCACACGGAGTGTTACCACTGAGCTGGAGTAAGAGCAACACAGGCTGCATATTAGGAACAAAGGTAAATAAACTAAATGGGACTACAGCTATGAGGTGTGTGATGTAATTGTTCTTTGATGACATTGGCACCAGTGATTTGGGGTCTCCTTAATGACGTAGGCATCAGAGAACAGTAAACTGAGCATGCAATCAATCAGAGCAAAATAAATGATGACGTTATATTTCCCCTGACACACCAAGCGGACTGTTGGGCGTCTATGGCCGACTGCGTACTGTAGCTGGCCATATTTTGCAACGAAACGGCCAAGCTAATCAACCAGACAGTTTAAACAGCCACAGTGGCATGAAAATAGTAGCTAGGCTAGCATAGAACTGTACTAAATAGGATGTAAAAGTAGCGCAGCACTATAGGTACTAATACTGCTACACCATAAGTGGCGTATGTTGTGTACCACAATACTGGGTCTTCATGGGTTTTAAAAAAAAATTTGGGATTACAGACTACTGCCACCTTCTAGTATGGAGAGTTATTTCCTTTCACATAGCAAACCTCACAGAAATCTCACAGAGGATGGAAGGTGATGTTCAGTCGGCATTGGTTGGTTATAGTTCTTCGAAATCCTCTTGATGGGTCAGGGCCCTAAAGCACAAGCTGTAAATCTCTTGCAACTGTAATAAAAGCTAATAAATAAATAAAAACTGGAGATGTAGCCTGAACACAAGTTCACAAAATCTCACACCGTAGTATAAAGAAATGCCTATATGTGGCAGAGGGGCCATCAAACCTTTACTTTATTTCAATTTTCACTTTATTTATATAGTGCTTTTAACAAAAGACATTATTACAAAGCAACTTTACAGAAATCTGGACTTGGAAAATTGAAACTTACTGCAAGTCCATTTTTTTTGCACAATGTTGACTCTAGCGGCGAGCAGTATCAAGTCCAGCGCCACTGTCTGACAGTTTGTTTTAACCACAATATTTTTCTGAAATTCATGTTTTAGTCAGTGTAAATACACTTAAAAAAACAATGGAATGCCAATAGAGGGCAATATAAAAATACATAAACATGACATTATGAATTAATTAATCCTATCATCCCTGTAGAGGCCATAAAAAGGTTTTTTGTTTTTTTTCCATATGGATGGAGGAGCTCGGAGAAGACAGCATTTTAATCTGAGACATAATCTCAGAC
>JAOUQW010000027.1:8056963-8067389 GCA_028565825.1 Olivaichthys viedmensis
GGGTGCGTGTGTGTTGTGGGTGCGTGTGTGTTGTGTGTGTGTGTGTGTGTGTGTGTGTGTGTGTGTGTGTATGTATATGTATATGTATATGTATATATATATATATATATATATATATTGGTTTTAGAAAAAAAAAAAAAAAAAATTCTGATACACACTGAATGCACATGGTCCTTGAAATAGGCCCCTACTCTTTTATTGCCAGCTACCATTTTCCACACTACACTAGAACTTGTCACGCAAATTTTGTGTGGGTAAAAAAACAAAAATGGACATTAATTCACGCATTTTATTCAGCATCTGCATTTTAGTTTATTTTAGTTCGTTTTGGAGGCATAATGGTTTTCATTGGAATTATTTGATTTTACTCTATTTTAATTTAGTTTACATTGTTTTGTATTTTTTGTTTTTGTGTTAACTATAACAACCCCAGTTAACACTAGTTTTATGAAAATTAACAGATTTGCAATAAAATGGCACAATTTTTGTATTCCTGGTTACATTTGTGTGTCTTTTGTTGTAACATTCTTTGAATATTTGATCCATAGCAAATCCACCCTGGTGACTTAAAGGCCTCAGTGGAAGTGGCTCTGAACAAGCTTTTGGACCCCATCAGGAAAAAGTTTGAGACCCCAGAGTTGAGGAAACTGACCAATTCAGCCTATCCAGGGCCCTCTAAAAACAGTAAGTACAATAGAATACACAGGTGAAGTTGGATAGCATGTACTTGCAACACCTGTGATTTATGTTCTCAGCCTGATGGAGGGTTTTGTGACTATTTCACAGAAGGTGCAGCTAAAGTGAACCCCAAAAATGCAGCAGAGGATGACGAGATCATCCCATCCAGACTGGATCTCAGAGTGGGCAAAATCATCAGTGTAGAGAAGGTATTTCAGACATATTTAGTACTTTACTGTGTTTAATTTATGACACAGGCAACACACCAGTTAATCACAGTAGTTAACCAAACATAATCACTCTCAGTTAAAATAGAGCGTTATATTTTTTATTAGAATGCTTTGAGTGTTGTTTGTTGAGCATAGTACTGATATTCAATTGCTTTCATTTTACATGTTTGTCTGCTTTCATGATGAGTGGAACAGCTTTGATGATGCTTCCACTCTTATCCACTCTTGTCTCCACTCTACAGCACCCAGATGCAGACTCCCTGTATTTAGAGAAGATTGACGTCGGAGAAGAGGAGCCTCGGACTGTTGTGAGTGGACTGGTGGCCTACGTTTCCCAGGAGGAGCTGCAGGACAGGCTTGTGGTATTGCTGTGCAATCTGAAGCATCAGAAGATGCGTGGGATTGAGTCTCAGGCTATGCTGCTCTGTTCATCAGTGTGAGTATTACCAATATCCAGGTTAGAACAAGCTGACTTGTATTTAATATGCCAAGACATGTCTACCTGCCGTAAACTATGATGTATGTTGATGCTTTATTTGTATATGGCATATGTGACAGTGAGGGTGAGCCCAGGAGAGTAGAGCCTCTAGATCCACCTGTAGAATCAGCACCAGGGGATCGCGTCTTTGTAGATGGATATACGTCAGGCACACCTGATGATGAACTGAAACCAAAGAAGAAGGTGTTTGAGAAGTTACAGGTATGTAAATGTGAAATACGAATCAAGCTATGAACTGGCAGGCAGCATGTTGAGTTTTACATGTCTGTGCGAATGTGTGTGCATCTTCTCAGGTGGACATGAAGATCTCAGATGAGTGCATAGCTCAGTGGAAAGAGAAAGATCTGATGACCAAACTAGGAAAAATTACCTGTAAAACATTGAAGGGTGGCAACATCAGCTAGATATTCTTTCCCTTTTTCTCTTCAACTCTTAATCTTCAAATCTTGAATTTCCACAACAATGACAACTGGACAGTGCCAGATATTTTTCAGGTATTTATCATAATCAAACGCTAATGACTCTGTAAAGGAAAAATGTTTTTATAAAGCTTCATGCTTCACACACTGTTATGTCACTTCATGTCTGAACCAAGCTATGAGCACTTGATCTGAACATCATCCCTAAACTGTATGTGGCACATCATCTGTACTGCTGTCCAACATCTTTAACATAGGCCATTATTTATTAAAGGGCATTATGTTTGGATAATGGTGTTCTTATGGTGACACTACATCAGAAGTCACCTACATTTACATTAATGAGTAAATGAAGGAATGAGGTTGTTAAAGTACAGAAAAACAGAAGCATCACATACTGAATTTAACATAGGAAATTATAATGTTAACCAAACTCATACAAAATAAATATGGTAAATTAAGAAATGCTTTTCTTCTCATTTTTGTTAAGAGTTTAAAAGCGATTGGAAGGGTGGAGGTTGGTGGGATGGCTGAACTGTTTGTCAGTGTACTTAAATCTACTTTTTAAATTCATGTAAATGTACTTAAATGCTGCTTTTGAGAATTTTACCTTTCTTGTGATTCCTAAGGAGGTTACATGCATCAAAACGCTCATTGTGTTAAACCAAATAAAGCTCCTTGTGAAGTATGCTGTTGAAATACAGTGGTGCACCTGCCCACTACCCAGGTATTGTATCTAATAATATCTAGTAATATCTGGTAAACCACAGTGAGTGTATGTGGACTGTAGCTTACGGTAGGGTACAAACCTCAAATGGAGAGTAAAGGTGTAATTGACCTGACAAGATCTGATAATACACAGTTGTACACAACTTGGGGCCTTAAAATAATTTGAAAAGATACACAATACATGAGCTTTTTACATGTTCAAGCTTTAATACATACTTTTATTGAAAAATGTGGATATGGGGCATACAAATGTGTGTGCGCCCTTCAATAATAACTTTATTATTTAATATAAATGGTAAAACAATGGTTTGCACATAACACTGCACAGTTTATTAATTACAATAAGTGTTAACGCTAAATTATAACTAATGTCATTGTTTTGTTTTTTCCCTGATATTGAAACATTTTTATACTTTTTTCTAAGAAAATTATTTGTATAGCTGAATTGTGCAAAAGCAGCAATACAGCAAACAACTAAGAAAACACTTCCAGTAACGCTTTTAATTGAAAGGAAATAGTGGCAAGTGGCAAAATACTGGAAGTCAAATTGAAACTGAAATAGAATTCATATCTGCAAGACCAAGAATGAACAACAAGTAAATGGAAAATTTACTTTGGTTAAATAGTATTTGAAGTTATGCTTCCTTTGGATAGTTTGGACTTTCACACACATTGTACATTCTGTCCAGTCATGACTGGGGTGTGTGTGATATAAATCAGTTACTGTTCAGCATCATAATGGGCAAAATACCTTAGTGACTATGTGGCATGATAGTTGGCACTACGCGTGCAGGTTCTAGCATCTCCCAAGCATTTACAGAGAATGGTGCGAAAAGTGAAAAGACCAAAAAAAACAAACAAAAAAAGAACTACAAGTGCTTGGCAATCCTGTGAACAAAAACTGAGAGGTCACAAATGAGAGTGGCATCACATCTGAATCAACACTGGTGTGCAGAACACGGCACATGTCAGACTTTGTCTCAATGGCCAAAGGCCATGCTAGTGTTGATGTTGTCAGGAAAGTGCATCTTCAGTGGGCACAAAATCATCAAAACTGGACCATTGATGTGCAGAAAAAAAATTGCCTGATAAGGTAATACCAGGTTTCTTTTGCATTATAGTGATGAAAGGATGAGAATTTGTTGGACATAATGGGACCAACCAATTTGGTGTCAACAGTAAAGGCCAGTGGAGGCAGTTAGTGTGGTGAATGATTTCCTAGCACATATTTGGGACAACCAGTGAGCTAACTTTATCTATTAATGGCTACAGTTCATCCACGTTCGGATGGACACATGACAGCGAGTTTTCATTGCTTCAGTGGCCCAAACAGTTCCTAGATCTTAACCCTATCAGGCATTTCTGGGAAGAAGTGGAAAAGGCTGCTTGCAGCAAGATTGTGCCGCTGTCCAATTTGCAGAAACTGTAATGTAGTTATTTCGTCACGGTAAATATTCCTGCGCTATGCATCCAGCATCTTGTAGAATTCATACCCAGTTTAATTTATGCTATTCTGAAGGCCAAAGGAAGCGCAACACGCTACGAGATAAGGCGTACGTAATAAATTGGCAACTCTGTATCTCAGGAATATTTCTAGAGATCCAATAAATCCAAACACAAACAAGACCTGATGTACAGCATTGTAATGTTTAGATAATAAAACAAAGCAATTTTTTTTTAAATACAACAGGAGCGGTTTAATATGAAATAAAAAGTAACATTACCATTGTAAAATTACTTGTTGTCTTCTCATTTGGCTGAAATTGTAAGGTTTCATATTTGAATTACATTTTAATAAATAAACCCTTGTATTATCATGTATTTGTAAAATGTATCTTTCCTCCATTTGAAGAGCTTATAAAACTGTCCCATAATACCTGAAACCTGCTGTCACACTTTTTCCACTCAATGTGAAAATGACAGAATAAAAAAAATAATAAACCATAATTTTACTAATTCAATACTTATTTTATAGCATGTGTATGTCATACATACAGATCTGACAGTTTTACAGCCTTACTTGTCGTTCATCTTACCTTGCTTTTGGTCTGGGGAACTTGTTTGTCTGACCACCTCCTACGTCACCTTACATCCATGATGTCATGTGATTATCACATGTTGTCACTACTAAAGCTTAGTAATAGCAATGTTGACTTGCTTTTAATAGAGCAAAAAATAAACATAATGTAAGTGTCCCACATTACTGTAAGTATCGGAGTTCACCCAAGTTACTAATGAGTTAAAAGGCAGAAACTTCATTCAGAGGTAAAAGAAAAAAAGAAAAGTTTTATTTATTTATTTATTTTTACCCGATTAACTGAAGTAGTCATCTTGATTCCAGCAGTGTTTTTGAGTTGAATGTTGAATGTTTCCCATTCAACTCACTACACACATTATTACTGTGTTAATTACTGACCATTTTGAATATTTTAAAAAGATACTTGTACTTACAGTGTAAATGACAAAGATCAGTTTAGCATGAGATGGAAAAAGTTTGTCAAAAGAGAAATTCACACCAACACGTTTTATATAATATAAAATGATGCTTTTACTTTAATAGAGAAAATACATAACATATAATTGAACATATTGGAAAATACTCAATGGTGTGGACAGGAAGTGGTATAATCCACTGAAAAAGTAAAAAAAAAGAAAATAAAATAAAAAGATTGTAAAACAGGCTCAACAGTGCCAGAACTAATTTACAAGATTTACCTTGTAAACCCATAAATAGCCAAATATTTTAATGCAAATTTGTTCTCAAAGTGTCAATGCTATAAAGCAGCTATATTCTATATCAATTTTACATGGATCATACTGTAGTTTTACTGCCTTGCTCATTTAATTAGAAATGGTGCAGCATTTGTAGCTTGCAAAGTGCTTTTTTCTAGTAATAATTTTAAAAAAACAGTATTTGAATGTAATAAACATAATCCCATTTCTTAAGCTCATCCAGTATATACTGTGATTTTTGAAGCATGTGTATTCTAATTATACAGATGCAGGAAGCAAATTCTGTAAGATTGTACAATACTATTGATTGATGTTTGAATATACACACTCGAACTGTAGCATTACCTATTCCACACACAGATGGTGGATAAACTGTGTAATTGTGAGCATTAAAAATGCCTATTTGTGTTAGGAGAAAGGTTTGGAAACCAATATCAAAGTTTAATATTCATTAGAGAATGTCAAAGCAGCTCCATTTGTCTCATCTTTGATCAGCAGTGACTACTACCCATTATAACCACTAGATGACAGTTTCACGTTTCAGTCAAAGAATAAAATTGAGAATTTACTAAATCTATCTGCAGCAACCACCCTTAATAACGTACAGTGGTTTTATAATTTGCCAAAAGAGACTGTACTGTGTAGAAAAATACATCAAAGCTACAATAAAGCTATTGTATCAAAGCAATTGGAACCAATTCCAACATTTTGCATAAATATGAATGCCATGTTCAGGCTAAGGCTTTTAAAACGGCTACATTGTCCGTGATTGCTACAGCTTGCTTTTTCTAATTAATTCTTTGTTTTCCTTTGTCTATCTTTGTACTTCAAACTGTAATTGAACAGTACTCCCAAAGCATCACTCAAGATACTGTACCTCATGAGACTTGCAGTCTGTTTTACCTGAAAAAGATGTTTATTTGCAGTTAGTAATATTCTATAATCTATCATCAGTATAAAACAACATATAAATAAAATTTATGGGCATCAAATAAAATGGATGATGTGTTCCATGTGTGTTTGATATTACAACATAAGTAATGAAAATATATATATTTCTTACTTACTTGCTGGCGTCTGGTTTTCTGGCAATGGCGTTCACTGGCCAGCAGGTTGCACTCTGTCAGTCTGTTGATTATTTGCTACGTTTTTTTGCTTAGAGCTTTCTATTGTAAATGTTGTCACAGTTACAACTTTATCTGATGGATTTGTTAAATGTAATGGTTTCTTAGCAACAGGTGGTGGCATCTTATGATGCTTCTTTGTGCCATTTGTAACCATTGGCTTAGTCTGATCAGAAATCTGCATGAGCTCAGCTGCAAGGCTCTGCTTGAGGCTGGCCTGGGCCTCTGGAGATGTGGATGTGGATGTTTCAATGACAACCTTTTTTGTGCTTTTGGAGAAAATGAAGCTGGCTGTGGAGGCAGGGGACATTTGTAGGTCACAATCGTCAGGTGTTTTAGGGGACTGTACAAGCACATCATTGCTATTTGTGGTGGGGGTTGACAAGCGTAGACTGGGCCTTGCTGGGAAGCCACTGGAAGACATTGCAGCTGTCTTCATACGTATAGCCTCTTGAAGTCGCATGGAGGGAGTTGACGTTGTAGCAGTTGACTTCATAGGTGACTCTATGGATTTTAAGCAGGATTTACGAATTGGTTTTTGTGGAGTTATTTGACTAGACACGTACTGATCCTGGTTTGGGGTGGTCTCAATACCAACTGTACCTTCCTGTGATGGTATGTTAACTTGGTCTACAGACCGTAAACGCACCATCTGAAGTAGGGAAGGTGTGACAAGGGGAATGTTTGCATCCTCTTTTGGAATAGGTGCACATTTATGCGTGGAAGAAAGTCCCTTGCCCCTGCTATCTTTACTTGTTAGACTTGGTTGTCTTCTGAAATTAACAGTGGAATGATCCTCCATTGGAATGGGAGGTGTTATTGTCACATCAGTTGAGAGTGCAGGAATATGAGACAATTCTTGCTGTGATAAATCTGTAGCTGATATGGTTGGTGGATTTAGAGGATCATGTTGAGGTGAAGAAGTTTCCTGAGGCAGTGTTTGTAAAGGTATATTCTGTGATTGAGAGGATTTGCGATAAATCTTGGGAATTGCAGGAGTTTCTGAACAAACTACATCAATGCAGACTTGTAAAACATTCTCAAAGGACTGGGAGTTGACATGTGATTGATCAAATGGTTTGTCATCTGACATCTTTGGAATCTTTAAGATGGGATTCACTGTTATTGATTCATTTAAGGTTTTCTCCAGCAATGCTGTGTTCTGAATAATTTGAAGTTCTGGATTTTGCTCTGTGTGACTGGCTATATCTGATACATCAGGTGACTTCTTTAGAGCCACACTTTCTCCTTGTCCTGATGATTGTAGATTGCAGTTCTCTGACATGGATATAAATGATTCTTGCATGACTGGTGGTGGAGGTGGAGGGAAGTCTATCTCATCCTGTCCTTCAAATATCAAGTCTGATGATTCATCCATAGGTGGAGGTGGTGGAGGCCAGGAAGACTCCAGAGTAAGGTGTTCTTTTTCCCTCTCAGGCTGTAGTTCTTCCTCATGTAATGGTATAGACACTGGACATACTGAAGACCTTTTAGAGGGAGGTGGAGGAGGAGGATGTTCAGGAGGTGGAGAGTGAGATGGAGAGATCCCAACGGTTCTAGGACCTTCTACACTTAGATTCTGTGTGGGTTTATCTCTCGGGATCTCTTTATCAGTGCAGTGTTTGACAAAACATTGGTCTTCTGTGTCAGTTCCCTCTGTCTTTGGGGCCGAAATGTCATTCTCTAGCAAAACACCAGTACTAAGATGACATGACTCACTTTTTAACTGATCTTTTGACAGCAATCTTTGATTAACCTTGTCTGCCGATGGCAATTTATTTAAAGTTACTGGTCTTTCTTGCTCAATTTTTAGATCTTCTAAATTTCTCAGCTCTTGTTTGTGTATAACCTGACTTTCTTGTTCCCTCCCATCCAGAGGCACTTGTTCTTGCACTGGTATGGGCTCATTCTTTGCCTCAGACATGACCTCTTTATTTTCTGAATGGGTTCCATTTGTTATAATTTCTACTGAGATCTTTCTTTCTTTAGAAGTTTGGTCATTGTTTTTTGCTGTGGCCTGATTTTCCATCAATAAAGAGTCTTTTTGATGTTGTTTTTGAAGCTCATCTATCCTGTGCGCACTTGGGCTTGGGCCACATAAAAGTTCAGTTGTGCGTTTATTGTGAGCCCAGGTTTCAGGGGGTGGGGGACAAGGTGCTTTTACCTTTGGTGGAGGTGGAATGTTTAACAATTCCTTGAAGGTTGCCGTATGTGGTAGAGTTACCTTGTTTTTCATAGTTGTTATAGCAGGGCAGACCTTTGGTGGCTGTGATTGATCTGATGCAGTTGATGATAAGGAAACCAGTGATGATGAGATTGACATGGCAGGAGAAATTCGTGTCCCTATCCTCTCTGGTTTTGGAGGCTTCACCTTCTGCTTTCCTGGAGAGATAGAAGAATGAGTTGGTGTTCCACTTTGACTGGAGTATCCACTTGAAGGCGATAGTGTTCTTTCAAATATATTCTGTGGGGATGAGTTATCTGATTCAGTTTGAGCCTCAATAGACTCTTGAACAGGGCTGTGTGGACTGGCAGTCACAGATGAGTGAGAGTCATCCAAAAATGATGATACTGATGAATGGGTAGAGATATTTTCAGTGTAGGATGATGTAGGTTCTTCTTTCGCATTGAGATTTGCATCCATTTGCCTGTCATTGGATCCCAAGTATTTCAAATCTTTTGTGCGTGCCAGTTCCCTTGGCCTTTGCTTAAGCTTTTCATGGTGTAAAGAGTATGTTCGCCTTGGTGGTGCTGGTGGTAGTTTAGCCTTCATTACAGAGAGATTACGAGAGAACAACAGACTGTTTTGGGCAGTCTCTCCAGCATCACTCAGTTCCCCTTGCTCCAGTCTCTGACTGACTGCTTTGCTGGTAGAACTTGACCAACTGGCTGAGCTCTTAAGACTTATCTGTTCCTCATTTAAATCTTTGATTTCCTTCATGCTGTCTGTGACATGTGAAGAAGTCACACTTCCTTTAAAGGAGATGGTGGAGGGGTTGGAGACGATAGTCTCAGATGATTGTGAATGGCTCCATTTGGAGCTGGTAAAAGTTGGTTCATCATGGGTACCACCTCTTGAGCGTGAAGAAGCTGGACTTGCAGATGCTAAGCTGCTCTTGCTAACTGTATGTGCACTGCGTCGGTTGCAGCTTCGATCAATTTCTATCACATCTATTGCAGAAGGGAGGATTGCGTTAGGAATGATGGTGGATAAATAGGTAGCCTGTGGTGAGATAGACATCACAGGACCTTGTGGTTCTTGAAGAAGGGCAGAGGAAGTTGTCATTCCCGGTACAGCAAGGGACCTGGGTCTCTGGAACATTTGTGGCCTGGATTTGCGGTTTAGAAGCAAGTCATCTCTGTACACAGTCTGTATATGGTGCCTGAGAAGTTGGTCATCTCTGGAAGCCTGAAGGGCTTCAATATCCTGTAGGTGTACACGTGCCCCTTCATGATTTGTTATAGGCACCCCTCCATCAATTCTTGGGATTATGACTGTACCAGATGAATTATCATCTTCACCAGTTGGGAGTTGCTGTAGTAAAGCTCCCTTCCCCATACCTGTGTTGAAAGTTTATGAACTTAATTTAATATACATTTTCCATATTATCGTTGTCCGATAAAAAACACGTATCTCCAAAAATCAGATTTTTCAGGAACACGAAAAAACACTTTTTCATAGAGTATCATACAAAATATATCAGAAATAACTGAATTTAGACACATTTCAGCTCATTGAAAAAAAAAGATCTTTATGATGTCTTCAGTGTATAATTTTACATTTAAAATGGACGTGGATTGTAGACAGAAAAAACGGACGTATGCGGTTTTCTTATGATGGATTCCAACGAGTCACGGTTAACTTATGAATCTTATTTATATTCCTGAAATCCAGTCTGTGTGAATAAGTTTTGACATTAGCAGAGAGTAGTATTGCTATTTCTGATCAAATAAGAGATTTTATATTGAGATTTTTAATATCTGACATGCATAAACGCGCGAGTTGACTCTTCC
>JAOUQW010000027.1:8091759-8116676 GCA_028565825.1 Olivaichthys viedmensis
GTGAAGTAAAGATGTTGTTTATTCAGAGCGGCTACGCGTTTGTGTCCGCACCCGCGCACCCGGAACACTTCGTGACAAAGGGACTTTAATTGCTTGAATTTAATTGCTTGAAACCACCAAGAACATATCAATTAATGTATTAGCCCATATTGGTCATTTTGGGATTATGGAGTAAACATTAGTTAATTCAGGTGACCATTACAAACTTAAATTACTTCAAGTGCTATTTTGTTAACATTACTTATGGTTCATTAATTTTTAAGTCCATGGACTGTTAATGTAAACTAAAGCCGTGAATGATGATAGTTAATGGAACCTCAATGGTGTTACCAGATAATGTTCTAGTGTTCATCATCACACATGCAATCATGACCTTGAAAAGTCATCTGTTGTCATTAACGATTCATGAAGGTTGACACCCATTCAACCTCTAATAGAGGCTAATCATTAGCTTAACAGTGTAGAAGGTGATGATATTACAGGCAATTAAACCATTTTTACAGGTTTTGTGTTCTAAAGCATGGACAGCAAGGACCAGAGGATACATATTGACATACGTCCTGCCACCACGGGAGGGAATGACCCCCTCTATTGTGCAAAGTGTTCAGTCACGCTTGAGATCACAGGCTGGGATGTTGGATTCCGATTCAGCCTTTCTGAATAAACCCTGCTCTCTGAATAAGGGACAGCTATGCAGAGTACAAACAGAGACAAGAAGGGTGCACATCTATCCCCTACATCCAAAGCCCCTGGCATTTAAACAGAGCTTATTTGTGTTTTGACGATCACAGTGGAAAGGTGAGGCCTTTCCCTTAAATAATCAGTACTTTGGGTGGAAAAAAGAGTGGTGAAAACACAGGAAATAAGTTTTCCCACACACTGCTCACCACACACACACACACACACACACACACACACACACACGCTCGTAAAATAGCTCTTACAATTATCTCTGAGCATTGAATCAAACCTTGATGCTTTACTACTTTTTCTCCCCTAATGAGATATTTAGTCTTGAAAGCATCATTCACGCCACATGTACTGTGAAAACAAAAAATAAAGTAGATGGGGAAAATAGAGGTAAAGGGTTACTATTGAAGTTTTTGCTATTTAATTTTCGCACATGCTTCAAGGCTTTCTTGCAAAATATGAAGAACTGTCTATAGACAGAAATGAAATATGCATGGAAGGTCCTACACAGACCTACTGTCATTTACAAATGTTCTAAAAAAATGTACAAAGCTGTGCTATTGTCGTTATTGTCACACAAAGACCCACTCTTAAATAAGTAAAATCAAGTGACATAACAAAAGAGAAAAAAGAAAAAAAAACAGAAACTTGGATAGCAAGACGATAATGCAAATAGTGTGAAAGTGCTGCCAAGCGTGAACCTGTTTATCTGCTTTTATTTGGCTGCAGGGAGAGAACAAATAGCCAGAGTGATGGACACAGGACTGGCTTACGGCAATTTTCCATTTCACAGACACACCCACACGCGTCCCCGAGCCAGTAAACCATACAGCAAAAATACAGCACCTGAACCACTGTCGCCGGCTGACTCGCACAGGAATAATAACATATTCAAAATTCCTGGCTAGACTACAGAATGCTTTAATGACAAACATAGTGATGCCACAGAATACCTGTACTTGTACTGCTGAGGCTGCCTTGCCTTTGCAGAGCTGACTAATGATGTGTAAGCATATGAAAACTTGCACACCTTGCAGATGTTTGTAATGGTGCACAAAAGTCTAGGAGCTTTTGCACTTCAAAGTGTGACTGCAGAACTACTTTAGATGACTAAAGCATTACCACCAGCATTGTCTGATTTTAGTAACCTAGTTATGAATGTAATCAGAGGTTAAATTGGGATTTAGTAGGTGGGAAGCCTAACTTCTTTCATGGATGTGAACAATGCGGTGACAGTACCGTTCAATGTACATGTTATTATATGGAGTGCTTAACACTGTTATCATGGGAATGTGATTAAAACAAGTTTCAATGTATCTGTTTCTGTCCTAAGGGCTTAATTTAACTAACTACAGTCAGGTGATCAGACATTAGGTTTTCAAGGTTTGTCAATTTAACCTCTGTATGTAATGGTTGTGTTTTTAAATAATTTGGTAATGATTAAAAAAATTAAGGGTCTGATCGGAACTCTTAACTCCACACAGGGGGTCCCTAATGCAATCTTTTGTTGTTTTGGACAAAACGGGTAGCTAAATGATAAAATGTACTGTAATCTCTGAAGATAATGAAATATCAGTAAATAAAATGCTATCATAGGGTGAGCTAGAGTGTCCGAAAATAAACAAATCTGAGTCTTTTCCTACCTGGTTTAAACTTGTCCACACGTCCAATATTCCAGAAAGCCTTGACTTTACTTGGGTGGTGATTGGTTATAAGATTGGCCTTTGCCTTCTTCTTGCTGACGGGGTTCCCCATGACATTACTGTAGTCTCTCACAAGTTCTAGATTCCCAAAGTGTACAGAACATCTGACTGCCACATCCAGAGCTTCTTACTCCTCTAGCTCCTTATTTCTCCTCTTGAGAACTCCCTACTCCAGCTGCCGATGCAGGACAGAGCGGTCCCACTGTGTGTGGTGCCAGTAATCCAGCTTGCGGGTGCACATGGTGTGTATGAACACCACCCTCTCTTCCTTGTTTAGAACACTCTGCTTTCAGCGGTGATCAGTTACGGCTCGCTCTAGTGAGGAAGGAGGGATTGCAACCAGCCCTTACTGGCCCTACCCTCCCCTGATAACACACACACACACACACAACCACACACACACACATACACATGCACACATACATCCTTCATGTCTGCAGTTTAGCTGTAATCAGCATTTAGTGCAAGATCAAAGCGTTTTCGACAATGTCTAATGACGCTCTGTCTCCCTCTGTCGTGTCATCCTCACATGTATAATCGTGACTTCCTGTTGTCCATGCCATCTTAACAGTATCTGATCTAAATTCAAGGTAAATAATATTATTATATAAAACAGCCCAGTATGATTTCTTGCTAAGGTAGACTTCACAATTAACACTGTTATTACTCTAGTACTGTTGCTGTTCACTCATAGTCCCTCCTGGACTCTGTGCTATCTGAATTTCCTATTTCATTATAATATCCTTATAATCTCTAATTATTATCTATCCTTGTTAGTGCTCTATTGTATTTCTAGTCCTCTGTCCTTTCTTCTCTCTCTCTCTCTCTCTCTCTCTCTCTCTCTCTCTCTCTCAATATCCATTTCTGTAGTCAGGTAATTTAATATGCTTTTCTGCTTTCAATGTTCTTGCCAGCCGACGCTTTTACGTGGTGCTGTTTCACAGGAACATTCCAGATCAGTCAGCCAGTGGTGCTCTTTTTTGAGTCAGCAGTCCACTACCACTATTTGTAATTTTAAAAAATCACTTGAGATTTTTGTTGACCTGTCTTTTTACAGGTCAACATGTGCACATGCACCTCTTGCCAATATGCTCAACATACTCCATCTGAATAGAGAAACTACGCCAATCTAGACAGAGCAGTTATGTTTGCAGTAGTGTGGGCATAATGCATATTGATATTACCTTTGATATTAACTTGATATTTGATTTGATATTACAGTTTCTGTTGTGTCAATAAAATCAACATAACCCCTACTTAGTTAAGAAATTGTACTGAAGCTGAGAGTGATAAAGCCATAGGATGTTTGTGGTTTTTAACGGGTGTGTTTTTTTCCCCATCTACTGTCTTCCTTCATAGGAAATATTTAAAGGTGCCGTTTGTAGTTTTTAAACATGTTCCTAGGCCTATTATAATCATATGACTTCAAAGATACCTTAGAAAATAATGTGATTCACAGTATTGCCATGAAAGGGATCTTGTTAGTTTCTTAATTTCAGGGTTTTGTTTTCATTTTTCTGGCCCAGAAATTAGCTCCACCCTCAGCCAGAATACAGCTGCTCAGCTCTCCCCCTTTCCCTTTAAATAGCAACCCACAAGGCATACGTCGTTTCAACATAGAGAGGGTGTGGTTGGCTGGTTGAAAGGGGAAGGCTTGTCAATTTTTTCATTGCAAGTGCAATTCGCCTCACAGGCAATGGAGGACTCTAAAAATTACCAATTGTTCCTTTAAGACTAAACACTATAAGAGGCCATACTAGAGGATAGACATCAATGAACAATTTATGCAAATACAAAAAGACAACTCGCCCTAAAAAGCAAAACAAAACACAAAGCAAAGAGAAGAGAAGGGGTGGAGTTATTTGGGGGGAAGTGGAAGGCTTGTCAATGTTTTCATTTCAATTGCAATTTGGCTTGCAGACAGCAGAGAGCTCTAAAAAAATCACAAACTGCTCCTTCAAGATTAAACACTATGAGTAGCCATAATATTAGAGCATAGGAACCAACATTTTGCGCACATACAAAAACTGACCTCCGTTCATCAGGTAGCACTCTTTACACGAGCTGTAACTAAACGTGTCTTCTTTGGCCTGCATCATTGTCCAAGCCTAAGTCTGCCTCCAGCTCTGGTCAGTGTGACCTTCTGAACATCTGTAATGTTATTTGATTTAGCACAAGATATTACTTCTGCACTTTACTGGAACACAGCTCACAAAAACACGGTTCAAGTAAACTATCCTTTAAATTCTTTATCAGACACACAATTTATTTCAGGACAGTTGGACCTGAAATAACAGTACAAATATGGCCTAAATAGGATTCTCCACAGTAAGCCTTTATTAAAAAGATATGAACTAAGATTTAGACATTAGACAAGTAAATATGAGGAAATGAGTAGTATTAGCACACACACACTTACACGCTAATGCTTATTGGATAGAGCCACAAAAAGCTTGCAGAGGGTGGCTATTTCAAGCTAATTGCTTGTTAAATGCATGTAAAATCCCTGCAACTAAGGCTTAACGCCAACACACACTGCTAATGCTGCTGCAGCTAAAATACCGCACTGCATCCTAAGTGCAACAACTCCCAGACAATTACTCTATGTGCTACAGTATCTGTATAAGCATTGTTAAATCTGTGAACACGGTTAAAAACTTTTTCTTTTAAGAGTAGATTCTGATAAAAAATAAAGTCTTTACCCATGAAATCTACAGCTTTTGAAAAAGTTGACCGTATTTATGTAAATATTGGTACCGTATTTATTTTTACAGTGAAGTTCTGGCAACCATAGCTGCCAGTTTTTTACTGTAAAATTTAACAGATTTATTTTTACAGTGTACATACTGTTCATTTGATCGTCTTGTACACATGGTATGATTATATATACTAATCTTTATTTGCACTTTTTTTCCATCTTTTTTATTTCTCATACTTATTCAATTTACTGCATAATTTTGTTTTCAATTTAGTCTGTGTTAATGGAGCAACTGCCAAGTCAAATTCCTTGGAAGTGAAATCATTTTGCCTAAATGTAACAAATCTGATAAAACAGTAATCTGTAATGAGAACGGAGAGATTGGAATACATTTTTTACATCACACTTTATGGCACACACACATAACATTTCTAGCTCCTCTCCTGCACCCATACAACTCTTAACACTTCAAACCGTGACCCTGATCATCAACAGCTGACGAGCTGTTAGTCCACCTCCGGAGTAAATAATCTTTGGGATGAAGGCTTGTGCTGCTAGTTAATTCATTATATCACTACTGCAATGATGGAGTGTCTTGCAAATATGATGCTAGTGGACCATGCACGTGACATTATTGATTTTGAAAATGAAAGCATTGTGGGTCGTTTCAGGGCAGGGATCTGTTCATACTAAAGATAGATACAAACACTTACAAACACAAATGTGAGCCATCAAGGCCGAATGAGAAAAAAAAAGGGAATCAAGCAATCAGTCTTGTAACAAACGCAGCTTCAATACTTCCCATTTATAAGTTTACATTACATTATTTCCAGAAACAGACTCCATATGGGAGCCTTCTTCAGCCCTATCACTGCTCCACTGCAGGCCTGCTTCTTTAAATTTTGTCTGTCACGTTGATTTCTTTCCTGCCAGAAAATGTGCATTGGTATTTTAGTTGGCTTGTGATCTGAAGAAATGGATATTGCATGACAAGGATATAATGCCCTGAGGGTTGCTTGATGCTTTACTTAGAATAGCCTCCTTCATCTGAGTCATGAAGGCCGACTGTTGGCTTAAAAGTGCAGCCAGATCTCTACATTTCACCCAGGTGTGTGTGCTGTGTGTGTTTTTATAGGTACTTTTTTATGCCGCTGAATACTATGCATGTTTTTTGAATGGGCTGTGATGGAATCAAGAAAAATTTCATTTGAAATATGAGACAATGTGTATCTAAGTTATTGTATTTGTCATTTATAGAATTATAGAATTCACTCTCAGAAACAGCAGTCTGAGGGGAAATCAGGTGGCTCTTTTGCTACGGAGTAGCAAAGTAGCACTGTTCTCAGCAATGTTAGTCAGATAACCTAGTTTGTGTATCTATTATTTAATCACATTGCTCGAGGCTAGTAAATGATACTGTGGCAATGGTCAGAGTGGCCCAATGATTTTGTTTTTGTGCCACAGCAAGGCTTTTTGCCTTATCTACCCTAGACCAGATCACTACTCCATTGTTCTAAGCCTGCTATCTAGAAGGCTATTAAAAATACCTGAACACAGCCTTTAAGCCAGTCTACCCAAATACTTAACACTGTTTTGGTGCCAGGGGGAGATATGTTCCAATCAGAGCAAGTGAGGAAAATGAGCTGCGAACAACATCAAACAAACACGTTTCTGTCCACCTCACCACATTACACTGGTATAGTCATAGCATACTGATGGAGTAGATTGTTCTTGCTTCATACTGCCCTCTTTTGGTTGAGGTACACACAGCTTGGCAGAGTAATCTAAAATGTACTGAATGCTCTGCCTTCTGTTTCTGTTTTCAGGAATATCAAACTGGGCATAAATCCTACTACAACGTTCAGGTAAACTGAATGTTATTCTTTCCCTCAAATCCACTACTGTGTTAAGTGTGCTAGAAATCCGCCGTGCTGGTATGTGGGTCAAAACGCAGCTGGAATCGAGACAAAATTCCATCCGGCTGCATTCCAGCAGGTTCAGAGACTTGCAGGCTCACAGAGCACTCACCTGGTGCCAGCATGCCAGCCTGCTTTCTCCGTGCCTTCTTTCAGAGGCTCAGAGACTTGCGTTTGTTTTTCTCAGCTAGTTTCCCTCTGCTGCTTGCTGTGGTATTCATGACCACTGGCATTTTGAACTGATATGTAAGATTCCAGAGCGCAACCAGGTATTATTCTGGCTTGATGCCAGTAGCCTGATTTGCTTTTTTTTTTTTTCAGAAAATCTTTGTGTCCATTGTGTCCTATCTCCATTCCTGGCATGCTTGGGTCTGAGCTATGAGCAGGGCAGGTAGGAGAAGCTCAAGGTTAAGATGATATGATGAGTCATGAGCCATTTTTCTGGACGGCATTCGGCATTCAGCATGATTTAACCACACGGCTAGTCAGGTGCAATGGGGGGGGGGTATAAAGTGAGTGAGTGAAAAGAATGTCGTGTTTTATAGAGTAAGGGCATAATTTATAATAGGTGAATAACTAACACCTCTTTTCAACATCCTTGTGTGAAAATGCAAAGATGGAGGCCTTATATACAGTACTGTGCAAGAGGCAAGTGCAAAGAAATTCTGTAAAGTGAAAATACTTTCAAAATAATGAAATAAAAAGTAAAAAATATATAATATAAAGAGCAGTAAACAGGAAAAAAACGAAATCAAATCATTTTTGGTGTGACCAGCCTTTGCCTTTTTGTTTTAGAAGTTTTAGAAGGAAATCGGCTGGTTGGTTGTTCCAAGAATCTTTGGCTCTCACTTGCTTACGTCTCAGCAGGTCCCAGACAGCCTTGAGGATGTTTTTATCTGAAAAGTGGTCTATTACTTAATATGTTACTTTCTTTAACGGCATACAAACATTTCCCTGTAACATTAAATTTTTTGGAAAATCCAAAATTAGCTTTTTTACTGACACACAAATGCAGACAAAAAAATTTATTAAAAAAAAATTAGGGTGCCTGAGACTTTTGCGCAGTACTGTATTTAAATATTGTCTGTAGTTCTGGTTTTATGGTCCTAAATGAAACATACAAAAAAAAAAAAAAAGAGTTCATTGCACTTTGTCAAGGACATAACAGGGCTGCTCTGTCTTATCCACAGCCCTCTGGCCCTGTGCCCATTTCATTAACAGCCACTGTGTTTCAGATGACTGAGGTAGCAGAGTGGAAGAGCATTCCTGAAACTAAAATAAATGGGAGAGAAAAAGACAGTGTGTGATGGTTTTGAGGTAACACATTGGCTGCTATGACAACAGGAAGGGAGTTTATTGTCTCTGTGGTGATCTTTGTTATAGATGGTCACAGGGGTCCAGTCTGGTAGCCTGCTCTGGAAGTGTTTGTGTATGTATGTATGTGTGTCATATTATTGTGGGTGTAACCACCCATGACCCTGTCTGAGGCCACGTCGCCTGTGACCTTGTCAGCCTGGTTTAATACATGTTCCACATCACTGTGATTGTCCCCTGGAGTTCTGGGCTCTATTTCAGTCCGCTCACACTGTTACCTTCTCTGTCTCATTGGACTAACATCACAGCTCACAGTCACCCTGCATCAAACACCAGGCCAGCATTCAGCCGATGGCTTAAAGCCACATTAAAATCTAACTACAAAAGGATTATCCACTCAGTTTTTACCACTGTTGACATTAAAAGAGGCATGCGAGAGCCCTGACTCCTAGTTTCCTAAAAGCGTTTGTCGTAAAAAGAAGACTTAATGGCTTCCTGGGTAATTGTAGAGTGAGTCATACCATTTCCAGACAACAGTTAAGTTGATTTGCCAAGCAGGTGGCAAAGAGAGGCAGAGTGAGAGCGGTCAGGTGAAGTAAATGGTAAGAGTGGATGTGTCATCAGGTATATTCATTGGCGGGGGTTACATAACAAAACCCACACACACTGAGACACATGAGATGGCCAGGATGATTTGGACTTGCACTCCAAGGCTTACACACAGCAAATATACACATTTCCATCACCTGCAACTTTCAAATAATTAATGTCTGTGTTCTTGTATAAGCCCAATAAAAACACTTGGAGGGAAGGATATGTTTTGCTCTATTCCTTTCACCCTCATTATTTTTTCTCTCATTTTCTCATACTTTACTCAGGGGAGTTTACATTATATTACATTTACATTTATTAATATTGCATCCAAAGAGACTTACAATTGAGACAGAAAACAATCCAAGTAGAGAGCTGAGCAGTTGAGGGTTAACCCCTTAAAATCCCAGGACCCTTCAGTGGTTCCAGACTTTCCAGACATTCCTCACTCTTCTAAGTACATACCCATCCTATTAGTTTCACTGTAGTTACTGAAATTTTCATAGTAGTTACTAAGTAATATGCTTTAAGATAAATAACTGAATAATAAGCAGTGACCCTAAGGGCCTAATCAAGGGTCCAAAGGTGGTTCTCTGGCTTTTCTCGGGATTTGAATGTAACTCACAACCTTCCGATCACTAGCTCAAAACCTTAACCGAGCCGCCACTGCCCCTAATAGACTTTTGGACTATGAGAGGTGCCTTTATCTGTATTTATTCCATATAATTAACCCATATATCTGAAAATAGTCCCCCAGTGCCTAAACACTCGGTCTAATAACACTCTATCCTGGTTTCCACAACACCTTTCAAACAACTTTAACATTGTATCCATCAGCAACACATCATGTTCTTTGTGGAGTTAACCTACTCTAATATTCTGTAAACGTTCTCCGAGTGAGAAAACAGTCTTAACCGTGTCACCAAGGTCTTTTATCTCTTCCATGCAGTCACATGTTTGATTCTGTGATGTATTGTGAGCATGTATATCACTGTCACTAGACATCATTAAACATTCAGCTGTGTTTTTCCAGTGTAATTACCAAGCGGTCACGTTTCACCCCCCTTCTCCGTTAGGGCATAGATCACCTCTCTGTAGTGACGCCTCAATAGCTGATAACAAAACAGACATCACATTTGCTTGTGATAATAGCCATTAGCACCTTCGGTTTGGCTCCATTTGACATTTCCATTACACTGATGACGAGCAAAGCTTATCATCAGTGCTGCCTGAAGGATTAGTTTAAACAAAAAAGGCTTCGTTGTCACATTCCCATATCCATAGTAACCAGTACAGATCAGAAGCGTCTGTGGGTGTGTGTGGACGTGTGTGCAACATGTCCTAACCTGGACAGAGACTGAGGGAATCCCACGCAGAGTGATCTCACCCCTTAAAAAGACTTTGGACTGGATAGAGCCCCCTGAGGGGAGGGAAGGGGCGGATCGAGGCAAAGCACAATGAAACAAGGCTGACGCAATGGTTTAGTGCTGCACTATCGACCCCTGAGCCCAGAGATGTGCTTGCATAGGCCTGAATGGAGAGGCCCAACAAAGTAGGTCAACTTGCACTGTGAGAAAAAAAGGTACTACACAGGTACATTTTTGTTCCCTAATGTAAAACAATGTACCCTCAAAGAAACAACAGTTGTCCTTTGGGTCCAATCTGTACCTTAATAATGTTTATATATATATCAAAAAGCATAATAATGTGCAATGGGGTACATAATATAGCGGAATAAACAGTAATGAATAGTTGAATTGGCTAACTGTATGTACGTATAATTCTACCTCCCTGTAGTTCTGCAGTTCATGAGTTACAGAAACTGTGAGAACATAGAGAGAGAGAGAGAGAGAGAGGGAGAGAGAGAGAGTGTTCTAATTAAAAAAAAAACCCATTTAATAAAGAATTCACTCTCTCATCTCTCTGGCTCAATACAGCATTGTGTCTCTAATCTGCCTCCTATCTTACACGGCCCTAGAGAGATTCTGGGTCTCACTTCCTGCTCTCATGCATGCATTCATGGAGAGCATCCAGATAAACTCTCATTACATGGGCATAATATGCATAATATTTGCATGGCACATCTGTAGTACCAATACTGATATGCTATATGTGTTTCCAATGTAACATCTTAACATTTCCCCATTTGGAAAAACAATCCTGAGCTGTCTTTGTAAAGTGTTCTACTCTTCTGGTTGGACCACCAAGCTCAAGTCACCCAGCAGGTTTTAAAGAATGACTCTCAAGGATGACTGTGGTCCCACATATTGTGTCACTTTTGGCTGAAATACGGGCGTTGCGCATTTCCAATAACAATACTTCTGCACCAGAAATCTGCACCAGATTTTGATTTTTGTGACTTTTTTATTTAGTTCGGTTGGTTTCACATTGCAGTGATTTTCAAGCGCACCAAATTACTTGCATGTGTAGCTGTTGCTTGATTGGTCCGGAATTTAGTGGTGTGTGCTTTGATGGACACTTCTTATTGGTTCCCTTAGAGGTTGTTTTACCTCTGTAGGTCATGCAAGTGAAATGTTATTAGAGAAAATATAGAATAATATTTTAAACTACCAGCAAATAACGTGCAAATATTAATCATAGTTTACAGTAAGGTCAATAAACCAATTTCTCTGATATTATATGCACTTATGGGGCAATTACCATTTTGTAGACCCATTTATGTACGTTGGAATTATAAAATGTTCCTTAAAATGTATTTTAGCCATTTATAGGAAAACAAACGTGTGCGCAATGCGCATTGATCTACATGCTTTAGTACTACATGCATTTTGTTCCACAGGAAGAGAGGTGAGCCTATTAACACAGAGTTGTATGTTAACTTTCAAAGAGACTGCAAAACATATTATGTGCATCATTCTCTGTGGTCGTACTGTTGCGAATCTGTAGTACTGCTGCGAATATTTTATTGCCTACCACAGTACATTTGAAAGTTATATAGCTGAAAAGACGAACATCGAAACAAAACTAACTTTACCATGGTGATAAAAGCGCCAAATGTCATTCTGTTGGAGACCATCATAAAACTTTGTTCCCACCAGTAACAAACTGAACCGTGGTTCACTTGGACGAGGACCGAGACCCCCAACTTTTGGCGGACCATCAATCAGGTGTTTTGTGCACACCCGAGTATAGGTGGAGCGTTCACATCTGTCAAAACAAACCAAACTAAAGGAAAAGTTTGATAGGTAGGTGTGAAAGCGCCCCTAGAAGGACATGACAACATTAGGGTACGATATTAAACCAAATGAACCAAATTTCCTCATTGCCTCAGACATTACCATACAGTACCAGCGCCTAAGAAGTTGACACATGAGAAGTGGATGAATGAATCCACTAAGAAGTTTAAACCTCAGAAACAAGCATTATGATTTATTTTACTGTATGACATCCAGACTCACATCCTTGCAAAACCACTTCCCAGCTCGACCAAAATTTAAACAGCATCCGTGCAAAATCAACAAGCTCCCTTCCTTGTTTATGTTGCTTTTTTATGCAATGTCACAGAACCACAAGAGCTCAACAGAGAGCCAGAAAGAGACAAAGACAGCCAAAAGAAGATGCAACACCAGGTTACCCATTTGATTAGCCATTCCAGAGGAGTTGTGGTCCTACCATAGCGGTTTGATCCTGGTAATACCGAGATGACCCACTGATAACCAGACAAAAATGTCAGATTTGAAATTTCCAGACAGATTGATCTGAGAACTAAGAAAAAAGCAACTGCTCCATGGTCCTTTAACTATAAAAGTACAAAAACGCCATGTACTTTCCAGCCAAATTGTTATAGAAAAACACCTGTTACTGTATATAGCATTGTATTTCAATCTGAAATGTGACTTCACTTACCTTTGGAAAAGTCTTGAGTCTCATGACCCTGTCTGAGGGCAGTGCACTCTCCAGTCCGAACTCCCAGACTCCCTGACCGATTGTGACCATTATTGACGCTCCTCTTTGGCTTACTGCCCTTAAACCAGCTGAAGGCCCGACCCAGAGATGAGCCCCGGTTCTTCCTGCTCTTGCTGACCTTAGTCTGCAGGGCCAGGATCTCTGTGATGTCCCTGGGAACGAGGTCCCCCGTGGAGCTGCTCCTAGACATCCTCACCTGTCGCTTACTCCAGTCTCTTTCCCTGTTACAGCAGTCGCATTGGGGAAAAAAAGAAAATGTAAATGTATAGTCAGTGATTGTGGCAGAAGTTATCTGTTTGAATCTCAGAATCCAAACAAATACTAGCCCTCCCTTCACATTCACACGTCACATCTGCTGCCTAGGCTAGAACGCCTGAATGCTACTGTCAGGATGTTCCTACATCTTTATGGATGAGATAACAGACTAACAGAACAGTCAGGACAAGCATTAAGAAGGAGTGGTGGGACAACCAAAAATTCAGGAATGCAGCCGTTCTTGACTAGTGGCTAGCTTGTTCCAGCAATAACAGCAAGTCCAAAGGTGAGTCCAAAGAAGGAAGAACATGTGAGAGAGACAGAGGGACACCCATCCTGTCCGTGGTTCAAATGTATTTCAGTTCAGGTGATCGTGAAGTTCTTGTTTGGCCAGTATTTCCAGTATTCATGTGCAAATGAACCCTTTATATCGTCATTTTCAGAAAAAAAAAAAAAGTTAATCTCATTCATGTAATGAAAACTGGAAAAAAAAGAGGGGACCAAGGAATGGAAGCACAAAGTCCATGCAGGAGCACAAACAGAAAAGCTTTTCCTCCCTCCTTCAGAAGTATGCAGAATAAAACTCCTAGTGTTGCCCACAAGTGCCTTGCTCTTTTTGCAGGATAGTGCCAGTGGCGAAAATCTCTCACAGCTGAGGGATGCAGTTTTTATACAGTGTAGCTGCTCACCCTCTGCGACATGCAGTTGTGTGCATCAGACAATAATAAAATGGGAGCTGGTTGAATGAGAAACCATCCTGAACACACCCCCACTAAAAAAGAGTCATCCAAACACCCACCTATAAACACTCAAACTTGTGTTCACAAACTTAAATACACTAAAAAGTATATAGTGACACTATATTCTATATACTAAGCCCCTTTTCTGCTCTGACATAAATAGTTCTACACACACACACCTGGTGCACACACATACATACATACATACAATAACACTCCGGAGGGAATCCTTCTTTCTCGTCTTGTTCTCTGCCGTGTTCTCTGTCTCGTCGGAGCGGTGCTGTGCTGTTTGTTCAGCTCTGTCGGGGTGACTGGAGCTCCATGCTGGTCAGTCCTCCCCCTCCTGTCTGCTCCAGCTCCAGCACTGCGCTGGCTTCTATTCAACTCTGCAGAGAGGAACTGCAAACTCACACGTGTATTCCAGTCAGTACTGTTTCACAATGACAGGCTCCCTCCCTCTCTCCCTCCTCTTTCTCTCCTCTCTCCCTGTCTCTCTCACGCGTACCCACGCACACACCTCTTCGCCCTTGCTCGTCGTTCCCAGACAGAGCTTTCTGTTCTTCCTCCTTGTTTTTTGGCAGTCTTATGTCTTGTAATCTTTCTAGAGCTTGCACAGGTTTCCCAGGTTTATTCACATGCATAGGATGTTTCCTATAATACCAACAGGTTAGCATCTGTTTATTATTAGCTTTATGTACTGTTTCTGTTTTAGCAACAGAAAACACAGAAATCTGGGTGGAAGAATGAGGGGGGAAATCAAGAGGATCATGCATCCCTCACACAGCAGGAAAAACACATACTCAAGACTTCCTGTGAGTGACAGTCAGATTTCAACAGGTGAAATATGAGCTGCAGCTTTTCATCTCACATGACTGACTGACACACCACAACCTAACGACCTACTTATCTCATAGCCACACACAGACTCAAGGAGAATGCCTCCTTTGTCTATATTTTAAATATATATTTACACTTACTAACTTTTAGCAATGGTTATCAGCCATTGTGGGTGTGTGTTTGGGTTGGATGCTAATTCTTTAACCTCCAATTACGAAAATCCCTCACAAGAATTTTTCCCTTGAACTCTTACTGTTAGGTTGCATGAATTGGCTATTTTCTGCTGTTTCACAGTGGAGCGAAGCTATAAATCAGAAACTAAGAATAGCGCAGGCATAGTGATGTCACGGCACATAGGAGTCAGTAATGGGGGAACTAGAGCAGGGCTCATCTGGTTTCAATAGGGTTACGCTGGTATAAAGCTGAGTTGGCCACATCCATGCGTGGGGGCCACAAGCACTAGGCTGGCTCTCCCATTGTTTACCTGCTCCTACTATAAATGGTGCTGTGTATATATGAGTATAGTACAGTACAGTGCATCCTGTACGGTTTAGGACAGGAAGACTTTCTTTTAAAATAAAAAAAAACAAAGAGGTTAAAGTTGGGATGAGAGATTTTAAGTCAGAACACTTTTTGTAATCATTCTTCTCACATTCTGACTGCTCTCAATCTGCTCAGAGGAGAAACTCTGGTCTCTGTGGCACCCCAGGCTCTGTAAACAGAAGAAAAGGCTAATTATGTGGACCACCAACATCCAACCAATCACTGGAGGCATCTCTGTTGTTTGTCAATTCAGAAAGCTCCCCCTTTTGCACTATCATTCAGGTGTTCTAGCCTAGGAAGGTTGATTGGGGGCGTGGCGTTGGTGGGAACACTGAAGGGAGTGACTGTATTTGTTTGGATTTTAAGTTTCAAAACAGCTAACTTTAGCTAATCTCCAACAAACTCACTGACTATACATTTAAAGTGCACAATATCAGCTTTAATTCAATCATATTTGCATCTATATTGAGTGAGTTATATAAGAAACAAATGCCCCATTTCAGGGGACCATGGCTGTGTCCGAAACAGCCATGAAGCTGCCTTGATGCTGTCTCATAAGTCAAGCTACAAAGGTACCTGTAAGGAAATGGTTTGAGATGCGCTTCGAGGCAGCTCAGTCATGACATTGCCAAGATACCGACATACGATAACGGTTGTTAACCCCAAAAGTCTATTAGGTTAGATGGAATGAAGTGCTACTGGGATAATAGAACAAATATTCCAGCTATTTCATCCGAGCTGTGGCACAGGAATAAGGGATATGTAGGACAACAGATACATACAGTATATGCTGTCTTTAAAAATCATCCAGATGAAGGTATCTCAGAAGGCAGCATTCTATCCTTCTATCCTGCTATTGAATACAGCATGAGTAGGCAGCATATGTTACGTTTCAGACACACCTCATTGTTTCTTGGCCAGCTGTGTATTGTTGCACCACAGTTGATTCCTAATGTGGAATTGCATCTGGTGTCTGTTGCTGTTTTCTGTCAACATGAGAACTAAAGAAGTGCAATGATACAATGAGGCAAAAAAACCCAGAGAATGTCGCCAAGAATGCCACATTCCATTCATGCTTATTTTGAAAATCAGTCTATTACATTAATCCTTCCACAATGTAATAGAGAAGTTCACAACTCAAATCAGAAGTTCCAAGCATCAGAAGATTAATAATTTTAGACAATGTAGCCAAAGCCTGTAACGTAAATTAAGGTTTATATTAAAGTGGTAGGTTTTAATAAAAGGCTCTAACATTTGGTTAATGCCGAATGCAATGTTGAAGTTAAGACTAGATCAATATAGCTTACTTTATCACCACTTCTGAAATGGCAAAACCGCTGCCTTTGCATAATGCCTGCCCCGGACTTGTTTTGTTGGATTTTTCAGATGAGATATACAGTATTAGGTTACTTTGAGCTTAAAATTCTAACATTTTTGCTGTCATCATGAACTCTTTTAGTCAAACCTACAGTGATTTAACTGTCCTCAGTGGACTCCTACTGCACTGATGATGTACTGCAGCTATTATTTTAGACATTACAGCTGAATGACTGCACACATCTAATGCTGGGTGTTGACCGGATATTTCTACTCTGAACATAACCATGTTGGAGGTGTTGGTTAATGTATTTTCTATCATGGGATGCTCAGTCAGAGGAAATTTAAGTGGGTTTAAAACTAAACACAGATAAGGGAGATATGTGGATCTGGATATGTATGTAGGAAGATTCAATATGCACTGTAAACAGTGGAGGAGGTTCTTTTTTTTTTTATGGTGCTTGTTTGACTTTCCCAAGCACAGATGGAGTTCCTCTGCTCCTGGCCTCTGCCTGGACTGGACTGGACCAGACTGAGGCCAGTAAATCAGTGCTATCTGGGGATCACTATCTAAATCTTTTTATCAGCCTCTAGTCCAGAGAGACGTTTTCAGGCATTTTGCTAGATGTGTTGTTTGGGTGTGGACATTTTGGCTTTGTGTAGTTATTTCAGTGTTGAGACTGACAAAAAGAGAATGGACAGATTAAAGAGAGAGACAACGGGAGAACGAGAGACCCAGTTCATAAGCATTTGGAGTATAGGGTGGGGCTGGAATGAGTCAAACTCGAGTTTAGTTACTCCAAACAGACTGAAATGTTTAAATGTTACTATAGCAACAATGAAGAAAACAGTGATCCGTTACTCCATGCAAAAAGTATTTTTTTTCTGATAAAAGTATGGGGTACTAACAGCAGAGTTCATTTCTGTGCAGCTGTGCATGAACATTAACCACCAGAACATCCTGAACTCTGCGTGCAGGCTTTGATCTGGTAAAACTCTCTCCAAGTGCAATGGAACAAAACGAAACGGCCTTAACAATCAACCATGAAAATGCCCATTTTATGTTTGCAGGCTTTCTGCTTCATAACCTTCAGTCACCAAGCACATGCTTTTCAACACAATCACAACCAACAAGCCTCCAGTGCCTCAGTGTGTACCCTTCCCATATGGAGGACCAAAGTAGACATAAAATATATGTGTTGATATATATATATATACAAAAACATATATAAATGTATTGTCGCATTTAATTATTGACTGTTTTATATCGCCAGTTTTGTTTCATGTTATTTCATGTCACCTGTGAATCAACTTCGGTGGTGGATTCAGCGATTGTCATTGGTTTATGAAAGAGTCAAACCAATCCATGGTCAATCTCAGCATATGCTGCCTTAAACATGGTCTCTGGACCAAAAAGGCATCCAATCGCCTAGATAGTGAGCTAAGTTAATCTCCATGTCTGTGACTAGCACACCAACATGCTCTCAATTTGACTTAGCAAACATTTTGTTTTATTGGACATTGTACTAAAAAGCTAAACACTAGCTAATGTTACTGCAAACAGGCCTATATTGGTGTTTACTCTGGTCGTTCACATACCCACGGTTAGTTTTTTTTAAAGCTTTTATGGACACCTCTTCTAAAATGAATGCTTTCTCATTGGAAAGCCTCATCATGGTCTTACACTTGCAAATTCGTAACAATTTTCATGACTCATTTTGTATGAAAAAGTTAAGGTTAAATGTAAGTGTTGGGATGGGGTTAGAGTTTCTTACAACTTAAGTTGTATGAAATTGAACAAAAAACAACCACATGGGCTTCCTTTGTTCAAATTCATACAAATTTGTTATGAAATCAGATGTGAAATTCTTATGGATAGCATTTTACAGCATGGCAGCTAATCAGTGTTTGTCTTCAGCTTTGTACCAAGAGCAAAATCAAGGAAGTGAATAAAGATAACGAAGACAGGAGAAATGGGATGAGAATCGTTGCAATTTCTTTTTTTTAATAGCACTTTTTCCCATGTTAGTGGTTGCTAATTCCCTGCCACTAGCTAGTTCTCCCCTATTGCATGACAGCTACCAACCGGGGAAGGTGAAGGCTAACACATGCGTCTTCCAAGACATGTTAAGCCAGCCATCGCATACTTTCAAACTGCTGCTTATATCATACATCATAGAGTAGCTGAATTAACTTGTAGAAGAGCGCTAACTGCCCTATTCTGTTTACATGAGCTAACAGATGCCCATAATTGGCTAGTGTTGCATTTATAAACAGGAGAGAGATGAAGACCATCCTTCCCATACAGAGAGCAGGGCCAATTATGCTCTCTTGGACACCTGACTACAAATGGCTGTGGCATTGTCAGGATGTTAGAAATTCCAATAAATAAATAAAGATATGTAATATCTAGAATAAGATAAGATAACACTTTATTGATCCCAGGTGGGAAATATAAGTGTTACAGCAGCATACAAATAGTACAAATAATACAAGACAGCAGAAGTAAAAGGTAAAAATATAAGAATAAAAATAATTAAGATAAGATATAAGAATATAAAAAGAAATAGCTGTGCAGATATATACAGATAAATACGAATAGACAGAACTGTGCAAATATACATATGTACCTATTTACAGTAGATCCTGAGTAATTATTAGTGCAAAAGTGATGGTGCAACTATGCTGATGTATATGAATAGTGCAAAAAAGTCAAAAAATGAATAGAAAGGTGTGCAAAGTAATGTAAAAACAGTGCAGTGACAGTTCAGGTTGAGGAACAGTCCAAGTGTTAATGTCAGACGGATGAGCTAATGACAGTGCTGTACAGTATGATGGCTGCAGGGATCTGCAGCGAGGAAGGAGTAGCTTGCTGCTCCATGTGCTCTGCAGCACACTCATTGTCCCATGGAGTGGTTCCTCATGATGGCTGAGAGCTTGACCAGTGCTCTCCTCTCCACCACCATTTCCAGTCTGAGCCCTAGAAGTGAACCAGTCCTCTTAATGATTTTAATGAGTCTGTTAGTGTCCTTTGTAGTAATGCTGCTGTCCCAGCACACAAGACATAAAAGATGGCACTTGACACTACAAACTGGTAGAATGTGCACAGTAGGTTCCTATGTACACCAAAGGACTTTAGCCTCCTCAAAAAATAGAGAATAGGCTCTGACCTTTCTTGTGCAGGCTTTCCATGTTTACATTCCATCCCAACGTTTCAGTCAGGTGAACACCCAGGTACTTGTAGGTCTGCACCACATCAAAGTTCTCGTCCTTGATGATAACTGGGGCTGGAGAAGACATCTTATGAAAGTCCTTGTCGCGGTCGCCAGGCCCTTGGGACCTCCCAGCTGGCGGAGACATCGGCCACCATTAACCATGTGTGTGTGTCTGTGTCTGTGTAGCCCTGCCCTGTCTAATCTTGTGAAGTGTTTTCAGCTGTTCCCCGTTTGTGTCTCCTGTGTTTCAATCCTGTGTTGTCTTGCTTTCTGAATGTCATGTTGTATGTTACACCGATGTCTTCTGTGTTTGTTTCCTGTATGATATTCGTGTTTAAAAGTGTTAATAAATGTTGTTAAGCGGCTCCGTGCATGTGTCCTTCCATCGGCTCCCGGAAAAGCATGACAGAAAGCAATACCTCAAAATGGATACAGCGGGCCGATATTCGTGTTGCTCCGAGGAAGAGGAGGAATATATGCCGGGCGGCAGAGCTCTATGAGCTGTTAAAAGCCGTCTACTCGGCAAGTCTTGATGGTTGAATTCACCGGGCAGAGGAAGCCACGGAAGAGAGGGCTGCTCCACGACGCCGTAAGAGCCGACGGAGGAGAAAGCCCGAACCGGATGGAGACAGTTCAGTAATGTCCGTTGCCGTGGCAATGCTGTGAGCTATGCTGGCTGGCTGAGCGAGGAGCTCCTAAGGAGGGGCGAATTTCACCATGGATGCGGCGGCACAGAATAAACTCTGCGGTGAGTTTGAAGAACAGCGGTTAAAGGTCCAAGGTTCCACCGTTCTGGGACGGTGCTTCGTGCAGCGGCTGTTCCCCTCTCCCGCCGCGTGTCACAAGGTCACAAGCCCTTCCAAAGAGAGAGGAGAAAATCCCCCTAGAAAGTTTTTGTGGGGGGCTGACAGACGCGACAGAGGGCGTTCCCCAGCTCCCTGACTCTGCAGAAGGCGTTCCGCAGTTCCCTGACACTGCAGAGGGCGCTGCCCAGGCCCCTGACACTGCAGAAGGCGTGCCCCAGTTCCTGGACGTCACGAAGAGCGTTCCCTTGGTCTCTGGCACCGCGATGGACCCAGCTCTTGGAGCGCTTCCATCTCGGGGGCAGTACAGCCGGAGGCCAGCATGCAGGTTGCTCCTCCCCCGGGCTTTGGGGACGGTAGGTTCCCTGACGTTGTAGGAGGCGTAACCCAGTTCCCCGATGCCGTAGGAGGCGTAACCCAGTTCCCCGATGCCGTAGGAGGCATGACCCAGTTCCCCAACGCCGCAAGAGGCGTGGCCGAGTTCCCAGACGCCGCAGGAGGCATAACCCAGTTCCCCGATGCCGCAGGAGGCGTGGCCAAGTTCCCAAACGCCAAGATAACGACGCCATCCCGCCTCCAGTCCCCAGCGAGGACGTCATCGGGCGGCGACGTTTCTCTGCCCCCTGTCCATGGTAAGGACGTCATCGCTCTGCCCCCAGGTTTCGGGGATGCCGACGTTTCTCTGCCCCCTGTCCATGGTGAGGACGTCATCGTTCCGCCCCCAGGTTTCGGGGACAGCGACGTTTCTCTGCCCCCTGTCCATGGTGAGGACGTCATTGCACCGCCCCCAGGTTTCGGGGACGGTGACGTTTCTCTGCCCCCTGTCCATGGGGAGAACGTCATTGCACCACCCCTGGGCTTCGGGGACGGCGACGTTCCTCCGCCTCCAGCCCTCGCCGAGGTCGTCAGGGCTCCCCGCAAGGCTTTAGGGACAACGACAAGCTGTGTCTAGCTACGGTGGCACAACGCCCTCTGGACTTGGACGTTGGCCCCACGGGCACGAGGCCCCTCCTAGACGGCCTGTTTGGGTGCTGCGGGAGCAGCGCTGTAGAGGTGGGGTTTTGTCACGCGCGCGAATGTGCGCATGACCGAGCCTGGCGGTCGCCATGGTGACGGCCGCCACGTGACCGTGCTGGTAGTCACGAAAATACCAAGAATGCCCTAAGCCTTTTTTTTTATGCTAGCGCCATGAACACAAAAATAAGAACACGAAGAAAAGAATACTCAATGTAAGAATCTTTGGGTTATTGAAAAGAACTATGTCAATAAAATGTATGAATTTGTAACTTTATTATTAATAAAACATCTCCTTTGTTTTACTGTAACAAACACACCTTAGAACCTCTTCTACATTGCTGGAGCTTTTACACCATCTCCACATTTTGACACTTTTTCATCACTGGATATGAATTACAGTTCATACAGATAGTGGCTATAGTGTGTAACTAGAACACCACACTGTTCTAGTGTGGTATAAATAGAAATTTGTATTGTTAGAAAGTAGTTTTAAGGTCATCTACACAAAGACCATCACCACAACGATAGAAATACACAGAAAAAAACATTCTTTTTTTTTACATATACATTTTTTATATTACATTTTTTAAAATATAAAATTGCTCTCATATGATCAATAAACACCACATTTCATAGTGTGCTTTAATCAGGTATTTTATCTTCTGCTTAGTCCTAAAACATCATGGTCATCAGGAATAATTAACAGAACGATGTTGAATGGCAGGAGTAAACAAGATAATTTAGTGCAAACTGTGTTTCACCTTCCAGGTGGATGAAATTAAAGCAAAAGACAGGACAATTTTCTCACTGGAGAAAGAGCTGGAGGCCACTACAGGGTTCCTGCAGAGGTTGCAGCTTCAGAAGGACGCACTGGATGAGCAGCTTTTCCTTGTGAAGGAGGCGGAATGTAATCTGGGCAGTCCTAAAAGAGAGATCCCTGGACGGGCTGGTGATGGAGCAGAGCACTGTGGGAGCCCGGTAAGAAAACAACAGATGGATCTCAATCAGGTTAGGAATTAAAACATTTTGTTCATCTTGGGCTGTATTTAGTGTCAGAGATATGAGTTCAAAAGGTATGTCAATAGATATGTGGTACATGGGTGCTTAATTTTTCTGGGTGGCCCAATCAGATCAGAACAAATCCTATTTTTGTAGAGCTTTCGCTCAAGTTTTTTCATTGCGTCTAGGCCACCCCCTCAAAAAACAAGGAGAAAATGCAGACTGATACAGCAGACCACATTTAATGGATGAAATTTTATATCAGTTTGCAATAAGACGTAGCCCAAAAGCAAGAGACATAGCAAATGGCATATAATTTAAAAAAAATAGAGGTTGAATGATTACAATAATATACAAATGAGAAGTAGACACATTTCAAATAAACATCTAATATAGCCTGATATATTGAGGCTGATTGTCATGAAAAGGTCTAGTCATAATAATCATGCTAATTTGCCATCTTTGCAGATTTGTCCTAATTTAGCAATTTGTGATCTACCTGCGTAATAGGGAACTTTATAAGAGTCATGTTCTGGCCCAATAGTTAGAGTCTTTTAGGCTTTTATCTTGATTGTCCATTTTAAATAAATTATGTTTTCAAAATGACACCACAATTTTTATCAAATATTGAAGTACGCGTGCAACTGTCCAAGCAGCATACAAGACTACAGTTAATTCTGAGGTTTAAATACTGATGTGTGCAATTACGGTATTAACACCTCACTACACTCGCTTAACTCAACTCAAATAAGGCTCCTTATAAACAGTAATAGTACACACTAGTGATTAGAAAATTTTAACTCTAAGAATGTCATCAAAATGGTTTTTTTAGCATTTAAATATGAATGAAAGAATTATATGACTGTATGTTTGGTGTCTCGTATGTATAGGAAATGAGGAGGAACCAGAGACGCGTTGCTGAATTGAACTCCACTATCCGTAAGCTCGAGGACCGTAACACACTGCTGGTGGATGAAAGAAATGAGCTGGTATGTCTGTAAAATTCCTAAAGAGTATTTTATAAACAAGGAAGCAGAGACACAAGGCAGTAACACAATTATGGGTAATTACGTTATTCTGATTTTTGTGAGAATCTCATGCAAGACTATAAATACGATTATAGAAAACTTGCTGTTAAAAGTTTAAAGGTAATTTGTGTTGTTATATAAATTTTTCCATCTTTTAACATTGCTGTACTTTGTTATTTTGCTCTTTCTCTTCTCTCTCTCAGCTAAAGCGAGTGCGGGAGGCAGAGAAACAGTGTAAGCCGCTGCTGGATAAGAACAAGCTGTTAAGTAAGAAGAATGACGAGCTCACTCAGTCTCTCCAGCGCATGGAAGAGAAGCTTAAGAGCTTGACTAAGGAGAACCTGGAGATGGTGAGTTCCTTTGCTCACTCACAGCTCCGTATATACCTGCATACACAGATAAACTCCTTCCACATCGATATACTATGGATGCGCAAAACTATGTAAGTGGTACATGCCTCCTGGAAGCACCAGAAATGTGCCGCGCCTTTTGGCTCGTGGGAGATTTAAAATCCATGCCGCATTGACTAAGTGGCGAATTATAGAAAAATTTAACAATCATGTTAATTGCAAATTAACATTATGGATTTAATGCTTAATTCTGTTAAGGCAATCAGTTTGAATGGACTATTAGTGCACAAAAGAAGGAAGAATTGCATGCAAGAGTCTTGTGCAGATGCAAGGGGGAGGGAGAGCAGGACAAAATCAAAAGAGCGCAAGTGGATTCCTTTGTCTATTTGGCTGAGCGACTTACATGAAGACTTTGTCCCTTTTTCAGTTACAAAGTCATTCATACATAACATATGTTAAAACTCACTCGAAACTCACTTGAAATAATGAATCATTTCCGAGGTGTTATTGATCTGTCTCGATCTGCTGGTTGATTTTGAAGAGGAAATTCTCTTTGATTCGCAAGCAAACTTTGGCGGTCTGGCTGTTGGCTCTGCTTACAGTTGGAATAAACTTGCAAGTGTTAAAATAATGAACGCAGCGTAGTGGAATGTAGTCATGTTCCATGGCCGGGTGCAAACGAAGACTATGGGCCTTCCACTGATAAGAGAGAATGGGGTCTTCTCTATGCATGCCAAGAGAGAGAAAGATCAGAGATTTGGATTCTCTTTTAAAGACCTGTATTGAGTATCAAATTACATCCACTGTACTGTTACAGTGGAGGAGGTATTGTCTGTGTAGCCTCGGAAGAGAGCCCCCTATCTGTGGATGCATGGTACCTACAAGTAGGGCTGGGTGTTGATTCCCGTAAAGGTATGCGGTTTTGCAATACCTTCATCAACGGTATTTTTCCGTTACATATTAAAAGTTGCTGT
>JAOUQW010000027.1:8149184-8161275 GCA_028565825.1 Olivaichthys viedmensis
CAACATACCACAGCAAATTCCTTGTATGTGAAAACCTACTTGGCAATAAACCTAATTCTGATTCTGATTCTGATCACTTTCACATACTTACATAGTAAAAGACCGAGTCAACCGTTAACACCATTTGGGTGCAATCATTTTTTTTTTTTAATTCATTTTTTTGTTGTTGCACAATTCACGAATCCCACACGCTGACTGCAGTAATCAAAGCACAAAAAAGTGTAAATAATTAAATAAATAATTAAATAAATAAATGCATGCATGCATTTAAAAAAAAAGAAAGAAAGAAAAGAAAAAAGATGCAACAATCACCAACACGAAACAGGCAAAGCACAGAGGATCACGCAAATATGAGCGCGTGCTTTACCTACACCAGCTGCACGCGCACTCACATAGAGCTGATTGAACACTGCCACACCGTAGCACAGGTGATGAAACCTACAGCGCGACAAGACAACATCGCTAACTTAAACAGGCACTGTTCAAGTTCATCTCATTGTTTACCTGATAGTGGCTTTAAGCACGTGAAGTGTTGGCACGTGAAGAGGACCGCCGAGTCTCACGCTTCAACACGGGGAGGCAGTGAAACGCACTCAGAGCAGTCCATGTTTGACAGGACCAAGAACGTCGTTGCGCATTATAAAGCTAATATACTCTAACTAAAAAAAAAAAAATTATAATAATAATTACACGCTAAAAGTTTAATTCTATGGAAAATAACGCACGACGACCAACAAAAGGCAAATAAAATAAAACAATAAAAGTTTTTTTTTAAAAATGCTCCAGCATTTGAGCGCATATATTTTTATCTCCCCTCTTTTGTGCTCCGTAAATGGTATGATCCAAACAATGGCTTTTCTACAGTGGCTGCAGTATTATAAATTGAGGGCCCCTGTATTTCTTTTTCTGATTCCCTTACCGTGAATGAATGAAAGGTGTTTGAAAGGGAAAAAAAATAAAGGCAATATCGCAATTTAAAAAACCCACAGGAATGAACATGACAGCGCAGCAGAGCACAGCTAAGACGAAGAGGGGTGATTTAACATCTGCTGAAAGAGAGATGCTGCAGGTTGCTGCTGCAGGTATCAGTCAAGAGATCTATTTTATTGAAAATGAATTGTATGATGCTTTTTACATTAAAACGTCCATATCAACTTGCATATGTTAGTCATTTATACATTTTTTTCCCTAAATTGATGTGTGTGAGGGATGCATTTTACATACCATTTAAACTTCGTATTTAAATGAGTTCAATATCACTCAATAAAGAACCAATCTGATGTGCATAGTTAACATTTGACATGTCGTTTGTGTTCTTACAATTGTGATCCTTTCTCTGAATGTCAAATATTATTAAATGACATCCTAGGAAACTTCTTTTTTTTTTTTTTTTTGTCATCCATTGTGAGTTTGTAATGATTAGATCCAGAAAATCTTTTCTGTGCAGGGGACGTGCATGAGGCCTCTCGGCTTCTCAATAGTAAAGAAGTGCGAGTAAACTGTCTGGATGAGGTAAGGATAACTGATGAACCTTTATCGCGTCTTTAAACACTTTCTGTTTAATGTTCTGTGTTCTTGTATTGACTTAATATTATTTAACATTGTCCTTTGAATCAGTGACTCTTTTTTTTGTAAATGAAGTACAGGACTTATAGTCAATGTGTAAGTTAGGTAATCGTTTAGTGAGCAGCTCTTATGTGATGTTGTGTAGTGCCTGATGGAGTGAGTTGACAGCACATGCTCTCCATTGTTAGACAGACATATGGTGGAGACTCCTGAGAGGCGGACATGCAGCTCAAAGGGGTTTTGATAATAGAGAGGCGGCACTCAATGTAGCGTACAATACAGGCTTCTTCAGACTCTATTGTCAAAAAGCAGAGTGGTTAAAAACAGCAAATCACGAGCCCCCCTGCCTGTCAAACTCAGATGTGTGGCATGCAATCTATGCCACCAACGCAGTCAGTCAGCTCTGGCCAAGAAGCAGCCCAGATTATAAGTCATACAGATAAAATGTGAAAGAATTATTAATGTTTGTTGACATTAGAAATGTTTACATCAATAATCCAATCAGAAGTCTTTGCTTATACAGTAAAAAGAATTTAAAATCACACAGATAAACTATTAGTAGTTGTTTCAGTTAAACGCTCGCATCTGTGTATTTTATGCACCCAGGTGCTTGAATCTGTAATGTTTTCCCCACTGTTTTTTTTTTATCTCCAGAATGGCATGACTCCTCTCATGCATGCTGCATATAAGGGGCAAGCAGACTTATGCAAGCTGCTTCTGCAGCATGGAGCTGATGTCAACTGTAATGAGCACGAGTATGGCTATACTGCTCTCATGTTTGCCGGCCTCTCAGGTGACAACAGAAATTTATTTCTGGGATAATAATGGGCATTTACTTGCAGCATCTTAAAGAACTAGAATACATTGTCCGATTTTGATAAATATTTGTGTTTTTATTAGCTCAGTTGTATTTTGAGTGAATATTCCAAATTCTGGTAAAACGTATGCTTAGGCAATGCTAAGATTACATGGATGTTGCTGGACGCTGGGGCAAAGACAGACCTAGTCAACTCTGTGGGGCGTACCGCAGCTCAAATGGCAGCTTTTGTGGGTGAGTAATTCAGATATGCGCACATGTCTACACACTGCTGACAGACAAATTATAAGAGTGAACCACTGAGCAGACATTTCTATTTTATCCCTGTCTTGCCAGGCCAGCATGACTGTGTGACAGTGATCAATAACTTCTTCTCGCGAACAAGATTAGAGTACTACACCAGACCCCAGGGCTTAGAGAGAGAACCTATACTGCCTCCAAAACTGGCAGGACCTTTACATAAAATCATCATGACCAACAACCTTAACCCTGTCAAGGTAAAGACCACCTCAGGATTGTTTCAAATCTATTATTTTTTTTCTGCAAAGACTGTTAATAGTGTAGATAGGTAGATTGCATTGATCCAACTTTGATTTCAGGAGAACTTCACAAGTGGCTACAGAATATAATAGAATATAATAGGATATTCTTGTGCATGGATGTGGCCAGGGATTTACGCTTTTATAACTTTGACCCCTAAGAGTTCCATACAAGAGCACATGAGATCAAGCCACGGCACCATTTACAATTGCCTGCACCAATACTAAATTTTAATGTTTGAATAAATATGAACTATAGGCCAAATTGCAATGTAATAAAATTGCAAGCACTGTTTTGAACTATTTATATGGTGAAGTCCATTTGCCAACAACCAACAAAACCATGGAGGAGACCACAGAGACTGTTTTTACACAGGGCCAAGAAATTCACGGAACGCCTCTGAACACACCACATGTTTATAACATCTAGTGGAGGTGAACTACAGAATATGGTCTGGCCACCATAGTCACAAGATCTCCCTTACACAAAGACACTCCCATAAACTTATATTTCACACATCAGTGCTGCTGATCACATGGACTGAATGACGCATAGCTGCTTTAAATTGACTTTAAGGATGTGGCAAATTAGCCTAAATACTCAATTGTACAATGAAAAGAAATATCACCTGTGCTGAATGTCACCTATACAAATGTGGCTAAACCAGATTTAAAAGGTTCTATGCCATAGGCTATGTTAGATAAAGGCAAGACAAAGGAACCAGCAAACCCAGTGATATCATTTACACTGGTTTACATATTAAAATGTAGCAGAGCAAACGGGTGATAAACAGCATAAAACTTACAATAAATCAGTATCAAAAGAATATCGGTTAGCACATGGCTATATTTCAATAAGACTGCTGTTGTAGGTTATTGTTAGAAGAATACCATCTATTTATTGAAAATATCACCCTTTTGACAAATGGGTTCTTCTTCTCTCACCACTCAGGTGTCTATAGGGTAAACTTGACAGATTCTACCAGTCAAAAAGGACTTGACCAGCAACATACCTGCTAAAACCTCAAGAACAGATGCCTACAAAATGTCAGGCTGTCCTTAAATGAAAGTAGAATTTAAGCAAAAACAAATTGGTTAGTTGTACGTTAGTGCTGTATGTATATCCAAACCCTTTTATTCTATGTTAATAAACATATTACTGTAAGTTATCTCTTAAAAAGTAAAACCTTCATGCTTTACAAACTTGTGTTGCTTCCGACTCTTGGCCTGGAGTGTATATTATGAGACAGAGCTTCAGTGTGTTCTCTACCTGCACTAGTGTTCTGTGTCACGCGCCCGGCTGTGCGCGGGATATAGCATGGGGGTCGCCATGGCGACGGCCGCCACGCGCTTGTGTTTAGTTGTCCTTGTCACGTGAGTTCTGTTAAATGTTACCAGCTGTTCCTCGTTCGTCTCCCCTTGATTACCAAGTGTTTAAATACCCGCTTGTTTCCGTCCTGTGTTGTCTCTCGATGTTTGTGTGTAACCACGCCTGTCGCAGCGTGTGTTTGTTTTGTTTCACCCGGTCTTTCTTTAATTAATTAAATATGTTTAAAAGTACAAAGAGAAGCCTCGCACTTGTGTCCTTACACCCGCGCAAACATACCGTGACAGATCGAGAGACCTCAAAGAAGGACGCAGCGAGACTTACCACGGAGGAAATCCAGATGGAAGAGCCCGCCCCATATGTAGCGCTGGCCTCCGTGAGCGAACGGCCCATCCCCACCGGGGAAGCAGAGGGTTGGGTCCTGGCCCGCCAGGAGAGTGAGAGGAGGCAAGAGCGGATGAACAGCCTGGCTGCCCGCATAGCGGTATTAACCGCGGCGCACCAGCTCGCTTCCTCCGTCGCGCCGACCCAGCTCGGGTCGCCCCCCTCCCAGGAGCGGAGGGGGGGGAAGGTTCGCTCAAATCTTTTGGGGGGGGCTATGGACGGTGGCCGAGGCCGTCCCATATGCCGTAGGAGGCGTGGCCGAGCTCCCAGACGCCGTAGGACGCGTGGCCGAGCTCCCAGACGCCGCAGGAGGCGTGGCCGAGCTCCCAGTTGCCGCAGGAGGCGTGGCTGAGCTGCCAGATTCTGTAGGAAGCGTGGCCGAGCTCCCAGTTGCTGCAGGAGGCATGGCCGAGCTCCCATACGCCGCTGGAGGCTATAGAGTGGGGGATAGACCGTAACATCGCCCGGGCGCAAAGAGGCCAGGACAGGCCCCGCCACTGCCCGGCAGGGAGCATGTACGTGCCACGAAGCTGCCGGGGATCCACTCATCACATGGGTGCACACCACAGTGGTGACTGGACACCCGGGGGTTCTACGCACTCTCCAGTCGCTCACGCCCAAGTACTGGTGGGAGTCCATGTTAACGGACAAGCAACAGTTCATGTGTTCCTGTGCCGTATGTGCCCATTCCAAGGTTCCCCGGGCGATTCCCGCAGGGAAACTGGTACCGCTGCCTGTGCCGCAACGCCCCTGGTCCCACATAGCAGTGGATTTCCTGACGGACCTGCCCCCGTCAGAGGGAAACACTGTGATCCTGGTCGTCGTTGACCGGTTCTCTAAATCCCTCCGCCTCCTCCCACTCCCCGCACTGCCAGGGGCCTTCGCCACCGCAGAAAGCCTGTTTCAGCATGTCTTCAGGTACTTCGGCATCCCGGAGGACATAGTCTCTGACTTAGGATCCCAGTTCGCGTCGCAAGTCTGGAAGGGCTTTATGGAGAAGCTGGGGGCCACAGTCAGCCTGACCTCAGGGTACCACCTCCAAGCCAACAGGCAGGTAGAGAGAGCGAACCAGGAGGTGAGCCGGTTCCTGAGGGCTTTCCGCGCCCGCAACGATTGGGCCAGATTTCTTCCCTGGGGCGAGTATGCCCAGAAATCCTTGTGCCACTCTGCCACGCACCTTACGCCCTTCCAATGCGTGCTGGGGTATCAACCCCCCCTCCTCCCGTGGAACGCCGAGGACTCTGGAGCGCCCGCTGTGGAAGCATGGTTCCAGCGGGCGGAGGACGTATGGGCCACCGCCCACCAGCACATCTCTTTCGCAGTAAGGAGGACCCGCGCCTATGCGGACAGGCGCCGCGGAGATACGCCCTGCTATCAACCCGGAGACCGAGTATGGCTGTCCACGAGGGGCTTCCGCCCCCGCCAGGGGTGCAGGAAGCTGCAAGACCGGTACACCGGACCCTTCAAAGTGCTCTGGAGGGTGAACGAGGTAGCCTACCGCTTGGAACTGCCCCCACAGTTCCGGACTTTCCCTACATTCCACGTGTCCCTCCTCAAGCCCCTAGTCCCTGGCCCCCTGGCTGAAAACGTGGGACCTGGCATGCCGCCCCCGGCTTTGGACATGGAAGAGGAGAACGTTTACTCCGTCCGGAAACTATGCGGTCTACTTGAATACTTGAATACCGCAGTTGGGTCCCGGCCCACGACGTCCTGGACCCGCTGCTGAGGGAGGCCTTCCATGCCCAGCACCCGACGCGTCCTGGCCCCAGGCCCAGAGGGAGGCCCCGCTTAGCTCCCGGAGGTAGCTCTTCGAGGGGGGGCTCCATCACACACGCCGGCAGAGCCGGACCACAATTCCCAGAATCCCCTGCGAGACACAAACGAGACGCTTCCTTGTTCAAGTTCGCCACATTTTTAACGAGCGGCGCGTCCTAATCACTCACACCTGAAAGCGATCACGGAGCGGCTTTATAAGCCTCGCGAGGGAGGACTTCAGTGCTCGGTATTGCTAGATGTATTTCTACTTGCCAAGCATTTCTCGGACTGCCTACCTGATCCCTGACCTATTTTCTGTACCCGGACTCTCGACTTCGCCTTTGCCCCCTGGACCCTTCTTGCAAATCGCCCGACCTTCTGCCTTCCCCCCGACAACGCCCTTGCCTAATCCTTTAGTCCTTTCAGAAGCCTGCCTTCTCGCCTTAAGCCCGCGCCTGCATCCTCCCAGCCAAAAGTGTGACAAACACAATCTGTTTATTGACATCTACTTTATGTTTTTCCAAAGATATTCCATTGGTTAGCAGTGATGTATTTTTTACACTAATTTATTATACTGCAAAGGCCTTTATGGTCTTTGTTGATAACAGTCCCTTACATTGACCAGTTTTTAATTATTTACAAACTCCTAATTCAACAGACCTGATTCAGTTAATCAAGCATTCAAGGAGTTTAGAATGTGAGTGTCACCTCTCTGAAAGACACGACTACGAGGATCCAAGTGCAGCTCTTTTTATTACATGGGGAATCCAAACTCGAAGTACACAAAACAGAAAGATAGGTCAGGTTACCGTGAAAGCAGTCCAATAGGCAGAAGTATCCGAAGTTAAAATCCAAAAGGCATAAGTTGAGGCACAGGCAGAGTTGTCAGACATGAGTGAGGCAAAACTTCACAACGGGTCCATGTGTAGAGTGTGTTTATATATGTTCCTGCTAACGATGTTAACTGTGCGCAGCTGCTATCGGTGACCCAGAAGTGTTAGAACTCTGGGAAGTGAGACCTCTGGTGGTGTGGGGTGGTAGTGCGCCTGTGGTCGGGTTCGGCCGTGACACATATATACACTGCTCTGCTTCTCTTTCCAGCATTTCTGGTTGAGAAATAGCATTGTAGACAGTGTTTTGCAAAATGGGCCTTGAATAAGCGTTATTCGTCTTCAAACGGAGGCTCTTCCATGAAAGGGTCTAAAACGTAACAATACACTGCTGTGCATCTTTTTTCAGCATTTCTGGTGGAGAAATAGTGTTTTTGACAAGGCTTTTCAAAATGGGCTTTAAATAAGTGTTATTCCTCTTAGAACGGAGGCTTTTACATAAAAGGGACTAAAACGTAACAATACACTGCTTTGCTTCTCTTTCCAGCATTTCTGGTGGAGAAATAGCGTTTTTAGACAGGGTTTTTCAAAATTGGCTTTGAATAAGCGTTATTACTCTTAGAACGGAGGCTCTTACATGAAAGGGTCTAAAACGTAACAATACACTGCTCTGCTTCTTTTTCCAGCATTTCTGGTGTTGAAATTGTTTTTTTGACAGTTTTTTTGCAAAATGGGCTTTGAATAAGCATTATTCCTCTTAGAACGGAGGCTTTTACATGAAAGGGTCTAAAACGTAACAATACACTGATCTGCTTCTTTTTTCAGTGTTTCTGGTGGAGAAATAACATTTTTGACAGGGTTTTGCAAAATGGGCTATGAATAATCGTTATTCCTCTTAGAACGGAGGCTCTAACCACTGAGTCGCCACTTCCCTACATAAGGAGCAATGCTTATTCAGAAAGAAGCAGAGCAGTGTATTGTTACGTTGTAGACCCTTTCATGTAGGAGCCTCCGGTCTTTCAGGAATAACGCTTGTTTAAAACCCCATTTTGCAAAAACCCTGTCAACAACGCTATTTCTCCACCAGAAACACTGGAAAAAGAAGCAGAGTGTCACGTTGTGCAGGCGCGGGGGTGCAGACACAAACGCAAAGCCGCTTTGAAACTCAAACATATTAATTTTATGTTAACAACGATCGGGGGGAAAACAAACACAAACTCACTTCGCGACAGGCGTGCTGACACACAAACAACAGGAGACAATACAGGACGGACACAAGCGGGTATTTAAACACTTAATAATTACTAACAAATGACATGCAGGGGGAGACAATCACATCACGAGACAAAGAACACAAACACAAGTGCTACATCATGCGCTCAGCCGCGCGCGTGACACTGAGCAGTATATTGTTACGTTTTAGACCCTTTCATTTAAGAGCCGCCATTCTCAGAGGAATAACGCTTATTCAAGGCCCAATTTGCAAAACCCTGACAAAAACGCGATTTCTCCACCAGAAAAACTGGAAAAACAAGCAGAGCAGTGTATTATTATGTTTAAGACACTTTCATGTAAGTGCCGGCGTTCGAAGAGAATAACGCTTATTCAAGGCCCATTTTGCAAATCCCTGTCAAAGAGGCTATTTCTCCACCAGAAACACTGGAAACAGAAGCAGAGCAGTGGTTTGTTATGTTGTAGACCCTTTCATGTAAGAGCCTCCATTCTAAGAGAAATAACGCTTCTTCAAAGCCCATTTTGCAAAACCTTGTCAAAGAGGCTATTTCTTCACCAGAAACATTGAAAACAGAAGCAGAGCAGTGGATTGTTATGTTGTAGACCCTTTCATGTAAGAGCCTCCATTCTAAGAGGAATAAAGCCGGCTTAGCGTTTTTGACCGTTTCTTTAAAGCCCATTTTGCAAAAAAACGGTCAAAAACGCTATTTCAACACCAGAAATGCTGGTAAAAGAAGCAGAGCCGTGTATTGTTATGTTGTAGACCCTTTTATGTAAGAGCCTCCGTTTTAAGAGGAGTAACGCTTCTTCAAAGCATATTTTGCAAAAAACGGTCAAAAACACTATTTCAACACCAGAAATGCTGGTAAAAGAAGCAGAGCAGTGTATTGTTACGTTGTAGGCCCTTTCATGTAAGAGCCTCCGGTCTTTCAGGAATGATGTTTGTTCAAACCCCATTTTGCAAAAACCATGTCAACAACGCTTTTTCTCCAACAGAAACACTAGAAAAAGAAGCAGAGCAGTGTATTATAACATTTAAGACACTTTCATGTAAGAACCTCCGGTCATAAGGAAGAACGCTTATTGAAGGCCCATTTTGCAAAACCCTGTGAACAACGCTATTTAAACACCAGAAATGCTGGCCAAAGAAGCAGAGCAGTGTATTGTTACGTTTTAGACCCTTTTATTTAAGAGCCGCCTTTCTCAGAGGAATAACGCTTATTCAAGGCCCAATTAGCAAAACTCTGTCAAAAACGCGATTTCTCCACCAGAAAGGAAGGAAACAGAAGCAGAGCAGTGTATTGTCTTGATGTAGACCCTTTCATGTAAGAGCCTCCGGTCTTTGAGGAATAATGCTTGTTCAAACCCTATTTTACAAAAACCCTTCCAACAACGTTATTTCTCTACCAGAAACACTGGGGGGAAAAAAGCAGATTAGTGTATTAATACGTTTAAGACCCTTTCATTTAAGAGCCGGTGTTCGAAGAGAATAATGCTTATTCAAGGCCTATTTTGCGAAAACCTGTCAAAAACGCTATTTCTCCACCAGAAATGCTGGAAAAAGAAGCAGAGCAGTGTTTTGTTACATTTTAGACCCTTTCATGTAAGAGCCTCCGGTCATAAGGAAGATTGCTTATTCAAGGCCCATTTTGCAAAACCTTGTCAAAAACATTATTTCTCTCCCAGAAACACTGGAAAAAGAAGCAGAGCAGTGCATGGTTATTTTGTAGACCCTTTCAATTAAGAGCCACCGTTCTGAGAGTATTAATGCTTCTTCAAAGCCCATTTTGCAAAAAAACTGTCAAAAACGCTATTTCTCCACCAGAAATGCTGGAAAAAGAAGCAGAGCAGTGTATTATTACATTTTAGACGCTTTCATGTAAGAGCCGGTGTTCTAAGAGGAATAACGCTTATTGAAAGCTTATTTAGCAAAAACTTATCAAAAACGCTATTTCTCCACCAGAAATGCTGTTAAAAGGAGCAGAGCAGTGTCATGATATGTTTTAGACCCTTTCATATAAGAGCCTCCGTTCTAAGAGGAATAACGCTTTGTAGACGTTTTAACTGCGGGTAGTGGAGAAATGACTGATGGCAGATCAGGTTTAGGAAACAAAGCTTTTATTTTGAAATAAGACAAAATAAAGGGAAAAAATAAAAACCCTTTTCAGGGAGGCTTTTCAGCCGCGTATTCAAACTAAACTGCAAGAAAAAGAAAAAAGGAGGAAGTCAGGGGTTTCCATTTTTGGTCTCTGGTCTCTTGGGTTCGCTCCTCTCTCTCTGAGATCTGACCCATCACTGAAAGGAGAGAGACACATAAATAGGCAGCCGGAAATTATCCACAGGTGTGAGCACTCACGTGATTACCTGTAACCTCGCCGTGACCCCGCTCTCCGTCAGCCGCCGCCGCTCGACCACGCCCCCTCTGCCACACGCTTATTCAAGGCCCATTTGGCAAAACCCGGTCAAAAGCGCTATTTCTCCACCAGAAACGCTGGAAAAAGAAGCGTAGCAGTGTATTGTTACGTTGTAGACACTTTCATGTAAGAGCCGGTGTTCGAAGAGAATAACGCTTATTCAAGGCCCATTTGGCAAATCCTGGTCAAAAGAGCTATTTCTCCACCAGAAATTGTGGAAAATGAAGCAGAACAGTATATTGTTACGTTTCATACCCTTTCATGTAAGAGCCTCCGTTCTAAGAGTTATAACGCTAATTCAAGGCCCATTTTGCAAAACCCTGTCAAAAGCGCTATTTCTCTACCAGAAACACTGGAAAAAGATGCAGAGCAGTGTATTATTACGTTCTACATACTTTCATGTCAGAGCCGGCGTTCGAAGAGAATAACGCTTATTTAAGGCCCATTTAGCAAAACCGTGTCAAATATGCTATTTCTCTGCCAGAAACACAGGAAGTAGAAGCAGAGCAGTGTATTTTTACGTTTTACACACTTTTATGTAAGAGCCGGCGTTCGAAGAGAATAACGCTTATTCAAGGTCCATCTGGCAAAACCCTGTCAAAAACGATAATTCTCTGCCAGAAACAATGGAAAAAGAAGCAGAGCAGTGTATTTTAGACCCTTTCATGTAAGAGCCGCCATTCTAAGAGAAATAATGCTTCTTCAAAGTTCATTTTGCAAAACAAAATGTCAAAAACGCTATTTCAACACCAGAAATGCTGGAAAAAGAAAAATGCTGTATTATTACGATTTAGACCTTTTCATAGAAAAGCCTCCGTTCTAAGAGGAATAACGCTTATTCAAAGCCCATTTTGCAAAAACCTTTTAAACGCTATTTCAACACCAGAATCGCTGGAAAAAGAAGCATAGCAGTGTATTGTTATGTTGTAGACCCTTTTATGTAAGAGCCTCCGTTCAAAGACGAATAACGCTTCTTCAAGGCCCATTTACTGTGACGTACTTCCTGTTTTTTCGAATCCGTTTGCCGGGAGAATCTCACAGTGTCGGAGAAACTAACTTTTTCTTTCTTTTCTAATCCGCTGCTTTTTTTTTCCCCTATAATTTATTATTTTATCTTCCGTTGTTACACATTTCTCTCCGTTTATTTCATTTCTGCGTTTGCTCGAGATTTTTTAGCGACAGCAAACCGATAAAACCAAGCGGATAAAACAAACTTCCAACAGAAA
>JAOUQW010000027.1:8188018-8225033 GCA_028565825.1 Olivaichthys viedmensis
GTATCATGGCTGACCCTGCGCTCTGACCCCAGCTTACCAACATGCTGGGATATGCGAAGAAGCAATTTCACTGTACTGTACTTGTATATGTATATGTGACAATAAAGGAGCATTCTATTCTATTCTATTCTATTCTATCATCATCTTCTTCCTCTCCTCTCTTCTTCCTCTCCATGATAAGGATGAAGTGGATGATGCATAAAGATGATGGCCAACTGACTCACAAATCTAGTTATTTTTTAGGCAATTTTGTAAACCCTCAGACACACAGTTGCACATACAAAGCAAGATGAGTTGCAGTCCTTCGTCCCCCACTGCACATCCGAGCCCCTTATGCCGATGCAACTCAGTTCTTAGAAAATGTGCCAGCCGGGGTCAGATAGCTGAGGTCCAAAATAAATTGCCTGCTTTTCCCTTGAGGTCAGACCTGCTTGGCCAGGTTCAGATTTATTGTCTCTCACTTTCTGGAGGAAGACCATAAGCATGTGGTCAGTAGCAAGGAGCCAGTGACCCGGCCTCACTCTCACGTTACGCCCTATATATAACATCCAACCCTTCCACCTCCTCCTCTGAGCCTCCCCCCATCTTGCTTTCTCCGTCTCTTCCTCTCTGCTTCTCCATTTCTCTGGAAGCACCTCCACACTCCCCTGCCCTCTCTCTTGCTCTCTCTCCCTCCCTCCCTCTCTGCTGTGTGTCACCCGAGCAGCCTCGAGCAGGCTGTGTGTGTTTACCCTCGCTCGGCCTGGCAACAGGGGCCGCATGCTCAGGATTACCGGAGGCCCTGTCTTTCATCGCCGACTGCTCCCTCTTCCTACTGCCGTTAAAGTCCTGGATTGCGAGAGCCACCAGTACGCGGCGAGAGGGGCCGGGAGGGAGCGGCGTGTTTTTAGGGGCTTTTTTTGCCCTCCCACTACTGCTTTTCTGCATCTTCTCTCAGTAGCGTGACACTCATTTCAGTCTTGAAGGGGTTTTTTTTTGTGATTTTTGGTCTGGAATACTTCGGCGTGGATTTGTGGCAACTGAAGCAAGATGGATCATTCTCTATTTGGCTGCCTGCGGAATCCACATGCCCCAGCCCAGACTCTCCACCCGGCCTTCACACAGTCCTCCCTGGCATTGCATGGCCGCTCTGATCACGTCTCTTACCCTGACCTGCCGGGACCCTCACCACTCTGCAGCTACCCAGGAGAGGATGGCAGCTTTGGGGGGCCTCATGCACGCAGTCATCCTACTCAGCAGCTACCCCATCATCAACAGCATCAGCCCATCTGGCATGTCCAGCAGATGCCCTCGCCTGGCAGCGCCCGTCACGGCGTGTGTCTTCCTCACCCTGACACTTCCGCAGCAGAGCTGTGCACCTCCGGAGGAACAGCGAATCAGAGTTTGTGCACAGCAAACCCAGGCCTGGGAAACCCTGACCCTGCGGGGGCATCGTGTGTGTCTGGAGACTTCGGGCGGCAAACCATGTCACCCATAGAACCAGAGAGGAGGAATAGTAAAGGAAAGAGTGACAACTCGGGTAAGCAAGGCGCACTTCGAAATAAACTTAAATTATTGTATCCTTGTTAACTCGTATCAAGATTAATTATATAAAAAGACAGCATACAAAATAACTGCTATTTTGTAAAATGTAAATATAAGAATATTTTGGAAATAGTAAACCTTGGGTGTAAGAAAAGCGCTATATAAATTGAATAAATAAATAAATCCTAAAAGAAAGGATTAATTCACACCTGTTAATATATTTTTTAATAATACTAAATTTCACGTAAGAGCACAACTTTTCAAAACCCATGTAACTCAGGAAGTTAATATGCATGATTATACATATTTTTCATTCAAACAAAGTCCATATGAATGTGTCACAATAATTCAAAACAAATACAATTGTATCTTGCATAATTCATCCTTCAGATGGTAACCCGACATCACCTAACTATTAATTTTTGTTGTCTTGTCCTGTTAATATTTGATTATGTTAATAATGTATGCCAATTTTACACCACAGTTAAAAGCTACATGCTCTGTCATTCAAGGACAGAGAATAATCCAATGATGATTATAGTTATGTTATGTTTGTTTGTTTATTTGCTAGTTTGTTTCATTAAGACTTCTGGGCTACAACTTGGATTCAAATTTCACATCTCACCACTGTGACAACTATACAGAGTTTAAAGACAAAAGTGTGCAGTTTGCATTTAATTTTTCTCAACCAACTTTGGTGTGGTAGAAGTTCATTCTATTTCCATACTCACTAATAAGCAATGCTGACCAGGAAAAGGATCTTTTCCCTTTTTAGAATTATGTTATGTTTTTTGTCAACTAACAATGCAAACATTTGGTAAGGTTTACGCTTATTATTTATGCATGTGTTTTAAGATTTATTCTGCCTAGGTCCAAAAGGGCATTTTATAAATGTGATACATAAAGAATAAGAATGAATCATTCTTTCTTTCTTTCATTCTTTCCTTCTTTCTTTCTTTGAGATTAAAAAAAATCACCATAAAAAGAACAACTACACAGTGCACAATATAGCCACTATTTCTAGTATAACCTATTCATTTTCCTACAATGTAACACAATAATATACTGTACGGAAAGGAGCACTCAGAAACAAGCAAGCAAGCAAACAAACAAAAACATTACTACTTAACGTGTAACAGGCCGATCTTTGCCGCAAAATTAAATTGTGGTTTGATTAAAACGAACATTATACAACCTTATTGATTTCTTCTTAGTCGTTTTAATAAGGTCTGCCTCTTACCTATTGTAACCTGAGTGCAAATTGTGGTGATTTTGTTAAGTGGAACAGAAAGTCGAGTGTGTGTTGGCGAGTGTAATGCAGGTTTAATGGCCGAGTCTGGTGCTGCAGAGCTACACTGGGTCACTCTCTCATCAGTCTCTGAGGTATAACTTACTGTGGCATTTCTCTTCAGGGCTTTAATGGCCTACAGGTGAAACTGGGTTTTAAATGCTTGCACCAGTCACACCTGTGCTTTTGATCCCCCAACATGTGTACTGTATTTTAAACAACTGAACATGTTTAGTGTTTCTGCCAGGAACTGATTTAACTTTCTATTGACATCTTTTTAATTTAATTTTGAATGAAGTAGCCAGAGTGCTGTCATACTATAGGACAGGCAATGTAGAAAAGTGGAATTTTACAGTAAACTTCTGGCATCCTAGTAGAATGAAATGTGCGATCCTACTGCTGATACAACTGATCCTACTGCAACTTAATATCTGCAGCATGTCTTTTGAAATTTGCTCATTTCTAAAAAAAGTTATAGTGAAGTTTCCTACTCTGTCCCTCCATAATCAGGCTACAGAAAGGACACTGGCTGGCATTTTCCAGTTTTTCAGCACGTCTATTACTTAGAGATTTTGAGGCTGGCAAATAAAAGCCATGTCTGAGAAAGTGGCCCATAAATTATGCTCCAACATTTTGTCACCTTGAACTGTTATATTCAAAATGTCCCTGTGAAGTTCAACCAAAACTAACCCGTAAAGGGATAAAGACACCATTACAGAGCTGAAACTGCTGTCTCTATTTTCAAGAAGAGAAATCATCTTTGAAACCATATTTTTGTCCTGACCACATCAAAGCAATATGAAGAAAATTACAACTCACTTAATTTATTGATACTAAATGTGTATGGTTTGGTCACTGAAAAGTCCACAGCTATTTGTTACCACCATTCATTTAATAAATGTCTCTAGTGGCGTAGAATAAAAAAAAGTAAAATAAAATTTACTAGTTGATGAAGGGAAATTTTTAGACCTTACTATGTATGCACATAATGTAAATGATCAAACATTAACACCACGTTAACAAATTTAGACACTCAGTCACATTGCATGGTAATGTGACGCTTTTCATTTTTTTAACCTCACACATACTGCCTTATATATTTTCATTGCATATATAATACTATCATATACATACCCAAATGTAAATAAAAATGTTAAGTGTAAATTGTAAAATTACAAAATGTCAAATGACATTGTGATTTTATGTTAAATTATCGATTGTGCTTTGTAACAAAATCCATTGCATGCATCACATGTGGAGTGTGAATTGAGGCAAGATTCTGTTAAATGAATTGCCCACAATATACAGTAGGCCTACAGTACAATAGAATGAAAAGCAGGCCATCTGCATTTGCAAATATCCTGCATTACTGTTAAAAATACCAAATGACTCAGAAGATTTCTAAAAATAATATCCGACATTCAGTGAACAGAGGATAGTAAAGAGAAGTGTGGATCTTATGGAAATGAGAGAGAACAGGAGAGCTGTGTTGATTCAGGCCAGGTTTACTCCACTCCTGGCCTTGCTTGGCCTGCAGCAAAAAACATGACCAATAACGCCATAATAAAAGGTGACTGGAACCTCTAATTGTTTAGCTCTCATTTTATTTTCATTTCCGTTGGGCTCCTGTAGTTAATCACACAATCCCAGGCTTTTTTTGTTCATGTTTTTTTATTTTTTGTCCAGTTTCGGCAAATTTTACCCCCACAGCTGGAAAATGTTCTGTTTTTCATTGTAGATTCCCAAGACGGGAGCTATAAGTCAGACGTGAACAGTAAGCCCAGGAAGGAGCGCACAGCGTTCACCAAGGAGCAGATTCGGGAACTGGAATCGGAATTTGCCCACCACAACTATCTGACACGGCTAAGACGTTACGAAATCGCCGTCAACCTTGACCTCACAGAGAGACAAGTACGCCACATGCTGAGCCTGCTTTCTGTTGGAGAAGTTTACACAGAGAGAGACATAGCAATAACACTTTTTTAAATTGCCAAAAAATGTATTTTGCACGGCTAGGTAGAAGTAATAATAATAATAAAAAATCACTGAAACACTAGTTGAAATATCTAATTGTGATTGGCTTGTTGCTACATTAAATTATATTGTTATAATTATTATTAAAGTGAAGAGAAAATTGAGGAGAAAAGCTATTTAAATGTTTTGACCTTTGGTAATCCGGTAGACGAAAAGCATTGTATTGCTCTGAGGCTAATTGATTCAAAAACATTTTGTGTCATATTGTGTTAAATATGTGTTTAAATGAGAGAGAGAGAAAAAAACTACACAACTGCCCAGCAAATCATGTCTTAAATCCTTGTCCAATCACATTGTGGGCTACCGTTACATCACCCTCACATCTACTGATTTTTTCTTTTATGCAAGTCGGGATTAGATACGTGTCATGCAAGTACGGCACAGAACCCTTTGTCTTTTGCTGAATGTATTTTAACACATATTTGTGTTAAAGATCTGACCACATTGCCTGTGTTAAATATGAAAACACACAGGTTGTCTTTAAAGTAACACAAAAATATGTTGTACTTAACTAGACAAACAGTGTTGAAAAATGCCACACTACATTTTTAACACATCTGTTATGAGAATGCATGTGGATATTTATGTACGTAGCCATTTTCCTCCTGCTGTTTGTGTAGCCTGAGCAGAGCCAAATGTTTCCACCACTTTTCTCGCTTACTCTTTAACTAAATTTTAAACCCTTTCAATTGTAGCCACATATGGCATATTTCTCACTCTATAATTCTGATGCCCTTAAATAAGACCCAAACCTACTGGATTTTCTTTTCACTTTTACAAACACACAGTGCTTCAACTACACCTTTTGCACTAAAACACTTCTTTTATGTCCCAGCATTAATCACACATCTGCTTGTCAGACCGCATTTATCCAAAACAGCTTATGGATCTCGCACACCCATGCGTGAGCCTGAGACCCTGTAGGATAAACCCAGCTTGAGCGCCTTGGCCTAACGAGAAGCCCAAGAAGCCAGGCAACTCACATAGGATTCAAGTCTTCCTGTTCAGCCCTGTTTTCCCTCCACACTCCTCCACACACTGGCTCTCGAAGATTCCCTTCACAGGTCCAATAAATCTGTGTGTGGGTTGATCCTGGAACATCTGCATCTCACTGGTTGATGCGTTCACTCATCACGTTATAATGTGGAATGTATTGAATGATGATTATCAGTCCGTGTGCAAGCATTCTCATTACCCCTAGTACCACAGGCCCCTGTTGTTTTCAATACCCATCTAAATGATATCCATCCAGAGCTGGCGGGGGAGATGTGGACATTACAATTATGATTTAAGACAACATTCATATTTATCCAATCATATTCATCAAATCATTTACAGCTCAGCTCAGCCTAAAATATCTGCAATCTAAAATAACCACCTCCTAAAATAGACATATAGGTTAGGGGTGGTTACCAGCTTGGAGTCTGGAACCGTTCAGACCGTTTTAGGCAGCAGCTTAATCATCACTAAGAGACACAAATACAGAGCAAGTTGTCGAGTCAGGCAAAGGAGTCAGGGCCTCGGGCCAGTGGACTGCCAGACGCCATGTATCAGCACATTATTGACCAGGTGTAAATAGCCTGGCCACCCGATGCCAAACCCCACGGCGCCAGTCAGGTTACTGCACCTCCACATGTCCAAAGTTCATAAAGAAAAACACCCACAGTGTCAAAAAGATATCTTCTGAACGTGTGATATCAAAGAGTAACTGAGTCCTGCCCTGGGAGATGAGGTATTGTGTGTGCTTTACGTAAGAGCCGTGTAAAGTGAACATGTGAGAGTACAACTGAGTGCTCTGCTCGCAGTTCTCTATTACATAAAGTTAGTAAATCAAACAGAAACACATACGCTCATACGTCCACATTATTCAGAGACCTCTCACATAGAGGTGATGGTGGTTTGAGAGTGGCGGGCCTATGTGCCACAACAGCTCCTTCTCAAAAGTATAATAATCCGCCTGCTCAAACATGCACCAAGGGGCATTGAGTTTCCCTGAAGGCAGTTCTGGCAATTCAATGTTGCTAGGATACTCAATTAATCCTGTAAATATTGTGTACAGTTGGCTATTCTGTGTCATTAACAACTTTACGATACCAGAATGATGTGTCATACAGTAACTGTATAGCATTTAAATACTGTACAGTATACTCTGTGTTTAACTGCAACTTGAGTTGATTGGTTGAAATAAACTTGTGTGTTCACTGTGTTCAGGTGAAGGTGTGGTTCCAAAACAGAAGGATGAAGTGGAAACGAGTGAAAGGAGGGCAGCAGGGAGCTGCGGCGCGGGAGAAAGAACTGGTGAACGTGAAGAAAGGAACGCTCTTGCCTTCCGAGTTTGCTGGCATGGTGGGACTGCACAACCCTGTCGGTTCCCCTGCCAATGAGGACGACAGTCACGACAGTGACCAGAGCTCTGAGCACACTCACTTATGACCTTCTGGAAACTTCCAACTGAACCCTATGGTTTTCCTCAGGAATCAACGTTCTTAGAATTCAAGGGCCCTTAGATCTAGTCTAGGGCCAGTGGTTAGGATTTCTTAAGATTTGTTCTGTTTAACAAATGATGAGGGAGGCCACTACATGGAGCTCAATCTCTGCAACATCTCAGAGTTTTTCCTAAAAGTGGCAAGACTGGGAATATGGATGAAGAAAAAGGACTAAGATCTCGTGAGCTGTAGCTAAATTTGGTTTTTGTAAATAAATGAAAGACTGTTGTGAACATTCCACATAAGTGCCTTGGGAAAAAAAATTGCACTGTTTTAATTAATGCCTTAATTAATTGCTACTGTATTGACTTATTTTTTAATTGTTGCATTTGAACATTTACAGCATTGAGGAAGCAGTATTTTTGCCCATTAATAAGGAATATCTATCAATTTTGTGAATCACAGTGGATACTAAATGCCCATTGAATATAATTCTGTATGGAACAGTATTTTGTGCACTTCACAATGAGCTACATATACACCATAACGCCAATATGCTTAGGATATTTAGTTAAATATTATAATTTGACTAAATATCCTATTAACCACTTAATGAAAAATAAAGCCTTTTTACAGAGAGCATTTCTACAATAGGCTACTTGCGTTGCTTAATGATTGCTATCATGAGGACTGTTTGTGAGTAATTATACATAATATAAGAACAGTGCTTTTTATATAATTTCTGATCTGCTCCCTTGAATGTATAGTTCATTTCTTCTTTTCAATTTAATATGTTTACCTTTTGAATAAACAGGTATTGCATTTTTATTGTGCCAATGACATTAAAAAATTACCACAGGGTTGTTAAAAATGATTTCTTTTTCTTACAAATACTGTATTATCACCTGTAAATAGGTTAATGTGATGTAAATTTGATGGAAAGCCCTGTTGAAAAACTAATATTATGTTTGGCATTTCTATGCTTACCGAGTATATACAAATTTTTGGAGTGGCGTTTTGGCAAGTAGCCTGACTTTTGAAGGGTCCTCACTTATATGAGAGCAGCTGGCTATTCAATCCCTTCAAAATTTAGAGTGATTTGATTTGTGGCTTTACTGTTCTCCCTGACACTCAGGCAAACCCAGGCTAAGTGGATTTGTTTTCAGTTGTGGTCAAAGCAAGCCATGCGTTTTCCTCTGTGCAAGACAGTTTTGATTAGCTGTCCGATTTAGATGTTTGTATAAGATATACTGTGATCAAAGCAAGACACAGAGCAATGCCCTCGAATAAACAAATCGTGGTTGTAAGAAATGCATGGCAAATATGTTTAACTGTAGCGTGATCATAGCCATGTCTAAATAACGACATGAGTAATATGGGCTGGCAGATGTTGCTATGCACAAACGAATCAATAAAAAACTTACATGAATAAACACAAATCAAGACAAACATGACTTAGGTATGATAAGTATACCACAGGCCACAAACTAGATCATTAAAACAAATAGAAGTAAGCAACCAAAATTTGTATGATTTGCTGGATGTTTATTGTCTATGTGGTTGATGTGTAGTAAAGAGCGTCTTTGTTAATTAGAAGCAAAAGTGACTCTCTTTTTTTATTCTAGATTGGTTGAATATCAATAATGTATGGTTAACTTTATCCTTAAACTTGATTGTGTTACAGAAAAATATTTCCCAAGGTAATTATCTTAAAGCTTCAGGGTTTCAGGGTTTAGTTTTATTTGCACTATGGTGCTGGATAATCCAGTTTCTTTCCCTATTACCTTTGAGTGATTGTCCGGTTGTATACAGTCTTCCTGGGCATTTACAAGATCTGACTTATACAAGTTCAGTGAGTCGATGCAATGTGAGAGGAAGATTAAACTGCTGTTGTTTTGGACTGCCTTGCTACTTTTGATCTTGGATGAACCATCTACCTTGACCCCTCTGGGAACAGCTTTCCTTTAGCAGGAAGGGAAATGTTGTCATTTCTTTGTGCCATGCCAAGAACAACACAGACAACTGAAGACTTTTCCACATTGAATTTGGGTGTCTGCGTGGCCTCTCAAAGCAATGATTTAGGATCATATTCAGTGGAACTGTAGGTGTTGATGGATGATGCTTGCTGAACTACGATAGCTAGTGTCATAGTGGCTGTTCGAATTCTGAATCCAGTGGCTTAGTGCAAGAACAAACCTTTCACCAACATGGTACAGATAATGAAACAGTTACATGTTTAAAATAGATCCAATCAGCCCTTTTGTTACAGTAAAAGATATGTGTCAAGAGTACAAATGGCTGTGGATATGTGTGAACTGAATTTCTCACAGTTTCTGCAGACAGTCTGGATTGAGGGTAAGTCATGATGATCTGAGATAAAAAGAAAATTTTTAAATGTCTGTCTGGGAGAAATATACAACTGCTACATGTTTGTTCAAATAATTGAGCATAACCTAGAGATTAGGTGACATCACAGGTTCTTAGGCTTAATCACATTCCACGGCTGTTATGGCGCAAAAGTCAAATGTCATGCTTTCAGACAAAAACAAACGGTGGCTGTGGTGCGAAAATAAAATGGTTTAACCATGTCGCATTTTTCAGTAACTTAAAATTCTGAACTGGCAAACTGAAGTTACATTCCCCTGCAAATGTTTAAGCAAGAGTTTGAATTCATTATGCTCTTGGAAAGATTATTATAGCAACTCAAACAAATCCTACATCCAAAATTCAGTGCGGTTTAATGCTGTGGTATCCAAGATTGAGGAATCGTCTAGGGCTCAGGAAATTGTTCCGAATCGTAAGATTATGGCCGGATGATATCGAATGACGAAATGCAGGAAACCACAACCCCTCCAATAAACTGGCAGGGGACCATGAGTGACAGCTGTTTTGTCCATTTAGAGTCTTATTTATTGGCACAACAGCGACTTTTACTACAGTAGACCTGGGCCAAGAACTGAAAGAAAGAGAGCAAAATGTGACTTCACACCTGGAGCATTAAAAGACCAAGTCACGCATATGACCTCTGGACCAAAAAAAAAAAAAGAGACGAACACATCAAATTTAAAATGAAAGTTAGAAAATGATTAAGTGATAAAGTAAAATGTCATAAGATTTATCACACTCAGGCAGCCATTTCAGCAAAACTATCCAGGCACTGTAATGGTAACTGTATAAGCTACACAAACCTATTTCTTGAGTTGAACATATGTTTGTTATTTGTGATAAGCCTCTAATAAGGCCATATAAAAACAGATATTTGAAGAGCAATGAGAATGAAGACAAGTCTCCAACGTGTGCCAAACCTTAATGTGTGCTCTCTCTCTCTCTCTCTCTCTCTCTCTCTCTATGTGTGTGTGTGCATATATGTATTATTTATGGATCTCTCAAATTTGGAATATGAATGCTTACGATTGACCTCCAAATTACTATTAAAATTAGTTAAATTCAGCTTTTCTATAATAGGATATTCCCAGTATGGGTTGGGCCTAACCTCATAGAAACAACTGTAAAAGTTTAAAATTAGGTGAGATAAAAAGCATATCTCTGTTCATAGTATGTGGATGAAAAAAAGTGTTCATTTCATTTTTAACATCACATTTACTGTCTGCAAACAACACACACATATTTTTATGTTAAAGCTCAGCAAATGCATTAGGACTACATTTGACCACAACAGAAGTTATTTTGGGGAAAGAACAGAAGTTCTCACTTTTTACATCTATTTAATTAGCATTTTGGGTTTTATGTCACTCAAACGGAGCTGTTCACAGCACTCATGCATAAACTGAGGCTTTACAGAAAACACAAACATCTGTTCGGCAAACGCTGTAATTTTCCTTGTAGTCTGGAAGTGCAAGCAAATCAGTCTTAACTATCTGGCACAACGCGAGCGCTTAATGTATGAGTTTCAGGAGGACAACTTATTGTAATCTTGCCGATTCATCTTGAAATGTAAATCACCGGACTAGAAGCTAAGCATGTTCATTAATCTTTGCAGAGAATGGAGAAACATTCAAACTTATAAATGTCTGTCAGTTTTGTTTCCCAGCACTGTGCAGATTTTGGTTATTATCACTGTTTTCCAGATAATTGTCATGCACAGAGCCAGTAAGTTGATTTCTGTACACCTTGGTTGCCTTTTCCCAGATTCATGCGTGGACTGTTTTTTTGTATGGATTGATTGCAGAAAATGTATAGTTACTGGATTTATATGTCCATTTGGATTTCCCAATTAACTGTCTGATCCCAATCCTATCCTGTTTCCTGGCCCACCTGTGTACACACACTGTGGCATTTTTGTCATTCCAGGGCACTCCCAAACACTCCCTATCTCTAGTGAAAGACCACCAGCTCAGCGCAGAGATTTAAACAGTATTTCTGCACAGTGCAAGTGTGAGGAGAGAAGAGATTATCTGCTCTTTAATCATGATTAATAAAGCTTTTTTATTGTATTGCTTTCATTTAATATGCATTCTCAAAGAGTTACTTAGGGCCTTAATTTACATTTCTATAAATGTATGATGGGGCAGATGTTTTGGCTAAAGTAATGGTGAGTTTGAGCTGTGTTTTCTTACATCATCCTAAGGCAGGGGATTGCCACACATCTTCCCTTCTTCTGAACCCTGCTTATTTAACCCTTAAGCTGAGTAAAACAACTGTTGCTACTGTGAGGACTACAGCAAAGTTCCTATGCAATATGTAAGAACAGGTCCAGCTCCCCTTCTGTGCAGGCAAGAAAATTCATGTGGATAAGGGAGATCATTTTTTTTGCATGGATAGCTTCAGATCCAAAACACCTACAGTGCCAGAAGGTTATAACACCCACATTCTCACTAAACTGGTGTGGTCATAAGGTTCATGCTTGTGAATTTTCCAATTCAGAGATCAATTGGCCGATTACATTTGTTCTCTATGCAGTGATGACGCTTGCCCAGAGATTTCCATAGAATAATTCAAGTTTCTTAAAAATTCTACCAACATTGCAAAATCATTATATTGTAAATTAACCTCTGTCAGAAAGATGGCATAGGTTCTGGATTTGGAGAAGAACTGAACACCTGCAAGAGAGAGTTTCATAAACTAAGCACATCTGAATAGTTTTGGGAGAAGCTATTTAGTAAAGCCTGATTTATGCTTCTTTCCAAACAGTCTTCTGAAGTAAGAAAATCAAACAATGTAGCGTTTATCAATGCTACTCTGCTACTCGATCGCTAAAATTGTTTATGCAATGTTATGTGTTTCTTGTTGGTTGATCAGAGCTGCTTTTCTTTTTCAAATCAACGCAACAGAGCTTTTTCTTATGGAGTCAGTGTTTATCTTGCCCATTCAAGTTTAAATCGTAACATGGGACAAGTCGGAGACAAGTCATACAAGCGCTCCACTTTAAACAAGGCTTAATAAAATTCAAAAGCCTTTAATCACATTCTAGCCTACTGATCATATCAAACTGTTGTTATGTCAACAATTTATTTGAAACATTCTTTCAAATAATAGTTTCCCATTAGACAGTGTGATTTTGTATCGTATTCTCAGATGAGGCCACACCGAAAACTGCAACATCCTCATCTCAGTCATAGCGTCATCATTTTATTTGAACCAACAACAATAAACTTATTAATAAACTGCTTTCACTTATTACTACTTGAGTTTACTGCCCCACCCCCTTGTTTGATTGACAGATAAGATTCTCCTAGTGTTCTGCAAAATCATAAACTCTTCAGTTTTTCGAACGTTTCAAACATAAGGTCTTTATGTAAGATCAATTATTCTCTATCCTTGCAAGCAGCTGCTCGCAAAAACCTGTATCCTCTGTTATCTATGGAACATGATATGTTGGGGATGAGCCATGTGTATCAAATAAGAGTTTTCCATGCAGTGCCTCATTACCTTCAAAAGCATTGCACTGGAATGTCAAGAAAACAATTAAATGACTATATAAGTCAGCCATAGAGTTTAAAAATGTTTATTTTTTTATTTTATATATATTTTTTAAGTAGACATAGTGTGGTTCTTAATAAACTTGGAGGCAAATTGATAGCATTTGGACACATTACTGTATATCCTACTTATGCAAGATATTTTCTAGGTTGTTGAGAAGTACAGGAGAAAATGCATGAAAATGGGTCTGAACAGCATGTTAGTTTGTCTTCCTATTTAATTAAATTATATGACAACAGAAATACAGTGATGACATCTATTATTCCCTGGGGGCTTCAGTTTTGGACATATAGTGGAGACCAATTTGGCAGCAGCCACTAATTTGTTTTCTGTACTGTGGAAAGAAATACAAGTGACACACACTTCTAATACCAAGGCCAATGGTGATAAGTTACAATAACTTGCACCTACAGCACGGGCCCCCGGTCGCGGCTCCGCAGCAATATCCGCGTCGCCCAGTTGAGTCACTGGAGAGAGACGAAAGCAGCCCCGCAGCGCCTTAAAGCCAGCCACAGAAGCTGCTGCCCGGCTTACCAGCCTTCCCAGAGTGGAGGAGAAAAGCCCGCTGGAATCTTTTGGAGGTGTGGCCGAATTCCTAGACTCCGTAGGAGGTGGGGCCAAATTCCCAGAAGCCGTGGAAGGCGCTGCGTTCTGCCCCGGTGGAGTACGTCATCGCTCCGCTCCCTGGCTTCAGGGACAGTGCCGCCGCTCTACCTCCTGCCCTCGCAGGGGATGTCGTCACTCCTCGCACACCTATGCGGCCAAGGTCGTCGCTCCACTCCCCGTCTGCTCCGGGGGGAATGGTCGGTCCCCCGTACGATGGCGGCCTCCGGGCACTCACCCGGACATGGACGTTGGCCCCACGGGCCCGGGCCCCCCCCTTGGGTGTCTGTGTGCACGGCGGGGGCGAGCGTTTGGTACGGTCACGTGCGCGTCTGTGTAGTCCCGCTCCGTTTGATTATGTTAGTCCTTCCACCTGTTTCCCATTTAATCCATCGTTTAGAAGTGTGTATAAGTATCCCCGTGTTCCAGTCTTGTTTTGTCGCCCGATGTTTCGTGTCATGTTGTGTATAGTCTATGTTAAATAAATGTATGTTTTTTTAAAACGGCTTACACTTGTGTCCTGCCTCCGTCGCTACAGCCGTGACAAGAAGGCTACGCATTTTCTGGATTTAGTAATATAGTTGGCTCAGGAACATCACTGTTTTTTTAACTAAGTGGCCCCAATTACTGTACTCTCTTTAAAGAACAAAGTGAAGGCCCAACCATTTTGGGGCTCTTCAGCAAAAAATGGGTCTATCTGGCATCAAAAACGTCTATAAATTATAACTTGAGTTTCTCTGACATATTATTTATTTGAACCACAAAGTCATCAACGCAAGAATATCATAAAAGGGTTTGAACTTGTGATGATAGATTTTAAGTCCTTTACTACTGTGTCGTGACAGCCTGAAGATCAAGTGAAATATTATCATTACGATAGTGGCATGGCCTGTTAGAACCCTTTAGCAAGGAACCCTTTAGAAAATGTTGTCTTCAGTCTGGTTAAAGTGACTTCTGTTCCTGAAGCAAACTGAAATGTGCAGTATTTCAAATCATTTGACATATTTTTTTTTCTTTCCATAAATGTACTTTCTTGAATAATCTCACAGATAAGTCTGGTGACAATTTTTCTCTACACTCTGAAAAAAATGAGTTTTTCAAGAGTTCTTTGAATAGTTAAAGGTTCTTAGCTACCTAAAAGGGTTCTTCTTGAAACCCGGTCTAATAGGTAAACACTCTGTTGTAGGGTTCTACATAGAACCATGAAGGGTTTCCCCAGAAAGACAAACTGAAAAACCCTAGCTCTAGATTAAGCTTATTTTTTGTAAGAGTATAGCTACTTCTCTTTGTCAGTAAACTACAATCTGAGAAACCCTCAAGATGAAAATGGAAACAAACATTTTAGATGAAGTACCAAAGGAAGCCATGATTTATGGACCCATCCAGATGTTTTAAGGCCAACAGATGTTCAGCTGTGAGCTTTCACAGTTTAGGTCATTCTACCTGTGCCATTGAAGAGAGACATCGTAAATAGTTCTGATGTTGATGATATCGCTGCAGGAGGCAGGTCTGGAAAAATGCAGTTTGGCTATTTGTTAGTAAGTTCTGATGTACACCTGTGATTTAAATGTCTGAAAATCAGATCATCTCTACTCATAGAAGAGTTCAACCTAGGATTTATGTCTGCAATTGTCAATGTTCAAAAATTTTCCCCCTTTGAAACCCGCTCCATTGATCATGGCAAGTTCACATCATGAGTTTGGGTCAGTGAGTTTAGGACAGGTTTTTTTTTTTTCTGGTAAACATTCTAAGTTGATTTACATTTACATTTAATTATTTGGCTGGCACTTTTATACAAAGTGACTTACAAGTGAGAGAGGGTATAATGGAATATAGTGCCTTGCTTAAGGGCCCAACAGTGGCTCTCTGTCAGTCCAGGGATTCAAACTTCCGATTACTATCTCAGAGCCTTAACCACTGAGCTACCACTTAATACATTCTATTAATTGTGTCAAAAATCAATAAATGCAATTAAATGAAATAGTGATGGGCATTAGACTGCCAGTCAAAAAATTCATAATGGCAATTAAATAAGGAAAAATATTAAACAAGTGTTTCACCTAAGACTCATTTTTCTGTATTTAAGTGGCAAGCTCTCAAATCCTAACAGGGCTATGAATAATTTCAGGTGCACTTTGACCAGTTAAGCCCATAGTTAAAATACTTAAATAAACAGTGCTAGTATCAATTGTAAGTCAAGTATATGTTGTGGCTAATTAGAGTCAGTCTATTCCTTACATAGACTTTCTAATTTTAGAATATTTATGCACCTTTTGCTTGAGGTTTAATCAAAAATGTTAATACTGTACATGGTGTTTTGACTAGCAGTGTATGTTGAAATGAAGTTGTGAATATATGGTACATAATGCAAAATTTAATGCATACTCATAATAATGTGTATGCACATTTACATAAAAGTACATAAATACATAAAAGCCTTTTTTGCCATGTTGACTCTATGCTTCTACATGTTGACTCTCACTCCAAGCAGCATTCATATGATAAGTTTTCTAAACCAGAGGTTCTCAACTCCAGTCCTGGGGACCTACTGAACTGCATATATTTAAGAGTTTCTCAAAGATGTTTTGGATGGTTAAGGGTTCTAGCTTTTCGAAAGGGGTTCTACTTGGAAACTTTTGTGAAAGGGAAACCCTCTGTTGTAGTGTTCTATATACAGCCTTTAAGGGTTCCCCAGTGGGACAAAGTGAAGAACCCTTTAGGGGGCTAGATGGAACTTTTTTTTTCTAAGTGTGTACTCTTACCTGCCCTCAGCTCATGAGGGGCTTGATAATGACCTGATAAGCTGGATAAGGTGAGAGAAGGGAAAACTGTTCAGGGTAGACTCCTATTCTAAACTTTGTACTGCACTACACTTTCTGACTATACATTCTTAGATAAAAGGGGCTAATTAAAGGTTCTAGCTTTCTAAAAGGGTTCTAATTTGAACCTTTTCTAAAAGGAAAACCCCCTGTTGTAGGGTTCTACATAGAACTTTTAAGGGTTTCCCCAGAGGGACAAACCGTAGAATCCTTTAAGGTGATAGAAGGAACCCTTTTTTTTTTAAATGAGTGTAGCTATGGAGATCATGGATAAACTTGACTTTCTTCAGGACGTTCAGCTGAGGATCTTGAATGGAGGAAATTAGTTTACCAGCATGATAGATTGAAGACTGTAAAGATGAAAGAGGGGAAGACTTTTAAGGACCAGACAGGTGCAGTCACAGACACTCAGAAATGACAAACAGTGAGCTTGAATGGAGGTCTTAAAGTTCAACTGAACAAAAAACATGGGTGATATAATCTGACTGACTGTCTCTTTCCTCAGGCTATCTGAACCTCTTAGGAGCAGAATATGGTGAAGGTGTCCCCTAATAGTTGTCCCTAATTTTGAAAGTGGTTCTTATTGTAAAGAGTGATAACCAAAGAGGCTATATTCTATGAAACAGTACATTTACAGATTTCGTCTTTCCATGCAGAATCTTTTTGGGAATTAATTGTTAAATGAAGCTAAACAACGTCTTATAACTGTTGAACTCTTATTTGCTGATGAAAAGTAAGCAAATTTGATTCATTTATTAATCAAAGACACTAATGTTTATATAAATCAAGCAAACTTCTCTCAGTGTGCTGTCTTGATCACACAGTCAGAGGTGACAGTCTGGACTCCTCTGCTGAGAAACACAGGGCATTTTGTCTTCACAAGAGCTGTAATGAAGGAAACGGGAGAGTGGTTTGGCCCCATAAGTCTTAGGTCATGCTGAACCTCATACAGCGCACACATTCACTCATGTAATAATCCTGTAACGCATCTTCCTGTGTAAGAGGACGAGTGACCCATAACCCTGTGTCCTGAGGTTTGTTGAAACAAATCATGTTTGCAGCTGAGAAAAGTCCCATCCTTAGTTTATCAAAAACATGTGAGAATGTTAGGGTCTCTCACACCTATGTACCCTTTAGTACAGATCATTTATATATATATATAAAGCACATCAGTGGATGCACCTCATCCACATTAATCATGTTAAATGCATACAACTTGGAGACCACTTGCATTATTAGACTCACAAGAAAGCCATATGGACTAATGGCAGTTCCCCACACATGTTTTGACTGGTTTTTCATCACCCCTGCTTCCTCCACACATTTCTGCCGAGGTCTGGCGTGTGTTAAACTGTCCGGAACAGAATAGCAGGAAAGTAGGAGATGGAGAGTGAAAGAGGGGCAGTTGGAGTGGGAGGCAGGAGGAGAAAAATAAATGAGGAAAAGAGAAAAGTGGATTTATTGGGACCATTTGAATGAACTGAAAAGCATAAATGGTGTAGGATGAAAGTCACATCTCATATCCTTTCTCATAATCATCCCCGGGGACAGTTTGAATGTATTTCAGAGAGTTCTCTCTCTTTTTTACAATCGAAGTGGCTATGAGTGTGTCAGTTACACGATCAAAACATTATCAAAAATGATGAACAAATCCATTTGGTATTGATTCATCCCAAGAGTGGTGACTAAGTCGAGGACTATTTGTTCCTGTTTTTTGTGTAAGGTAACGTAATTCTACAGGTTAGATTCCGATGACTAGAAAATGCCCCTTTTTTTTTTTACAGCAGCAGAGAAGAAGAAGAAGAAGAGAGGGAAGACAAAGGAGAGAAAGAAAGACAGAGAGAGTGTAAACCTTCCTGTGCATTTGGATGTTATTGTTTGAAGAACAAACCTGGTACGGCCACAGTGGGGCGAGCCCCTGGCGAGAGCAGATTCATAAATCTGGCCTGTGACTGGAAGTTCCTGGCTGTGCAGGTTGGAGAGTGGACAACGAGCGCTCAGGATGTGGAGAGACTGTACTGCAGCCTGGCCCAAGGGGCCGTGAAATAACATAAACACCAGGCCAGACCCCGCACGCTGCAAAAAGCCAGAGAGCTCACTTAACCTGTATGTTTGTGTGATAGTGTAGATAAGGTTGTGGTTTTATGTCGTATAGAGCACAATGACAATTTTATTGGATTACAGATATTTTTATATTCTCATTCTGGAAAAACAACTTCTGCCACACCTTTTCTGTAATTCAAACAAATTTGCTCTAAATTTCAATACGTTCTTACCCTAAATGCTGGATAGCAACACAGTTTATATATACTTCATGTACAGTTGAGTGTAAACCCTTAGGACAAAAATAAGTAGACAAAGGAATTTAATTTACAACAACAAGACATTTAGTGTTTTAGGTTTCACAGATGTTCCTTCATTATCACAAGTAGCAAAAATGGTCAAATAGTGTGTGTTAAGATATTAATAATGAAACAATCTAAATGATATCACTTCAAAAGTTTGCATATCCTTTGCTGAATGTTAAATATGTAGTCAAGTGGTGTATTTAATGCACTTAGTCCACTAAAGAGGCTCTGTCGCTTTAAGAGAGGGCTGTCTGTTGAGCTCGGCGGATTTCTGGTGTGACCACGACATTCTACCTGCACACATGCGCAATGAATCAATTGGGAGTGAGCGATCTGGGCAAGATGAGCATGTGAGCTGTGACTGGGGTTCAGGTACATTGAGTGTTTATTGGAATAAAGGTTCCGATTTATTGTTTGGGTTCTCGAAAATGGCATATAAGAACTCATGAGAGTATCTGTGAGTATATTGTTATGTTTTGAGCTTAGATGATGAGTTATTTACACTGGATGGCTTTGGATTGTGCTTCTATTAGCTACTATGTTTTTGCCCATAATGATATCATTATGTAAAAGTGTTTATTATATATTGTTTTAGAGATTTAGAGTTTATATGTAGCTCACAGTGTTTAAAAACTGTCTTTAGGAAACGAGTAAAATCTGACTGTATGCCACGTGTGAGCTGGTGTGTGAGGACACACGAAACAAAAGAGTTCTGTTTTTCTGAAGCAATCGCTCATGTTGTACATGTAAGAGCAATGTGAAAAGTGGTTAATAGTATTTGCTGTGTTTCTTTTCATTGAAACAGAGACCACTACAATATTTTACTGTGTTATTTTATTTGGTTATTCTTTTGTGGTATTTTATTTATAGCACATTATTTTGTCAGAATAAAGAACCCTAAACAGATTTTTGTGTGCCGTGTTGGTTACCACAGGCTACATATAAATATTCTCTAATAACTTGAATACCCACTCTTTGCCTTTATAACTGCCTCCAACCTCTTGAATATTTGAGCAACTTTTGAAATCTAATTTTACCAGATTGCTTGGCAAAACTTTGCCCATTCTTCTTGACATATCTGTTACATCTTTGCCAGATGTCATACACAGCCTTCTTCAGATCAGGTCTGGAGACCGAGAGGGAAATATCAAAACTTCTTTTCAAACCCTTTTTTTGTTGATTTGTTGATTGAGCCTTGGGTTTTCACCCAGAAACCATGGGGGATGCTTTTGCTCTTAACTGTATGTGTTATACTCATATTATACTGTGATTCAACTGGGTCAAAATTCAGGCAACGGTTTGGCCCAATATGGCTTTCTGGTTGTTATCATGTCTGTTTTGCCATTAAAACTGCATTAGAAGTACCTGCATAAATTCCCATAAATTAGCAGACTGGTCCTCATTTGCCACAATGCTGTTCATCCTGCTGTAACCACTCAAAAGCTCCTTCAAAGCTCATCAGCACTGAAACAGTGAAATGATCCGAAAGTCATCAAGTAAGACACTAGTACACAATAAAAAAACATGATTCTGTTTATTGTTAACTAAACAAAATGATGGTGTGAAAATATAGGTACACCACTTTTCTTCTGCTCTCCAGCTGTGGGCTATGTGCCAAAAGCCACAAGGACCTAAATGTAGCTTAGCATGTCACTATTCACTGTATATGCAAATTTAATTATTGGAAAATAAATATATATACATATATATATATATATATATATTGCCTATTTATTTTCCAATAATTAAATTAACCCAATTTTTAGACTTTACCCATTCAGGCTTTCTCCCGACTTCTCTCAAAAAAGCTCATTCTGTAATTTTGGCGGCAGAGTGGTGGAGACAGCGTGAAGTATTGCGATGACAGAGAACGGTTTGTCCAGTGTCATGGGACTCAAGCTGCTGTTTAAGTTGGCACCCAGCGTGAAGAGGCTCATGTGCCAAATACTAAAAAGGTTTCACAGCCCATTGATAACATGACTGGCAGAGCATCCAGTTACTCAGCAGATTGCAAATCAATGGCTCATTTGACACCACTGGTGATTACACATCGACTATATTCTTTATGTGGTAGTGTTTGAGTCCAGATTTTAACCCTTCTGAACAGCAATGAAGATTTAGGACATGGTCATTGGCTGGTGTATAATTATGCACATGATACCTTCTCCTTTTCTGATTCAACTTGTTTGATGTGGCAGCTCCCCAACATCCCAAGAGGCAAACATAGCCAGTGCGTTTGGTAATTCACATTTGCAAGCTTCGGCAGAACTTGCTTGGACAGCTAGTCTCTGTGGCCTTCCCAATATAAGAGGTGGCATAGTGCAACTTCCCGCAGGGACACAGTTCACTGAAGTCTACTCCCTCTTACATCCAGTGACATCTTGCATCAATCTTCCTCCACATACATCCATACGAAGGGCAAAAACACTGGAGGATCAAAAGCAGGTTTGCTTTTATATTGACGTTTGTAGCTGGGCAGCTGCATTATTTATATGTGCTATCTAACTAAGGAAGCTGTTTTGGGGAAAAAAAACATCTGAGCCAAGACTGATGGATGGCGGCTTTCCATGATGCTTCCACACAAGAGATAGTCTACTAATAGTGCCTTTTGGAGTTTTGGCCCCTTTCCTTTTTAAGGCCAGCCAAAGCATGTAACAGGGTTTTTTTTTGTCACCCAATAGCCAACATTGATCATGTCTGCAGTGTTGTGTTTTGTGTGTATATTCAGGTTCTGCAAAATATTGAGTGTCAAAAAGCTAAATTACTGTACCACCTATAAACTACACAGCAATAAATTCATCCTTTTTTTTTTTTTTTTTTTTTGCTTAATTTATAAAGGAGATAACCTTAGAGTTAGGATGCTGTATGAAAATGAAGATTTGCTCACTTTTTGTGGTGGCCTAGACATATGATGTGCCAAAACCCATTTTCAGAGACAGATGGGTGGTCCATCATTAAGTCTGGGCCCCACTAAACTTTACAAGCATGTAATTAGTCCCAAGTACGAAGTGAGATGCCAAGGTAATGCATCTTTTACCTCAACATGTGCGAAAGAAGGAAGTAAACTAAAGGCGTTAGGCTGTCTGTGGACCAGCTGTGGGTTGAACTATCCTCACAGTAATTCCATCATTCCCAACCATAATAAAACTCAGTCAGAATAACAAGTAGTCTATAAAAAAAAGCACAGCCCCACGGACTCTCCTCCACCCCTCTCAGTAGTTTAGCTTTTTCATGCAGACGCCACCATCCTCATCAAAGGAACACAATATTAAACAAAGGGAGTGGTGTTGAATCTGTGATCTAAATTTAGATATAACAAGTTACTGAACTCTTAGAAAATAAATCTAAAACTCCAAAGTGTTCCTTGGTTTAAAGGTTCCATGTTAAACGCTACAACAGAGTGTGTCCCTATCCTTGAGGAACCCTTTTTTTCAAAAAGTGTACAAAAAGTGGTTACATTGTTTAGTATTAATAATATGGATTACAGAATGTTCTAGATACACTTTGCGAGTCAAAGTAAAAAATATTATAGGCGCATTCTTTAAAAAACCCATAATATAAAATACCCATATGTTACATTTATTAACAGTGATTGACATTTATTAATATTGTTATATTCATATCATACAAAGAAGGAAAATGGGGACCAACTAATTTGTACTTTATTTATTTTGGAGTTTTAATACCAAGGGTTAAAAAGCTCAAATTACTGAGTAGTATATCAGTCATTATGATGCATCTTAAGAATGTCTTTATTGCATTAGATCTGTCTTTAAGTAGCCATAAACATATAACCTGCCTGATATGGCAATAACAAATAATTTCAGTGTGTTGCTGTAAAATAGGCATTACAATAGAGATTAGATTAGATTAGATATAGTCAAGAAGTCTTATTTTAGGCTAATATTGTGTGTGTCTGAACTGTATATGGATTTAGGCAAAAAAAAAACCCTTAACTATCCAAAGAACCCTTGAGGAATCATTTTTCTAAGAGTGTATTTCTAAGCAGCTATTTCTTAAGGCAACTAGAACCACTAATTATCACACTCAAAATATCAGGAGAGAATTCAGTTGCTCCAATATGAGAGTCCCTTTACAGTTTTCCAAATGTTAAACTGCTAGCTTCAGTTTTGTATTGGTATTAGTCAACACAATTTTTTCACCAACACATTTATCATTGAATTATTAGCGTTGGTTGGAAATCCCTCTTGAGCCATAATATGGTGCCTGATGTCCAGCAGACATTCCCCTAACCGCCTAGAGAGGACTTAAGTTTCAGAGAGAGAAGCTGTGATCCCTATAAGCAGTCCTGGAGAAGCCTTAATGGCCACAGGGATACAATCAGACCTGTGTCTGGTACTCACGCTCAAACAATAAGCCTTTATTGTTACACTGGGTTGCACAAGTGTACTCTTTCACTTCACGTGGGTGTGCGTGTGTTACACATATCTGTTTTTGCAGTTTGCTTCAGCGACCAGGGAATGAGCTGAAATTTACAGCCTTAGATTTATCTCACAGGATATTTTTCATCAGGTTTATCATAACTCCACTAGCCTAGTGGGTTTATTACTGGTTATTATTGGTGCTTTCCTAGCAGTCTGGAGGCAAAAATGAGACTATGCTATGTTTGCTGCAATAAAGCCCTATTCAGCAATACATGGCAATACATTTTAGTACACAAATACTGTTCTTTGGAGGTCATATTGATTTTGTGTACTAGCCATAAAAAAACCTATTTACTTTGGACACTTTTAGAAACCTCATGTGGCTACTTTAAGTTTTTGCAATCTCAAATGTCTTCACAGCATCAGGTGTTTTATATTTGTCATGTTGCTCAAATACTCAGTGTTTTGTTCCTCGATCCATATGACTGATTCAGGCCTGTTCTCAGGAGAGTGCTAGCTTCATCCTCTTCCTGTCTGCGAGGATTCACCCAGCACCTCTTGGGAATTGCAAGTGCGTGCTGGTGGTCCATGAAGATGAGGGAAATATTTGTGTGGTAAGAGCAACCATTTCCTGTCTGAATTATCCTCAAGTCCCATCAATCACCAGCGCTTTCCAGGCAAATAGCCCTAGTTTAGTCCACATGACTATTGCCTGTGCTTAAGCAGGTTTATAGCTTTTTGGTGGTCTGGCATGTTGAATTATAAGTTCCTGAATAATTGTGCCACTGTGCTGTAAAAGGATATATATGGTAGGTACTGTATGCAATGTTTGGAAGGAATTAGACATTATTATTTGATCAGCATTATTGTAAGAACTTGCAATGATTGCAATTTTCCATTCTAATCTGCCTTAAGTGAAATAGCTTCAGGTTTAACATTCAATGCACTTGTCATCTCAAATGCAACAGAATACTGTGAGAAAATCTTAAAAGCACAAAAAGGCAACAGAATAAAACTAACTTTTAGGTTGTAAAGTTTAGATAATACATTACAAAGACATTTACAGGAAACAGTGAGGCAATGTTGAGCATAAGTGACCATGGCATCACTTGGACTCATTAGCCTTAAAAGAATGGTGTATTTCAAACAAAAGTGGAAGATACCGTAATCCAGCAGGAAGAACGCTTGAGGGTGCTGTCAGCAACAGGTTACTGTTCCAGAGCATTGGTGATGTGTCCTTGGGAGTCTGGAAACACTATTAAAAAAATATAATGCTGCAGAATCTGCCATCTTTTGGGGTATTAAGATGAGAATGCTGGTTCCAGACAGTAATTGACTATCCTGAGTCTTTGCTTCTTCTTGAAAAGGAGAGCTTGTGACACTGCTATGCTACGATGAGCTAAACTAGAATAGTGTCCACTGACTCCCCTTTGAAGACATTCTGAGGTGAAGGTGTTGATTTTGGGGTTTCTTTTACATGTATATGTAGATGAGTATGTGTGTATGCATGTGAAGTGCACATCGTTTTCTTCTACAAAGCCCATTTGAGTGGACTCTGACTGTGACTGAGTTCTGCTGGAGCTCTTCTGTGTGTCCAATTTGTCCCTCCAGCTGAAGGGCCCAATTGACCATAAAATTGCAGAGCTTTGCTGAGGATGTGTGGCAGCGGCTTTGGCCAGGGGTGCAGCTCACCAGCGACCTCTCATTACTTGACATCGTCCCCTGCCAGCCCATCCCACATCTGGAATCAATTACACATGTCTGGTGCTAACGAGAAGCGGAGAACTGAGTCGATTCACACGTGAGGCCTGATGCGCCTTTTATTATTACAGCCCATCTGCTGCTCGCCCGGGCTCTGGTGCTGAAACCCACCGAGAGTTCCTCCCCATAGGATTTATATGACATTGACGCCCATATACTCATCAAATAATCTCACAGATATAAAAGGTGAATAAAAGATTTAAGACAGAGTTTATTGTCTCCAGTGTCTTTCCTGAAATGATTAACAAAATGCACCATATGTCAATGGCTTGAGTAAGAGGTCAAGTTTTCAGTTAACAATGATTAAAGTCATACAAAGAGCACCAGACACTCTGGACACTATTTCTTTTTTTAATTTAAATAATAAAAAAATTTTTTTACACCTTTTGTCTTAGTTCATATAGAACACTCAACAAATTAGGACCAGTGTCATTAAACAACCAGGGATGTTAAAACATATTAAAACAGTTAATAAGGTAACCATTGTGATTTTTATTTTTTTTTCAGAACTAGGTAAATTATCTGTTGAAGAAAAAGGCAAATCTACACTTTAACAAAGGTTAAATCTATAACCCAAGAGGGTTCTTCGGTTTGTCCCTCTGGGGGAACCCTTAAAGGTTTTATTGTATGTAGAACCCTACAACAGAGGGTTTCCCTTTCAGAGAGGGCTAAAGTAGAATCTCTTTAGGAAGCTAAGAACCCTTTAACTATCCAAAGAACCCTTGAGGAAACCTATTTTCTAAGAGTGTACTAGTTCAAAAATTTTGTTCAATTTGTCCGTACATCATGATACCATAGTCTAAACAATTTAATTACATTTTTCAGCACATAGGCGAGAAAATTCATAAATCGTTCCTACAGCAATCATCCTACTATTTGCATTTTCTCATGTAGAGTGATATGTGATATTTTATAACACTTTTCAAAATTAAGAAGTGTATGCCCTTATTGTCATACTACTGTTATAGCCTTAAATTCCATCAATTTTTTAACAATACTCAACATTTTTATTGAGTAACCTAAGTAAACTAAATTTCCTAGCAACGTTGCCATAAACAATTTAAACGCATAGTACCACAGAGTGTTTAAACTACAGTGTCATCCTAAATACACATAAATAATTGACATGAACTGTTAAATATTCTGATAAAATCTTCTGATTGACTTTCTTTCACTAACACAGGTCAGCAAATAATCATCTCATATGGAACATACTATAGAAGATATTGCTCTGTAAATATACAACCAGAAATGTAAATAAAATTTCTTGCTTGTATATTGATCTATTGAGTTTGCAAAATCCTGCTGAATATGCTATATGTACTACAGAAATAAATTATCAATAAGGATTTACTATCATATGTTCATAAGCCACACAGTTACTAGGTTGGTTGTAATGGGAATTCTTTTTGATCAATTAGGCTATATATCTCAAAATGGTGTGCTTACTTTGCCTGGAAGGTATGCCTACAGCCAGTCAATGGCTTTCCTCAAAGGCACCTCCTCTATGACAGTAATGAATTTTCACCCAGCAGCAGTGCAGATTATGTGGGAACCCATTACAGACTGAATAAATATGTTAACCATATAATATCTGCACCCCTTGATGTGAATGGCCATGGCTTTTGCTTCAAGAAGGGCGTTTTGAAGTTGCTCCAGTCGATTAACTGTGGCTAAGACCAAGGACTTGGAAAGGCAGAGTGGGACAGCATTTAATTGCATTTGTTATAAAAGAGTGCAAGTAAAACAGTCTATATGGGCATGGCAGCACCTTAAAGCTAGGCCTATATGATATATGTCTGTGGTGTCGCCACAGCCATGCAGGAGAGCTTGCTCACTAAATACCACCAGGTCTGGACCATAAACTTGGGTGACACACATCTGCTCTGCTTTCTGCTTTCACCGAGTGAGTGGCAGCCCTCACAAAGCCCTCACATGAATATATGTGTTTTAAGAATGTGTGTGTGTGGTGATTGCTCTCTAATGATGTAACACTTGGCCCTGGCTAGGTGGTTTTGAAGGCAGCCCTCGGTATTTCCCTCAGTAATTACCCATTCTCCCTGAGCGCTGATGGAGGCTGGCCCTGACCCACCAGTGAAGTCATTTGAAGCCATTTCAGAGGAAAGCTAATAAAAACCCACCTGCCTGGCAGTCCACAAGCTGCCTGGGGTTGGGACACCGCGAGCTGCTCCGCATTACTAAGGAAAATGATTCTGATTTAGGCGCCTTCCCCTATCTGCCTGTCTCCCTCCTCTCTGCTCTCTTCACTGATTAAGATCTGAGTGTTCAGTTTAATTGAAGCCAGTTCATAATAACTTTAAAGCTTCTTCATAGATGAGAATCTTTGAAGAACCTTTTAGCAACATTGTGGCTAGTGTTCATCGTAAATGGTTAATATTTTGTGTACCTAACTATATGTGCTTGCATATAAATGGATCAATTATAGTAAATATTTTGGTATTTAGGTTCAATCTGTTGTCATGCAGAAAATGAATGAAATCAAATAAAGGGGAAGCACAGAAAAAAATATGAATCAGTATAATTTGATGTGTTGTCAATGAAATTGTTTGTAGAATGGTGCAGTTTTATTTTGAGAATTAGTTTTTTAACCAAATAGGAATAAAGCATACAAGTAAAACACACATGTATTCATTAAGAGAATAATTAAACTGTTGATAATGAAATTGTTACAATTACTAGCTTCCAGGCTTCACATATATTATCAAATTTGATTTGATATTCTGTTAACTTAATTATTGCAAAAGAAAATTAGTTTAAAAAAAAAAAAGTCAAACTTTCAAAAAAATTCAATATCTGGACTCTGATCTGCAATATGGGCTGAACTGCCACAGTTTTGCAGCAGAATTATTATATTTTTAAGTGTTCATACACTATTTATTTGCAATTTTCCTCCTTTTTATCTCACTGATCAATGTCAGTCATTAATGTCCTCTCTTTCAACCTCTAGTCCTCTAGTCTTAAGTGTTTATTATTCTTCAGTAGCCACGATCAGGCCTGCCCTCCAGCAGGTATCAGACTCTCGTACCACAGGCCTAGCGGTGAGCTGTGGCTGTAAGGGGGAATTAAACTCAGAGGATGTGGTCATAGAAAATCGCTTGTGTTGGCGTTGATGTATGCGTCAAGAAAGTGCAAGGTAAGAGAATGGAAGTTTCTGCTATGGGCTGCTGGGGTGAGACTCCTCTGGTGCTTGTATGAGCTGCCCCTCAGGCCTATTTTCCAAGGGAGTATGTAAACAGCATACTTAAGAAATTGGATTAAGTGTTTTATCAGATTTTTTAAAATTCAATAGACACCTGGATGTTTGCCCAATAACCAGGCAATTCAGCGTATACATAATTTTAATCTGTTATCTAAATTTAAATTTGTTTTTCTATATCAGCGCATGTGCACTAAACAATCCCACACTGCTGGATGATGTAAATTAATAGCTCATAAAAGATCATGTAGACCTGGAGTTTTTTTCATAATCAAATTACTTAAGTGCTTGTAAACACATTGATTGAGTTATTGCCAAAATCAGATTTTTTTGCCGTTCGAAGACTATTTTGTACATGTAAATACACTCATGTTACCTAAAGTCCAAACTAATTCATTCAGAATCAGGTTTCCAGAGACAACAGTCTCCTTGTATGTATGCACTGGACCTCAGAACAATTTTCAATGTTAGTCAATTCCCTTTTGTGATTTTATGAATTTAAATGAACATTTACTCAGAGTAGCACTTCTGAAGTGACTGTGGCAAACAGAAAGAGCCGTGTTGTGATTTCCTAGGGAATTTGGAGATTGTCGGGGTGGTGAGACAAACAGCTGCAGAGTCAGAGGAGCTGCTGCAGTCAGATTGAGCACAGTGAGTGGGAGAGCAATGAACATGGCTGTGGGATAAACATGCAGATGCGAACGTCATTGGGTTTGATTTAAGATTTAGGGAGTGTAACCAAATGGTCTCATTTAGAAGGTGTTGTTGATATTTATATCAGAGGTGTAAATAAGTAATGGTTAACAAATGGGCTGCAATAGCTACTGTATGTAAAAATAAATTTACTGGAATGCATATTGAGTAAAATATTCTACATGCACACTACTGGGTTACTGTACCTGTGAACTGTGCCTATTTACTGTTCCTTTTTAGCATACCCAAAGAGCTTAATATGGTCGTGTATGGACCTGTAATTTTATTTTGCATGGTCTCAGTTCCAGAGTCAGTCTTTTATTGCTTTTGTTTTATTTGTAGTCACAGCTTACACTGATCCCAGGTGTATCACTCAGTAAAATAAAGTTAACACAAGAAGGCTGTGGATGAAACTCTAAAGAAAGACTACGTTTACTGTTATTTCAATATAAAATCAGGAACTGATTTTACTCTTACTAGTCCATAGAGGTGTACCTGTATGTGTGTATTTTATGTACAGTGCACTGTATATATGGTCTACTGTCTGTTACTGTGCTCTGTATTGTCCCTGTATGTAGGCACCATTGTTTACCTAGTCAAATTCCTAACAAGTTGTGTGCCAAAAAAGTGATTCTGATTCTGTTTCTACTTAAGCCGAATTTATCAGCATTTTTCACCACTGCATTATTGTCTAGGCCTAGAGGGATGTGTTCCTCTTAAATCAACGTTTATGTGCAAATCCTAAATCTGTACAAATTTATAAAATTCACTAAAAATTAAACACTAGAGGAAGTGTGTGTGTGTGTGTGTGTGTGTGTGTGTGTGTGTGTGTGTGTGTGCGTGCGTGCGTGTGTGTGTGTGTGTGTGTATGTGTGCGCCTGTGGGCCAGATGTATCTTACAGAGAGTCCAGGGCTCTGTAGGCGGTGGGTGTTTCTGAATGTGTCGGCAGCCATATGGACAGAGGAGGTCTGGAAACATCCCATTACAAGTCGTACATCAGAGGACTGACAGGCTCGGCCCTGTTTTCTTTTCAGTCACGAGTGCAGCTGCTCTAGGCCTCTGTACTCTGGCCGCCACCTTAACCCCTCACTGTCCATGTACACACTCATACACACACACACACACACACACACACACACACACATCCACCCTCTCTCCTCGCTTACACATACACTTTTTATACACAGACATGGGCACTCACACTTTCTATATACACACACACCGTATGTGGCCATAGAGGTCATCAGACCGTGTTAAAAGGTCTGCCCTCTTAAGTCAACACACACCAGACTAGTTTATAATTAACATTTACATTTGCAATTGAGCAAGTTCAACGGCCCAGGTGTGATTTATAATAAACTGATTCCATTTACATTTATCTTTTTCGTCTGTCTCCTCTTTTGTGTGCTCCCCTTTCTCCTCCATCACTGGAGTAGTTTTATTGCGAACCTGGGACCCTTTTATAGAGCACGGTCAAGTGAAACGGTATCATCCTGAAAGGCTACCTCAGTCTTGCTTGTTTATTTTTAATACAGGAGGAGCAAAAGTGGTAAATGAATTATGAGAAGAGTTGAACGTTGAGAGGGGAAATGTGTGGGAACACGCCAGAGCTCAGCGGTCGTTCTGGATTAAAGAATCACCACTTTCTGCAAACCGCACCATGCTCCAACCTGAGCCGTCTCCAAATGCTTCTGGAAGCCAAACACACACAAAAAAACCCAAACACAAATAATCCCCTAAGGATGATTCTGCTGGTTCCTGTTCTCAGTCAGCACCGATCATAAAAGAAGTCTGATTATTCTGAAGGTGAGCGTGCTGAGCTGGGCTTATTTCTCACATGGGACAGCTTCAGTCTGAGAAATCGGCACATCTCTGTTTCCACATACATAAGGAAATGAAAACTTACTCAGCTCACAGATGTAGCTGAATTTTGTTCCAATTTTGTCCATTTATGACTAAAAATGATATGATTTTGAGTTTATAAAAGTCATCTTTTTAAATCTAGAATCTTCCAGCCAATGGAAAACCAAATAAAAATCAATGGCCAGCCTAATTAACAAGCTGACAGCTGACAGGTGATACATCATTTGAACAGATTTGATGTAATCACATTGCTATAAAACTTGAAGCAGATTAGAGCATGTTTCAAATATAAGTCACTTTAAATGAGACAAACACTGTTATGAGGTGGATTTTTAACTTTCTTTCCTCTCATGTGTTGCATGTAACTAATCAAACTCTGCCATAGGCCATCATAGAACTCATGACAACTGGACTCATTAAGAATAGCTGGTGAAATGATTAATTTATATTTTGTTTTCCAACCATCTCCCAACATACTGGTTCAAAATCTGCAGATATGCAAATAGATAGTTTGATCTCCTGGCAGTTTGATCTCCTTCATTGTTTTATTTTCGTACTAGACTGTAAAATTACGCTGTTGTCATCGACCTTCTGATGTGTACCATTAGAAAACTATTAACACCAACACAAACAATCCAACAGGTTTATCGGCAACTATTGGTGATATTGTAAGGATCATCAACTATCTCAATTCTGCAATGACATCTGGACTTGATACAAATTTACTGTGGGAGTGAATGGAAGGAATCCAACTGGCCACGCAGTTCATCAAACAAGTAGGCGTTCATCAGTAGTAAATTCAACCTTGTCACTTCATTGTGTTCACTTGAAAGATGAAAATGTCCAAACTACATTTAATGGTGAAACACAGTGTTTTGAAAATCCCAGATTAGATCTGATCTCTGGCTAATGGAAAGACCTCGGTCAGCTGAAAACGAGCACCAACCTCAATGTGCGATCTTTCACCACACTGTATATTCTCTGAGCTTATACTAAAGCACAGCTGACAACCCGTGACAGAGGGTTAGGGTGCACCACCATGACAAAGGCCAGAAAAGGGAACTGCATTTCATCTGGGTGTATATGGCATGACTTCATGCTGATGCTGTCCTCTATGTGGTTAATTTGATTCTGTATTATAGCCAGTACTGCTGTGATTATACTGACATCACTGCTATTTACTGTGTTTATCTATTACTGAATCATCCTTATTAGTCAGACAAAAAGCAGAAGCAAAACGACAAATCTTACCAACAAAAAAACAAAAAGACAAATCTTACCAACATGTTCAACATATGACTTATATTGCAGATTGTCCGTAACATGTCTTTATCGCTAACTTTATCATTAATACGGCAGCTTTCACACTATAATGATAATAATAATAATAATAATAATAATAATAATAAACTTTATTTATAAAATATATACAATATACAACAATAGAATACAATGAAAAATAGAATGAAAATATAAATCAAAGAATGCTAAACATAAAAATACACTAATATAGAATCAAAGGAAAGATCAAATGTAAATACAAATAATTTGAAAATAAAAGATGGAATTAAAAGATAAAAATATGTTTTATTATTTCACAGAGCTCTGCAAATCCTTTTGACAAGGAAATCCTGAATTATGTAGAAAAGGCTCACAGCACCTCTCTGTGTTCATTTTTTGATAGGAAGAACTGATGGTAAAGATATAACATACGAGAAAAGCTACAATAAAACTCCTTACCCGTTTTTGTTTTTGTTTACAGTGAACACAGCTGCTGTTGTGACCATCATAATGTTATTTTCCACTGTATTTATAAGACTCTAAATGTGAATGGAAACTTTTTTCGTCTAACATTGTCCATGTTGACTTTTTACCTGCCACTAGATGGCAGTATTACATTCCAGTGCATACCCTGCCTCTGCAGATCTACCTTCCTGTAGAGTTTAATAACTGCCCTAATCTAACACACCTGATCCAGTTAATCAAGCTGTATGTCTGAAATCACATCTTATTTACTACATACTGCAGTATTTGGAGAGTTTTGTCATTTTATAAACCATGTCTAAAAGCACAGTGTAGAATATCCAGCACGCTCATTAATTTTCACAATGCACTGCAGTAAGTTAATGTCCAAACAATGTAGCTTAGAGGATGCAAAGCGCCCATAATGCACTTTGTAGGAAATGAGGAGTAAAGGAGTAAGGCACCATTTTGTACACAGGGAACACTTTCAGTGCCATCTGAATATTTCTGAGTCAATATTAGAGAAATTAAACTCTGCAGGATGCTAGATCTGCAGGAATGTAGTGAGGGACCTTTGGACAAGTCATAACCCATTGCTATTGGTCAAAGTTAATCCTAGATAAGGTCAAATCTACTGTAGGCATCCAGTACTCTGTTATCTCTAGGCAGACATAGCGTCTTAAGCGTGTCATCCTCTGCTGTTATCTTGATCAGAACTAAAGGGCTGATACTCTAAAGGCATTGTGAACTACCGCTTTCAGTTTAAATCGCATATCTTTTCAGAAAAGACTCACAAGCTCTCTGGCCTATCGACTCTGATTATGCAATCAAGAACTTCTTTAGAAGAGCATGCAAAAATGCACTCCACTGGGAACAAAAAAAGACATCCATAAGAACTTTTTTATATGCTGGATGTCCTGAGTCATTACTGAGAAGAATTACAAATGCACCCCTAAGGAAAAAGTGCACTCAACTTGCTTCACTGGACACTCACAGCCCACTGAGCACTCCTGTGTTGGGTTTTATTCTGTGACCTGCTACTGCACATGAATGTACAGAACAACAGCCTGGACTGAAAGGAGATGGAAAGCTTTATGGATAAGAGAAGGGCCTTAGACGTGAAATACTTGGTGGGCTCCTCTTGTGCCCTAATCGGTGATCAGTTTTCTCTTGATCTTCACTTCAGGAACCAAGAACTCATTAATTTTGTGATGAACATACTGAATAATTTAACAGACTGGCTCTTCTCAGTTCATATTGACTTAAAATGAAAGTTTTTCTCTGCCTATCCATGTTTGTTTCATTTATTGAACAATTTGATTAGTAAATGCACTGGAAAAGTAGACAAATGTGGGAATATAGTTTGACATTTTGCTTCTCTTCTCTTCTCTTCTCTTCTCTTCTCTTCTCTTCTCTTCTCTTCTCTTCTCTTCTCTTCTCTTCTCTTCTCTTCTTCTCTTCTCTTCTCTTCTCTTCTGATTGCTTGTCTCTGAATTGGAGATTGTCTGATTTATTTAGAGCCTGTATGGGACATCACAGCAGGGTGCCAGGAAGGAGCTGAGATGACAAGCTGATTTAGCCCGAAGGGGAGAGAGATGGCGGTTGCTCTTAACCTTGGAACACTTAAGTGAATGGTGTAAGGTATATGAAGAAATAAAGAGAAAATAAAATAAGTGGGAGGCACTTTCAGTGCCTTAAGTGCAACAAGCACAGAGAAGCACTGTGATAAAATGCATATATGACAGTTAGACATCATGAAAGACCATGAAAGATTAATGTAAGACACTAATCTTATTAAGTGTTTTAGGAGAACCAGATGGTGTGGATAAAAAATCCCCCTAAAACCATTTTAAATGTGATAAAGTATGTCCACAAGTGAAGATTTTTCAAATATGCGTGATCCTTTTGAAAGGCAAGTGTGGTGGACATGTGTTTTGGCTTCAAAGAAAGAAATAGGATGTGGTGTTGTGTTGAAAAGTATGCTAAGGGAGATGAAAAAGAGTAAAAGAGGGATGGTGAGTGTTCTGGCATCGCTACAGCTGGAACTGAGAGTGAAAGCAGAGCTCAAATGGTAGTCCTTTCACATGTAAGAGTGTAAAAAGATACCTTAAAAAAGGAGAAACAGAGGTGATTGCTATTCACTTTACATGCCTCAATTTTTCAGGAGAAAGTGAAAGAGCAAAGGAAAGCTTTGATGTCTGTTCTATCTAATGCAGGATGTGCAAGAGCACTACATATATATGTATTCTCCAAGAAAGAGATAGCAAATGAGAGGCAAAGGCATATTGTTTTGTTTTTGAAATATGATTTAGAGAGTCAGAAGAGGGTGAGATGGAAGTCTAATTTTTCAGATTTTCAGGTCCTCACTGAATACCTCCATTTTCAGGGCTCCTCATGATACTGGATGTTGCATAGTGCACCACAATCTCACAGCGGCCTACTCCATCTGCCTGTGTTTAGGGCATAGTGTTAGTAGAGATGACTGACAGGAGCCCCCCTGGTGGCGCACCACTCCTTCTCTCCTCTTCTGCATGCTCAAACACGCATCCAGCAGCCTCCCTCAGCTTGTTTGGGAATACTCTGGCATGTCTCTCATCACTGTTTATGCTTCATTCCAGAGCTCTACAATACTGTACTCTCCAAATGCAAAACAAGGTAACAAGGCAAATAAAAACCAAGTACACAACATCAGTGAAAACATTGTTCTACTGTGATGTAAAGACATTTACATGCATTGTAGAATAGATCAGCACACTCAGGGCCAACCCTATAACAGAATCTGATTGAACCTGACTGACAGTACTGACATGATATTGTATGCAGGGGTTACATTGGGATTTAGAAGGTGGGGGAGCCATACTTCTTTCATGGGTGCCAACAGTGTGGGTCAACATTGATATCATGGAAATGCGATTAAAACAAGTTTTTGATATATCTGTTTCTGGATATTTCTATCCTAACCACCTGGTTCTCCTGAAAGCCCTCTGCACCTAACTACAGCTTAATTTAACAAACTACAATTGGGTGGCCAGACTTTAGGTTTTCAGTATTCCTTGTTTGTCAGTTTTAGAATCAAAATGATATAAAAATATTTTCAGATTTTTTTTCCAGCAGAGATACATGATTCAGTAAAGCCTTTAAAATATCGAAATAAAATCCTTATGATTAATGATCAAACGTATATACACAGCAGTTAACAACTGCCTTGACTGTAGGAATGCATTTAAAATTTTGGAAATGAAATAATTTCTCTATAAAGCAGTGTGAAAGAAGTACATAATGATTATTAGTAGCACCATTATGCCATGCTATGATTTACCATTCCATCAAACTGTAGTACCGAAGCTCAGCTTCACTTGCTGGTGACATAAACCAAGGGTGTGGGAGCTCCACTCCCTTGCGCTACCCGCAAGTAAACCCCTCATTTTATGTGAAAAACCTGTACAAATTAAGTCACATTACAAAATACTAAAGAGAGAACTGATGAGTAGTTAATTAGCTGTTTTACTGAAGTATAACACTAGATGGCGGACTGAAGGTGTGGCAATGAAAGGAAAAACTACATGCATGCAGCCTAAGCTGTCTGTGGGCCTCAAAGGTATCAACACCGCTCCTAAAGAATATACATGCATAATCTTCTGCAAACGTATTTGTCCCAAGCAATAATTATAAGAACAGTAAAACAGTTTGCTAAATTATGCATGATAACCCTGCTGGAAAAGTCAGTTTAGACCAGCTTGGATCCTCAACTGGTTAAGGTGGTGTACTAGCTTGGTTTAACTGATCAAAGCATGGTTAAACTGGTGGACCAGCTTGGTGAAGCAGGCCAAGGCATGGTTAAACTGGTGGACCAACTTGGTGAAGCAGGCCAAGGCATGGTTAAACTGGTGGACCAGCTTGGTGAAGCTGAAAGAGAAAAACCCTGTGTGTGTGTCCTTGTATTTACATTTTTGCAGGACAGAATTTCCCAAAATTTCACCACAATGATAGTAATATCATATGTATTTCTGTGTCTATGGTTGGGTTAGGCTTAGGGGTTAAGTTTATCTTGGTGTTAAGTTTAGCATTAGACTAATCTTCATGACAAGATCTATGGCTTCCAGGCCCAAGAAACTGTGCTGATCTGAACACATGCATTCGCTTTCTGCTAACAATACCCAAGAAACACACACAACCGGGTGGCTGGGTTGTGGCCAGGTGCTCAGGGGATGAGCCAAACAGCTTGCGGATGTCCTAACAGACATCTTCAACACTGTTTCAGACCGCAAGACCCTACAACGGATTGTGAGAACAGCTGAGAAGATCATCAGAGTCTCTCTACCCACCATCAACACCATCTACCACAAGCGCTGCATCCGCAAGGCCACCAG